>OZ038396.1:12773592-12885203 GCA_964036045.1 Eutreptiella sp. 'Long Island Sound 2002'
GGGGGTACACCACCCCCCCCCCCCACCCCCCCTTCTGCAGGGCCCCTTTTAACACTTCAGCACCACTTGGGGGGGGGGGGGTACACCACCCCCACCCCCCCCCCCCGCCCCCCCTTCTGCAGGGCCCCTTTTAACACTTCAGCACCACTTGGGGGGGGGGGGGGTACACCAGGCCCCCCCCCCCCACCCCCCCTTCTGCAGGGCCCCTTTTAACACTTCAGCACCACTTGGGGGGGGGGGGGGGGTACACCACCCCCCCCCCCCACCCCCCCTTCTGCAGGGCCCCTTTTAACACTTCAGCACCACTTGGGGGGGGGGGGGTACACCACCCCCCCCCCCACCCCCCTTCTGCAGGGCTCCTTTTAACACTTCAGCACCACTTGGGGGTGGGGGGGGTACACCACCCCCCCCCCCCACCCCCCTTCTGCGGGGCTCCTTTTAACACTTCAGCACCACTTGGGGGGGGGGGGGGTACACACCCCCCCCCACCCCCCCTTCTGCAGGGCCCCTTTTAACACTTCAGCACCACTTGGGGGGGGGGGGGGGGGTACACCACCCCCCCCCCCCCCCCCCCTTCTGCAGGGCCCCTTTTAACACTTCAGCACCACTTGGGGGGGGGGGGTACACCACCCCCCCCCCCACCCCCCCTTCTGCAGGGCCCCTTTTAACACTTCAGCACCACTTGGGGGGGGGGGGGGGGTACACCACCCCCCCCCCCACCCCCCCCTTCTGCAGGGCCCTTTTAACACTTCAGCACCACTTGGGGGGGGGGGGGTACACCACCCCCCCCCCCCCCCCACCCCCCCTTCTGCAGGGCCCCTTTTAACACTTCAGCACCACTTGGGGGGGGGGGGTACACCACCCCCCCCCCCCCACCCCCCCTTCTGCGGGGCTCCTTTTAACACTTCAGCACCACTTGGGGGGGGGGGGTACACCACCCCCCCCCCCCCACCCCCCCTTCTGCGGGGCTCCTTTTAACACTTCAGCACCACTTGGGGGGGGGGGGGGTACACCACCCCCCCCCCCCCGCCCCCCCTTCTGCGGGGCTCCTTTTAACACTTCAGCACCACTTGGGGGGGGGGGGGGGACACCCCCCCCCACCCGCCCCCCCTCAAGTGACCGGGCCCATTTTTTCTCCGCCCCTTCGGTCAATCAATGGCGCCAGTCAGTTTAGGCCAAAAGGTTTCTCCGGCGCCTCTAACAATCGGTGCCTCCGGGCAGGGGGGGGGGGGGGGGCTTCCCCCATTTAAAAGGAGCCCTCCCCAACCCTCAGCGAGGGCCCTCGGGTGACTTACCGCACCACGTGCCCCCAGCCACGTCCCTTCGAGTTCGCTCGCTGGAGCTCTCGGTAGACGGAGGCCCGGGAGCATGTCCCTCCGCGGCGTACGGCTGTGCAGACTGCCTCCCTTTCCGCCGTTGCCCCCCTCCCTCGCGGACGTGTGCAGAGCGGGCGTCTCTCGCGGAGCTGCTGCAGCAGAGCCTCGCGGGGCCGCAGGTGCAACGGGTGCGGCACATCAGCGACCGCATCGACCAGCAGCTGGTGGTCCGCGCCATCCTCCAGGGGGACTGTGCCTGCGTGCACAACAGTATGCCCCCCGCCCTCTGTGCGCGGCGTTGTTGGGGGGGGGGGGACGTCGGAGGGGGTTTTGGGGGGACCCGGGGCGGAGGGGGCGGGACCTCCACCGCCGGCAGCGGAGGGTTGTGGAGGGGGTGCAGGCCACGGCTCCGTGGCGGCCGTGACCTGTACCGGGGCGGGGGGTGGGGGGGGGGGGGAGCAGACCGCCCCAAAAACAATTTTGTGGACCTAAAACCGACCTCCAATCTCCGGACCCTTTGATCAATTTCACTCTTTGCCTGAGGAAAAGTTTTCTGATGTGGGTGGGGGTGGGGCAAGGGTCAGGGTCATGATTTTGATGGTTTTCAAAATAAAAAAAAACTCGTTCTTGTGGGGAACTGATCCAGAGTGAAATAAGATCTCGAATTTTTTTTGGTAAAAGGAACAATAGAAAAAACTTCACATTTTTTTTAGAAAGAAAATTTAGTAGTAAGTAGGAATTCTGAAGTAGTTTTAGAGGTGTGGGTGGGGGGGGTTGGGGCAGGTGGGGGAGCCCAGGCTGCCATCCCCCCCCCCCCCGCTCCCTTCCGCCCGGGAACGCTAAGCCGTGGCCTGACGGGGGGGGGGGGGGGTGGCTGATAATGGTTGGGCAGGCACCAGCGGCGGTTGGGGGGTGGCTGGCGGCGGTTGAAGCACAAACCGGCCGTACTATGAGGCCAAGGGGTGTGTCTGGGGGTTGTTGTGGGGGACTGTGTCCCGATGGGCCATCACCGTGTGTGCCGCCGCACGTGGGCGGGGGCCTGTGGCTCCTGCCCTGCCTCACCCCGTCTGCCTTTGCACGGAGGAGCGCCCAAGGGAGCACCCAACACAAACGCTCCATCGCCGGCGGGTACCCTCCGACCGGCGTCGGTCCCCTCAACCGCCGGCGGCCGCGTTCCAAGCGCTGTCCCCAGGGGGAGTATCAGAGTGGCCGTACACCGTAGGAGGAGGGGGGGGGGGGTACCCCTCCCCCCCCTCGACCGCGCCCCCCTCGATGGCACAGCCCCATCTCCGGGACGGCCGACCCCCGGAGTAGTCCAACAGGACAAAGTCATCCGGGGGCTCCGTTGACACAACCAAAACACGTTCGGGCCCACAGAGGGTCGGGATGAGCGGTGGCGAGAGGCCAATAGGCGCCGCCAAAGGCACACAAACCAACACCATCTCGTGCCACCCCCCCCCCCCCCTCCCAGACCAAAGTGACCACCGTGGGAAAGAACGAAATTTGCCGTTGGGAAAACCTTTTCAGACCATTTTTGGGACACCCCCCCCCCCCCCGTTCCAATACGTCGCTGGGTGTCCCTGACGGTCCGACCGCCTTCGGACAGCGACAGGGACGGTCGCGCGCACTGCAACCGCTTGCCCAGTCTCCCCTGCCCTGCGCTGCATCGGAGTGCTGCCGTGCCTCTGCATTACACCGCAGCTCAGGCTCGTTTCCGCTTCGGAAGGTACGCCATGAGGGCGGGGCCTTTGGGGGGGGGGGGGGGAGTTCCCGGCGGAAAACGCGTGGGACCATCGGAGGCGGGGGACCTTCGGAAGGAGTTCAACGCCACCCGGTGTTCGCACTACGCCCGCCCACGGGACGGTCTCCGATGCCTCACTGCCGTCAGTTGGGGGACTGCGTCGGCGGGCCGCCCGGCGCGGCCGGGGTCAGCGCGCAAACTGAAGGCCGCCGCAGGGCGCCCCCCAATTCAAAAAAAGAGGGGGGGGGGGTCCCCGATGCCTCTCCGTATGTCTGCGTCGTTGCCACAACGGCTGTCCTCCAAGAGACACGTCAAATTTTGTTTCCATTTTTGTGAATGACAGCCCCTAACGACTGCCTCAGGCCGACGGCCGACGCCGAGTCACCGACGGCGCCAACGGCGGTCGCAGTGTCAGCAACGGCGGTTGGCATGCCCCTGGGCCACGGCCCATGGCCCTTTGCCCCCGTGGCAGCAGTCCCGATCCCCCCCCCCCCCCCACACACACACCACCCGTCCGCAGGTGTGCACCGCATCGCCACGTCCCCCGCGGGCCCTGGGGCCCTTCTGCAGCAGCTGCGGCAGATGGCCCCCTCCCTCACGTCGCAGTCGATGGCGCGGGCCCTGGCGCTGGTGGCGGAGTGCCTCGCCCGGAGCGCCCAAGGCCAGGGCGGCCTGCGGTCGGGCCCCGCGCTAAACCCGGAGTGGGCGGCGGCGTACGAGTGCATCACGGACCAGAAGGACTGTGCCAGAGCGGCCGAGCTCCTGGCGGACGTATGTCGGAGGGATGGGGCTGTGTGTGTGGGGGGGGGGGGGGAAGGGGTGCTGAGGCTCATCAGCGCCGTTCGGCCCAACACGTGCGCACCGCAACCTCCGAAGGTAGTGGACACAGAGCTGTTTTTGGTCTCCGGCAAAAGTGTTGATGGCACGATTGTTGCCCTCCACCACCACCTCTTGCAGTTTTTTTTTAACCCGCTCCCTCCAGTGGATGGGCACCGCATCCACGCGGAGGATCCCCTTGCACCCTGATACTCAATGGAATGATGCATTTGCATTCCGTTGTTGCTGTGGGTACTAGATTTGACCCCATATTATGTTTTAACAACAATGCCTCTCTCCTGTTTTCCACTCACACTCAGTCATGAATTTGAGCTGCAAATTGTAGCAACACAATGCCCATTTCTAGGGATTGCCGTGCACGCAGTGTGCACGCAAGGCGAAGTTTTGGATGTCGGCGAATACTCAGACCCTTCTTTTGGCCCTTTTGACAAGTTTTTTGTTCCATTCTGGGTTTTTTTTTTAAGCTTCGTATGCATTTGGGATGTGGCACATTTGACCCCCCCATTTTCCCATCCCCCCCCCATTTTCAACCAGTTTTACCCATTTTCCATCCCTCATATTGAACTCTACCCACCATGGGGACCTTGAGAAGGCAAGGGTGATGATATGCAACCTTATGCCAGAACCTCCGCAGATGTTATGATTTGGGATCAACGTGGTCCTCCGCGAACGCATAGACAGTTTTTTAATTTTGAAATAGGTGCCCATCATGGCGCTTGTATGGGCCGCTTGCACACTGCTGTACCTTATATTAGTCGAAAAACTTTGCGTGAACACCAACAAGAGTATAATGATGTCCATGGCTTCTATCGGGCAAGTGTGGAGCACCTCTTTGCACGGTTGTGGCAAGGATTGTCCGCAATGTTTGGACAGGCTCTGCAACGGAGCTACATGGCCATGTGCGTATTTTGCTCCACCTTACTCAGTTTTGCATTCGCAGGCAGACAAGGTATCACCCCTTTGGACCTTGGCCTCATGTGCCTGAGTCTGTGTGGGCTAAGGAGGAAGCAACCATTGAGGAGGAGGAAAATGATGATGGTGTTTGTTGCCAATGGTGTGGCCACCGTCGCGGTGATATATCGGAGTGTGGCACTTGCCAATTGAACATGTGTGCATCTTGCATGCCCCTGCATAGTTGTACCTTACAAGGCTGGGTGGTTTGGTCATAGAGACATTGGAGCACCAATTTGAAGGCAGTTTCGTTGTTATCCTATGGGCTTTGCTGCTTCGCCGTGCTATCACACAGGTGATAGACAATTTTGCATGAGTATCCCGGAATGTGCGTGCGCAGTATGCACGCAGTGCGCTCGCAATGCGCATGCAGTGCAACAACTTCCCCATAGGGCCATGATGTTCATGCCAGCTGATTTATACCTCCATTTCTGTTTGATTGGGTATCCCACCCCCACAAGCCGCGAGTTTTGCACCCTGATACTCAATGGAATGATGCATTTGCAATCCGTTGTTGCTATGGGTGCTAGATTTGACCCCATATTATGTTTTATCAACAACGCCTCTCTCCTGTTTTCCGCTCACACACAGTCATGAATCTGAGCTGCAAATTGTAGCAACACAATGCCCGTTTCTGGGGCCATGACGTGCATGCCAGGTGAACTATACCTCCATTTCTGTTTGATTGGACATCCCACCCCCACAAGCCGTGAGTTTTGCACCCTGATACTCAATGGAATGATGCATTTGCATTCCGTTGTTGCTATGGGTGCTAGATGCAAGCCCTGGATATGGATATGATCAACCAGACGTGGCCGTTGATACATGTTTTTTGCACCCTGATACTCAATGAAATGATGCATTTGCATTCCGTTGTTGCTATGGGTGCTAGATTTGACCCCATATTATGTTTTATCAACAACGCCTCTCTCCTGTTTTCCACTCACACTCAGTCATGAATCTGAGCTGCAAATTGTAGCAACACAATGCCCATTGCTAGGGCCATGATGTGCATGCCAGGTGAACTATACCTCCATTTCTGTTTGATTGGGTATCCCACCCCCACAAGCCGTGAGTTTTGCATCCTGATACTCAATGGGATGATGCATTTGCATTCCGTTGTTGCTATGGGTGCTAGATGCAAGCCCTGGATATGGATATGATCAACCAGACATGGCCGTTGATACATGTTTTTGGCACCCTGATACTCAATGAAATGATGCATTTGCATTCCGTTGTTGCTATGGGTGCTAGATGTGACCCCATATTATGTTTTAACAACAACGCCTCTCTCCTGTTTTCCACTCACACACAATCATGAATCTGAGCTGCAAATTGTAGCAACACAATGCCCATTTCTGGGGCCATGATGTGCATGCCAGGTGAACTATACCTCCATTTCTGTTTGATTGGATATCCCACCCCCACAAGCCGTGAGTTTTGCACCCTGATACTCAATGGAATGATGCATTTGCATTCCGTTGTTGCTATGGGTGCTAGATGCAAGCCCTGGATATGGATCTGATCAACCAGACATGGCCGTTGATACATGTTTTTTGCACCCTGATACTCAATGAAATGATGCATTTGCATTCCGTTGTTGCTATGGGTGCTAGATGTGACCCCATATTATGTTTTAACAACAACGCCTCTCTCCTGTTTTCCACTCACAATCAGTCATCAATCTGAGCTGTGAATTGTAGCAACACAATGCCCATTGCTAGGGCCATGATGTGCATGCCAGGTGAACTATACCTCTATTTCTGCTTGATTGGGTAACCCACCCCCACAAGCCGTGAGTTTTGCATCCTGATACTCAATGGAATGATGCATTTGCATTCCGTTGTTGCTATGGGTGCTAGATGCAAGCCCTGGATATGGATATGATCAACCAGACATGGCCGTTGATACATGTTTTTTGCATCCTGATACTCAATGGAATGATGCATTTGCATTCCGTTGTTGCTATGGGTGCTAGATGCAAGCCCTGGATATGGATATGATCAACCAGACATGGCCGTTGATACATGTTTTTGGCACCCTGATACTCAATGGAATGATGCATTTGCATTCCGTTGTTGCTATGGGTGCTAGATGCAAGCCCTGGATATGGATATGATCAACCAGACATGGCCGTTGATACATGTTTTTTGCATCCTGATACTCAATGGAATGATGCATTTGCATTCCGTTGTTGCTATGGGTGCTAGATGCAAGCCCTGGATATGGATATGATCAACCAGACATGGCCGTTGATACATGTTTTTGGCACCCTGATACTCAATGGAATGATGCATTTGCATTCCGTTGTTGCTATGGGTGCTAGATTTGACCCCATATTATGTTTCAGCAACAACGCTTTTCTTCTGTTTTCCACTCACACTCAGTCATGAATCTGAGCTGTGAATTGTAGCAACACAATGCCCATTTCTGGGGCCATGATGTGCATGCCAGGTGAACTATACCTCCATTTCTGTTTGATTGGATATCCCACCCCCACAAGCCGTGAGTTTTGCACCCTGATACTCAATGGAATGATGCATTTGCATTCCGTTGTTGCTATGGGTGCTAGATGCAAGCCCCGGATATGGATCTGATCAACCAGACATGGCCGTTGATACATGTTTTTTGCACCCTGATACTCAATGAAATGATGCATTTGCATTCCGTTGTTGCTATGGGTGCTAGATGTGACCCCATATTATGTTTTAACAACAACGCCTCTCTCCTGTTTTCCACTCACAATCAGTCATGAATCTGAGCTGTGAATTGTAGCAACACAATGCCCATTGCTAGGGCCATGATGTGCATGCCAGGTGAACTATACCTCTATTTCTGCTTGATTGGGTAACCCACCCCCACAAGCCGTGAGTTTTGCATCCTGATACTCAATGGAATGATGCATTTGCATTCCGTTGTTGCTATGGGTGCTAGATGCAAGCCCTGGATATGGATATGATCAACCAGACATGGCCGTTGATACATGTTTTTTGCATCCTGATACTCAATGGAATGATGCATTTGCATTCCGTTGTTGCTATGGGTGCTAGATGCAAGCCCTGGATATGGATATGATCAACCAGACATGGCCGTTGATACATGTTTTTGGCACCCTGATACTCAATGGAATGATGCATTTGCATTCCGTTGTTGATATGGGTGCTAGATGCAAGGCCTGGATATGGATATGATCAACCAGACATGGCCGTTGATACTTTTTTTTGCACCCTGATACTCAATGAAATGATGCATTTGCATTCCGTTGTTGCTATGGGTGCTAGATTTGACCCCATATTATGTTTCAGCAACAACGCTTTTCTTCTGTTTTCCACTCACACTCAGTCATGAATCTGAGCTGTGAATTGTAGCAACACAATGCCCATTTCTGGGGCCATGATGTGCATGCCAGGTGAACTATACCTCCATTTCTGTTTGATTGGGTATCCCACCCCCACAAGCCGTGAGTTTTGCACCCTGATACTCAATGGAATGATACATTTGCATTCCGTTGTTGCTATGGGTGCTAGATGCAAGCCCTGGATTTGGATATGATCAACCAGACGTGGCCGTTGATGCATGTTTTTTGCACCCTGATACTCAATGGAATGATGCATTTGCATTCCGTTGTTGCTATGGGTGCTAGATGTGACCCCACATTATGTTTTATCAACAACGCCTCTCTCCTGTTTTCCACTCACACTCAGTCATGAATCTGAGCTGCAAATTGTAGCAACACAATGCCCATTGCTAGGGCCATGACGTGCATGCCGGGTGAACTATAGCTCCATTTCTGTTTGATTGGGTATCCCACCCCCACAAGCCGTGAGTGTTGCATCCTGATACTCAATGGAATGATACATTTGCATTCCGTTGTTGCTATGGGTGCTAGATGCAAGCCCTGGATTTGGATATGATCAACCAGACGTGGCCGTTGATGCATGTTTTTTGCACCCTGATACTCAATGAAATGATGCATTTGCATTCCGTTGTTGCTATGGGTGCTAGATGCAAGCCCTGGATATGGATATGATCAACCAGACATGGCCGTTGATACATGTTTTTGGCACCCTGATACTCAATGGAATGATGCATTTGCATTCCGTTGTTGCTACGGGTGCTAGATGTGACCCCATATTATGTTTTGACAACAACGCCTCTCTCCTGTTTTCCAGTCACACTCAGTCATGAATCTGAGCTGCAAATTGTAGCAACACAATGCCCATTTCTGGGGCCATGATGTGCATGCCAGGTGAACTATACCTCCATTTCTGCTTGATTGGATATCCCACCCCCACAAGCCGTGAGTTTTGCACCCTGATACTCAATGGAATGATGCATTTGCATTCCGTTGTTGCTATGGGTGCTAGATGCAAGCCCTGGATTTGGATATGATCAACCAGACATGGCCGTTGATACATGTTTTTGGCACCCTGATACTCAATGAAATGATGCATTTGCATTTCGTTGTTGCTATGGGTGCTAGATGCAAGCCCTGGATTTGGATATGATCAACCAGACGTGGCCGTTGATACATGTTTTTGGCACCCTGATACTCAATGGAATGATGCATTTGCATTCCGTTGTTGCTATGGGTGCTAGATGCAAGGCCTGGATATGGATATGATCAACCAGACATGGCCGTTGATACGCGTTTTTGGCACCCTGATACTCAATGGAATGATGCATTTGCATTCCGTTGTTGCTATGGGTGCTAGATGCAAGCCCTGGATTTGGATATGATCAACCAGACATGGCCGTTGATGCATGTTTTTTGCACCCTGATACTCAATGGGATGATGCATTTGCATTCCGTTGTTGCTATGGGTGCTAGATGCAAGCCCTGGATATGGATATGATCAACCAGACGTGGCCGTTGATACATGTTTTTGGCACCCTGATACTCAATGGGATGATGCATTTGCATTCCGTTGTTGCAATGGGTGCTAGATCCAAGCCCTGGATATGGATATGATCAAGGAGACATGGCCGTTGATACATGGTTTTTGCACCCTGATACTCAATGGAATGATGCATTTGCATTCCGTTGTTGCTATGGGTGCTAGATGCAAGCCCTGGATATGGATATGATCAACCAGACATGGCCGTTGATACATGTTTTTGGCACCCTGATACTCAATGGGATGATGCATTTGCATTCCGTTGTTGCTATGGGTGCTAGATGCAAGCCCTGGATTTGGATATGATCAACCAGACATGGCCGTTGATACATGTTTTTTGCACCCTGATACTCAATGGGATGATGCATTTGCATTCCGTTGTTGCTATGGGTGCTAGATGCAAGCCCTGGATTTGGATATGATCAACCAGACGTGGCCGTTGATACATGTTTTTGGCACCCTGATACTCAATGGAATGATGCATTTGCATTTAGTTGTTGCAATGGGTGCTAGATGCAAGCCCTGGATATGGATATGATCAACCAGACATGGCCGTTGATACATGTTTTTGGCACCCTGATACTCAATGGAATGATGCATTTGCATTTCGTTGTTGCTATGGGTGCTAGATGCAAGCCCTGGATATGGATATGATCAACCAGACATGGCCGTTGACACATGTTTTTTGCACCCTGATACTCAATGGGATGATGCATTTGCATTCCGTTGTTGCTATGGGTGCTAGATGCAAGCCCTGGATATGGATATGATCAACCAGACATGGCCGTTGATACGCATTTTTGGCACCCTGATACTCAATGGAATGATGCATTTGCATTCCGTTGTTGCTATGGCTGCTAGATGCAAGCCCTGGATTTGGATATGATCAACCAGACGTGGCCGTTGATACGCATTTTTGGCACCCTGATACTCAATGGGATGATGCATTTGCATTTCGTTGTTGCTATGGGTGCTAGATGCAAGCCCTGGATTTGGATATGATCAACCAGACATGGCCGTTGATACATGTTTTTTGCACCCTGATACTCAATGGAATGATGCATTTGCATTCCGTTGTTGCTATGGGTGCTAGATGCAAGCCCTGGATATGGATATGATCAACCAGACATGGCCGTTGATACATGTTTTTGGCACCCTGATACTCAATGGAATGATGCATTTGCATTCCGTTGTTGCTATGGGTGCTAGATGCAAGCCCTGGATATGGATATGATCAACCAGACGTGGCCGTTGATACGCGTTTTTGGCACCCTGATACTCAATGGGATGATGCATTTGCATTTCGTTGTTGCTATGGGTGCTAGATGCAAGCCCTGGATATGGATATGATCAACCAGACATGGCCGTTGATACATGTTTTTTGCACCCTGATACTCAATGGGATGATGCATTTGCATTCCGTTGTTGCTATGGGTGCTAGATGGAAGCCCTGGATATGGATATGATCAACCAGACATGGCCGTTGATACGCGTTTTTGGCACCCTGATACTCAATGGAATGATGCATTTGCATTCCGTTGTTGCTATGGGTGCTAGATGCAAGCCCTGGATTTGGATATGATCAACCAGACGTGGCCGTTGATACGCATTTTTGGCACCCTGATACTCAATGGGATGATGCATTTGCATTTCGTTGTTGCTATGGGTGCTAGATGCAAGCCCTGGATTTGGATATGATCAACCAGACATGGCCGTTGATACATGTTTTTTGCACCCTGATACTCAATGGGATGATGCATTTGCATTCCGTTGTTGCTATGGGTGCTAGATGCAAGCCCTGGATATGGATATGATCAACCAGACATGGCCGTTGATACTTTTTTTGGCACCCTGATACTCAATGGAATGATGCATTTGCATTCCGTTGTTGCTATGGGTGCTAGATGCAAGGCCTGGATATGGATATGATCAACCAGACGTGGCCGTTGATACGCGTTTTTGGCACCCTGATACTCAATGGGATGATGCATTTGCATTCCGTTGTTGCTATGGGTGCTAGATGCAAGCCCTGGATTTGGATATGATCAACCAGACATGGCCGTTGATACATGTTTTTTGCACCCTGATACTCAATGGGATGATGCATTTGCATTCCGTTGTTGCTATGGGTGCTAGATGCAAGCCCTGGATATGGATATGATCAACCAGACATGGCCGTTGATACTTTTTTTGGCACCCTGATACTCAATGGAATGATGCATTTGCATTCCGTTGTTGCTATGGGTGCTAGATGCAAGCCCTGGATATGGATATGATCAACCAGACGTGGCCGTTGATACGCGTTTTTGGCACCCTGATACTCAATGGGATGATGCATTTGCATTTCGTTGTTGCTATGGGTGCTAGATCCCACTCCTGAACATGGTTGTGGCTCTGAGATAGTCTCATCAACCAGATGTGAAGGTCTAGTTCACTTGGCAAGCACATGACACTCCTGGCAGTGGGTGCTGTGTTGCAAGCCTCTCGTTTCCTGCGTCTTGCAGCTGAGATCGGTCATGCAGCTCAATCCGGGCCTTTCACGGAGTGACGTGCAAAACTTCACCCTGCCAAACACCCCCCCCCCCCCCGCTCGTACTCAATGGAATGCTGATGATGAGTTCACATTCCATTATTGCTTCGTGCGCGTGATGCCCCTTGATACCCTGTCGTGCAAACCGCACCATTTCTGGACCTGTTGGGAGGGTTCTGTTTGCCCGACGAGCAGGGAAGGCGGGGTGTCCCGATAAAGCAGCACGCCTCGTGGGGTGGTGTCCCAGCGCTGACTGGGCTCTTGGCTCTACGCCGGGTATCAGCGTGGCAGGGGGCGCAGCTGTTTGCAGGGGGAAGACCTCGTCGGAGCACACGGGGATGCCTCCGGGTGTGGCAGTGTCCCACTGCATTTTCTGGGATCAGATCCAGCCTGTCCTCGGGACGTGCTATGCCCGCTACCCCACGGATGCATCGGAAGGGGGGGGGGGCTTGATCCTTTCAGATTCAATTTCCCCAGTTGTTTGGCCTTTCCCAAAATTTTTGGGGTGTGCCAAAGTTTTGCTCACAACCAGCGAAACCCCCGCCCCCCTCTCATCGCATCCTCCTCGCATCTCACGTGTCATATGTGGTGTTTTGAGAGCGCTGCGCCCTGCTCTGCCCATTTAGGTGCAGCGAAGGCTGCTCCCCATGGTACTCGAGACACAACGGTCCACTTCAATGCCTGTGCCACGGAAACCTCAGGGTAGCCGCAGGGATGCATTAGATTGGAAGAGACCTCAGAGGCGGCCCCAGAGGCGGTTAGGCAGGCGGTTGGAGGAGGTTGCCAAAGCGGTTGGTGGCGGTTACTGTCGGTTACAAACGCCATGGGAACTGGAACGTGCCGTCAGGGCTGGGCACCCAGGAGGGGGGGGGGGGGGGTTGGCACAAGGAAGGGGGGGGGGGCGTTCTGAAAAATCGCAAGGCCCAAAGTCGGCTCTCCTTCATGAACTTAGTGAAGGGGACACCAACTCAAGAAAAAGGAGTGAAGAGGGTCCAGTTTGCTTCGCTAGCTCCCCCGCGTCGGGACCAAACAAGACACATACGATGGTCCGGAACGCCGCGGTGCTCGCACACGCGCGCGCGGCGCACCGCGACCCCCCGCACGCGCACAGGTCTGCGAGGGCTGGATGGACTCGCCGGACCGCCTGATGCGCGCCGCCCGGCACTTCGAAGGCGCCGCCGCCCGTATCACGTCCCTCAACGTCCGCACGGCCAAGGCCTACGCCCACACCACGCGGCCGGCGGAGCAGCCGCAGGTGTGGCCCGGCACCGCCCGGCGCTGCGGTGCCTTCTGTCGGGGCAGTGGGCCCTCTGAAGCGGGGCACAGGGGGTTTGGAGGAGGGCCTCCGACTGCGATCTGTGCGCAGGCGACGGCAGCAGTAGTCCCCCGGTACCGCGTGACGGGGCGGCGGTCGCGTTTTTTTTTTACGATCACCTCAGATTCGTGAATTCAGGGCGAGACGCTCTTTTTTGAGCGGGTATTTGAAATTCGTTGGCGTAAGTCGGGACCACAGCCAAATATGGGGCAGGATTTGGAGGGTTGGTTCGGGGCTCACGTGTGCGGTAGGGGGCAGCGCAATGCCGCAGGGGGCACTACAGCGCCCGCGCCGCCCCACATTGGGTCTGAGATTTCTGTTGCCGGGATCATCCGTTGAGTAGGGGCCGGCTATGATTTGTAGGGGTCAGCCCAAAATGGGTTTTGCAAATCCGATAGCCCCCGGACTTATGGCAACGAAATTACAGTAGGCCCCTCCTTTTGGCACGTGTTACCAGTGCAACTGTCGCCCGCGCGCACGGCGGACGCGCCCTATTGTAGAGGCTTCGACGGCCGGGCGGTGGGGCCCTTGTTTGGCCTGGGCAGAGTCTGCGGGGCTGCGTCGGAGCCCCTGCCAGACCGCGGCGGGGGGAGGAGGTAAGCGGGTTTGAAGCGCAACCGTCCCCCCTCGCCCTGTTCTGCTTGCCCCTAGTGCCCCCCCCCCCCCCCTCCGCCCGCCCCCAGGCAAACCCGAGGAGTCTGTTAAGACAGTAATGAATGCGGGGGTTTGTACCGACACAGACCGTGTGAGCCGGCGATCATCGTGCGAGGACGGGCCCGCAGCCGAGACCAGGGAATTGACAGAACACCGGTGCATTGGGGCCCAGGTTCTCCACCCAAACGCAGGGTCCAGCGCCGCAACGAAGGCCTGGAGACGGCAACAGAAAAGGTCAGCACACAATAACAATGCCCACGTTCATTCTTTCGCAAGAAATGCAGATTTCTAAAAACAAAAAGAGCGGAAAAGGCAGTGGCTTGTGGAAAGTATGTCACCCAAACCATTCTTTTCGCCCAATATCTAGTGTCCCTGGGTTCAGACCCCCCCCCCCCCCGTCCCGGCCCCACCCACTCATATCGGTCTGCGCCCAGCAACACCACCAGAGCCCTGTGCCGGGTACTCCCAGCCCTCCCCATCCCTCGGGGGGGGCGGGCAACGCCCTCACGGAGTCCCTCTCCAGGGCATGTGCCTAGGCCCCCTCTCCCGCTGGTGCCGTCCGAGTCATCCCGGGGGCCTGTGCCGTGAGGTCAGCCCCTGACCCCCTCCGGCCTCCCTTTTCAGTTCGGCGAATGGATCACGGTGGAGGCGCCCGCGCGGATCGACATGGCCGGGGGCTGGACGGACACTCCCCCCATCTCCTACGAAGCAGGTCTGGCTCTTGCTTCGAAGAAACCCCCTCGGCCACCCGCTGACGCGCTCTCGCTCGCCCACTCCGCACCCCCCCCCCCCCCCCCCAGCGCCATGCCGCTGGGGAATGGACTGGCGCGGGGGGGGTACGGCTCAAAGGATCAGCAGCCATTGGGATCATTCGGCGTCACGTATGATGGGGTATCCAGACAACCGAGGCTCTGTGTGCGCGAGAGGCGGGGTCACCGCGGCGGCGGTTCCAGGCAAGTCGGGACGCCCCAACCTCGATCGGATCGGATCGTGGCGTGGCGTGGCGTGTCGTGTCGTGTCGTACCGTATCGGATCGGGTTGGATCGAAGTGCGATTTTGAGGGTTGGGACTATTTAAAACAAAAATGCATGTTTTAGACATCATTGGGATGCTTTTCTTGGGAGGTCTGGCCCCACCAAGGCCTTGCAAGAGGGAACAAAAGGGTATGGACATCACTGCCAAAAGGATGGTCCCAGGAGGACTTAAATACACCCACAACACCTCATTGCATCTCCGACACCTCAAGGCCAGGTTTGGCTATTTGCGAGGAAAAATGGCTAGTGCTCTGGTTTGGATCCCACAGGCAGTACCGCAGTGTGAGCAGTGAGTGTGTACTTCGGCGGGGGGGCCGCCATGCCTCCAAAAAAAAAAAAGGCAATTGTCCACAAAACATCCACATCGCCCTGCCAAAATCCAAAATGAATCAAAGTGGAGCGGATCACATGCGTGTGTGCCTGCCAAAATGGATCGGGTGGATCGGGGTGGTGTACAACCCTCTGCCCCCCGCAAAAAAGGACCGGATCGTTGAATGGGGCCAGTAACCCCCCACCCCCCCCTAGTCACTACTGTCGAAGTAGGGATTTTACGACGCGTCGGGCCCCGACACCTGACACCTGGTACGACACTGTACGACGTGTCGTACATCCCCGACACCTTGTACGACACAGTACAACGTGTCGTGCAGTGTTCCCAAGTGGTCTCCCACCTCAGTGCTAAGTGAGCCTGACTAGGCTTAACTTCTGAAATCGGACAGGTTCAGGTGTACTCCCAGTGGTATGGCCATATGCATTCTGCATGCGCGGACGCCCGGTCTGAGAAGGGTGGGAGAAGGGGGTGGACCGCAACGACCAGATTCGGCTATGTATGTATAGTGCGTCGTACAGTGTCACCCAGTGTTCCCAAGTGGTCTCCCACCTCAGTGCTAACTGTGCCTGACTAGGCTTAACTTCTGAAATGAATGTTGTAGACGCGAAGTGCCAATATTTGGCTTCCCCCAAAATGGTCCGCTGCCATCGTTTACCCGCACAGAGGGTGTGGGCGGTCTGGGGTCTGTAGACACTGTGCACCACAAGTAGACGCGGCCTGCTAATTGTAGACACTGTCGGCATGTTGTAGACGCGAAGTGCCAATATTTGGGAAGGGGGCCGAAGGCCCCCTTCCCCCAAAACGGTCTGCTGCCATCGTTTACCCGCACAGAGGGGGTGGGCGGTCTGGGGTCTGTAGACACTGTGCACCACAAGTAGACGCGGCCTGCTAATTGTAGACACTGTCGGCATGTTGTAGACGCGAAGTGCCAATATTTGGGAAGGGGGCCGAAGGCCCTCTTCCCCCAAAACGGTCCGCTGCAATCGTTTACCCGCATATAGGGGGTGGGCGGTCTGGGGTCTGTAGACACTGTGCACCACAGGTAGATGCGGCCTGCTAATTGTAGACATTGTCGGCATGTTGTAGACGCGAAGTGCCAATATTTGAGGTTTCCCCTTTTGGACTGTTTTGACCAAAATGGAAACGCATTTGGACCCATTTTGCCCCGTTCTGACCAATCTTTTTTTTTTCCATTTACATGTGTTTATATGTCTACATATGTATATGTCTGTGTGTGACGTACCGTGTCGTACTGTGTCGTACCATGTCGTACTGTGTCGTACTGTGTCGTACTGTGTCGTACTGTGTATACATACATAGCCGAATCTGTTCGTTGCTGGCCCGTTCGGATGCGGTCCACCTCCCCCCTTCCGCCCGCCCCCACACCGGGCGTCCGCATATGACAGATGCGGACGGCCATACCACTGGGAGTACACCTGCACCCTCCCGATTTCAGAAGTTAAGCCTTGTCAGGCACAGTTAGCACTGAGGTGGGAGACCCCCTGGGAACACTGGGTGACACTGTACGACGTCTTGAACAGTGGCGTACAGTGTATACATGCACAGCCGAATCAGTTCGTTGCTGGCTCGTTCGGATGTGGTCCACCCCCCCCCTTCCCCCGCCCGCAGACCGGGCGTCCGTGCATGATGAACTCCGTGCATCATGAACGGAACGCCCATACCACTGGGAGTACACCAGAGCCCGTCCGCTTTCAGAAGTTAAGCCTAGTCAGGCCCAGTTAGCACTGAGGCGGGAGACCACTTGGGAACATCGGGTGATGCGTCGTACTGTGTCGTACGGTGTTGGTGCTGTACGACACCTTGTACGACACAGTACGCCGCGTCGTACATCCCCCGACGCGTCGTACATCCCCGACGCGTCGGGCCCCGACGCCTTGTACGACACAGTACGACGCGTCGTACGCTCCCGACGCGTCACAGTACGACGCGTCGTACGCTCCCGACGCGTCGGGCCCCGACACCTTGTACGACGCCCCGACGCGTCGTACAATGCATTTCCGACAGCACTCCCCCTAGTCCCCTCAATCCTCGTCGAACACATTTGCCGGGAGGGTCATGCATTGTCTTTGCAAACTCACCCGATTTCCCGCCCTTCCTACCCTTCGGCGCCCTCCAATACCCGGCCCTGCCCATCTGAATGCCTGTGACCACATGTCGTTGTGTTGGTACGGTCACCCACCCTCAAAATCTGTATGGGTGGGCCCCCACTGCCCAACGCCCCTCAGGTGCCCTTGCGCCCTGGTGAACGCACAGCCTTCGTCATGCCGTACAGTTCACACGTTTTACTCACAAGGGCATCTGTACACATGGTCTTTGTCTCAAATGGGCCAGTCTGGGTGGGTGGGTGAACAGTCTGGGACCCTCCCCCCTCTTAGAATTGTACTCTGGGTGGGTGGGTGTGTAGTCTAGGACCCCTCCTTTACTGTTAGTGTGCAGGCTGATGGTGCTTTTTTTTTCGATTTCAAATGTGTTCAATAAGCTGAACGGGGGGCATATCCACAGATCTGGCAGTTAGTACAACAGTAATGCAGCGGTATGCTGTAACGTAAGCCTGCGGTTCAATTCCCGTTCAGGGCATTATTTTTTAGCTCCGCCTTTTTTGCAAGGTTGGCGCTTTTTTTGCAAGCTTGGGAGCAGCGGTGACATGCATTTTGTCCTGCCATTGGTCGCTTTGTGTGTACCTGCCGTTCAGCCCCGGGAGAGCGCCTCAATCCCCCCCCTCAAATGTTTATAAGAGGGGGGGGGGGTCTGGGTGGGTTGCTTGGTTTTGGGTGGGTGGGTGCCTCAAAACCCCAAAAGCCCCTTATAAACATTCCCTGGCCCAGTGCAATGCGATGTGTTGAGGTATGCGTGGGTATCCCACGCCCAGAGGAGTAGTAGAATGGCCCTACACCGCAGGAGGAGGGGGTTACCCCAGGGATGCATTGGAAGGGGGGGGGTCCCCTGCCCCCCCCCCCCCCCTCCAGGGCGCCCAGCCTATGCCCAGCCGCTGTCCCCCTGACGCCAAGTGCCAGCCTCAACGGCATTTGTAACCGACAGTAACCGCCCCCAACCGCTTTGGCAACTTCCTCCAACCGCCTGCCTAACCGCTGCCGCGGCCGCCTCCGGGGTCCCTCCCCCCCCAAGTGGCGATCGTGGGAAAGAATGAAATTTACAATTGGGAAAATGTGATCGGACCATTTTTGGTGCACAAATATTTGGGACCCAGACCCCCCCCTTCTACTCCTTCCCTTCCGATGTCCCCCCAGTACCCCCCGGTGGAGGGTGTCGGGCGATGGACCAGGCCGCCCTCTGTGCGACGTCGTCCACAGGGGGTGTCGTCGTGAACGCAGCGATCCTCGTGGACGGCAAGCGGCCCACCGCCGCGTCCGTCCGGCGCGTTCCTGAGATGCATCTGATCCTGTGGACCAGCGAGAAGCAGCAGGTGATCTGCAGGTATGCGGGGGGGGGGGGGGGGGCTTCAGGGCGGTGGGACGACCATGCCCCTCCTGCAGACCCTTGGCCTACGCCAGGGATGGGGAAGTCGGGCTTCAAATTGTTTGGGGGGGGGGGGGATCATCACGACTGGTGCGGCGATTGGAGTGAAGACTGGCTAGTCTAGGCTCTTACAGAGCTCTAGGCTCGAGGCTAGGCTCTTACAGAGCCTAGCCTCAACCCCACCCACGACTGGGGGGGCGGGGGAGGGGTCTCTTGTTTGACCTGGCTTCTGAGCTCTAAATCCTGCGTGCTTACATGTTTTGCTGCATATATCATACGTGTATGCTCTTTGTCTGTCCAATCTGTATATGCCAGAATATAAGTTGATGATGTTGCCCTCTCTCCCAAAAAGTCACGCTCACACTCTTCATCCAGACTTTTTGCGAAAGGCGCCCAGGGCCGTCTTTCGGCTCTTGACAAGCTTTTCTCTCTTTCTTGTGAACTGCATGTTCGGCGGGTTGTGCTGACGTTGACTCAAACAACACACCACACGTGACAGCTCACACGTCACCAATTGGGGGGGGGGGGTTCAATAGAGCCCCCCAGAACTGGGGGAATCTGGAATCTGTGATCTGTGTGACCCGCCCGAGGCATCAGCAAAGCTGAAGGGGGACCTCTAGGAAAATGGAGGCCCCCAACCGCCCAAAGGACGGCTTACTCGGTCCCGCCAGGCAAGCGGGCGGCGAGCCACCACACCCCACGCCACTGGGGGTAGTGGATGGCCGGAGGTTTCGGTGCAGGGGGGGCGGGGGGGGGGCTCCGCTATGTGGGGGTCCGGGCTGGGGGTTGGGCGTGGCGGTGGGGGCCCCAGAACTGGGGGGTCGGGGTTCGGGAAAGGGGCTCAGTTGATAGGACTATTAATCAGTTATTATCAACTCTGGCGCTGCCAGCGCTGAACATTCTTTTGAGCATTGCAAATGGTCAGTTAGTTTTTTTCCACCAAATCCATGGCAAATGATGGCTTTTTCTGAACTGCCTCGACGCGCTGATTCCAAAAATCTCATTTTCTTTTTGTTGTTTTTGTGCCGGGGGTCCGTCTCGGTAGGATTTTGGAGGGCCCGTCAATTGAGCCCCTTTCGGGGGGGGCGGGGTCTAGCCAGGGGGCTCTATCAACCCCCCCCCCCCCCCCGAAGTTGAAACCCCGCCCAGCCCTGGGGAACAGCGGTGTTGCCGATGGGGGCGCGCCGGGCATCGTCCGTGACGCCCGGGAGTCCCGGCTCAGCCAACCCAAGGACCTCCCCCCCCCCTCCAGGCCTCAGGATAGTGCCGCTTGGCCGAGACCTTTGTGCCACTTACCCCCCCCCCCCGGCAAACCCCCACAGGGACTCGGTGGGTGCATCTGGATGGCCCTGGTCAACGGCACGGGCAACAGCCCCATCTCCGGGACGGCCGACCCCCGGAGTAGTCAAACAGGACAAGTCATCCGGGGGCTCCGTTGACACAACCAAAACACGTTCGGGCCCACAGAGGGTCAGACTGAGCGGTGGCGAGAGGCCAATAGGCGCCGCCAAAGGCACACAATCGGATACCGAGGCCTTGTGCCAACCCCCCTTTGTACATTCACTTGCCCGGGGCCCAGCAACAGCTGCCCAGGCCACCCTCAGCCCCGGGAGCGGGGGCCCTGATGGCGTTGCCCAGCACCGAAACGGGGGCCCTCGGCCGTCCCCCGGCGCCCGGGCCCTCCGCACAACCTCCGCCTCAACCCACGCCCCCACGCGGCGCGTCAGCGCGGCCCCTGCCCTCGTGCGCTGTGCAGTGAAGTCGAGGACTTGGCCAACTACAACAACCCCTTCGCCGCCGCCGCGCTCCTCAAAACGGGATTGCTCTGTTCGGGGGTTGTGGACCTGCACAGTGATCTCAGCCTGCGACAGCAGCTCCAGGCCATCGGTGGAGGTGGACCGCCCCAGCCCTGCGAGCCCCCGCCCACCCACACACACACAGTCCCCCATTTCCCACGTTCGATGTGGTGGTGAGGGCAGTCTGGGGATAGCCGTTGTGCGGAGCAGTGCCGGGGCCCGCGTGGGAGGGACGTCAAGGGGCAGGAGCAGCACGTGTGAGGGGAGGGACGACCGCCCCACTCTGACCCCTCACAGAGGGTTTTCTCCCGTGGGATGGCACAGGCAATGCAAACAATTGATTCTTGAAAGATCACACCGCTGTCTTCTTCAGCCTACAGTCATTGTGCCTCGCGCACACTGGGACGCCTACGGGCGTGGCAGTCTCCCACTGCATAACCTGGTCTCAGACTCAGCTACTCCTCAGTACGTGTCAGATCCGCTACCACGGCCATTGTGGGATCATCGCAGCACTGGACAGCTTTGAACATTGACGCCGAGGTTGAGTACTGTGTACCCTCGAGTACTGTGAAGTGAGCGGGCTACGCCAGCTCATCTTGGTCTGAGGCAAAAAAAAAAAACAAGATCTTGAAATATCAAACTCGTGTGAGAATCGTGAGTCCGCCCGGCAGTATCCCCCGGCACACGTACCGAGCCTTCATGGCGACCTCCCAGCCCCCAACCCCCAACCCCCCAACGCACTGCCGTACTCAGCCTGTGTGCCCCTCATGCCGCCAGGAATGGAGGGACTGCCCCCCAGTGGGAGGCAGCAAGGGGGGTCTGCAGACCACTGGTGCTGGCAGCGGCAGGCAGCCTGTCTGGCTCTGGTGCTACTCGCAGCGTGGCCCGGTCTCCCCAAGTGCCTCAAGGCTCTGCAGCGCCCATCCCCATGGCATCCCCATGGCATCGTCATTGAGTGCGTCTGAAATTCCTACCCGGACACACACGCGCGCGTGTGTGGGTATGAAAATGATGCCGCCAGCAGCACATCCACCGTCCCCTCCCCAGGGTCACGCAGGGAATGGAGTGGCGCAGCGTTGGTCTAATAATGGCTGCGGCCGACGACAACGCGAACGCTTTGCACCTGCCCTCTACTCTCTGCAACAGAACGGCCCCGGACCTCATGAACGGTCGGTGATTCGGTGTTCGGGGACCCGTGCACGCGGTGCCCAGTCGTGTGGACCACTGCCGTCCACACCGGGTGCTGCGGCTTTGATTTCTCCCGCAAAGTGTGTGTGTGTGTGTGTGTGTGTGTTGACCAGTGCTGTGCCTTCGCTGTTGGTTTTTCGTCGTCACTGACGTCGTGCGACCTGCGGTTCTTTGGCACCCCTCTGGTCTCCAGCACAACGTGTGTGTGACCTACTGATCTACTTGGCCTGACGAGAGTCGTCCGCGACCAGTGCAGTGCTCTGTTTGTCACACCTGTTCGTCTCGCTTCAATCGTGTGTGGGTGTTGTCCGAGACAAATGCAAAGCATGCACAAACTGCACGCTTACAACCGTGTGCGTTGTGTGTGTGTGTGTGTGTGTGGGTGTGTGATGTGTGTGATGCGGATGAGGTGATATGCGCGTTGCATGTGTGCCGCCGTTTTGCAGGTTTGGAGCTGCAGACGCACTCCAATCTGCCGGTCGGCAGTGGTCTGGGGGGCTCCAGTATTTTAGGGGCCGCCGTGCTCAAGGCCATCGGCCTCGCAGTGGGGCAGGACTACGACAATGACGCGCTGGTGCACGAGGTGCTGATCCTCGAGCAGGTGTGTGCCGTGCCCCTGCGTCGCACGCGGTGCACTGCCGGTACCTGCCTCATGTGCGGGCGTATCTGTTGCCGGGCTGCTTCGCTCCGCATGTCCCACTGCTCGGCCGGTGGCGTGGCAGGCTGCACTAGGCCTGTGGGGGCGCACCGTGCGCCGTGTACAAAACGTAGGGCATTCTGGACCCATTTTCCCCCACGGCCGTGATGACCGCAATAAAGTACTGTGTTCGGATACGCAGGACTGCTCAGATTCCTACTCAGTCCAAAAGCTCAGATAATGAGTTAAAACAGACCATATTTCCCACTACATATGCTGGATTGCTGTGTACATCTGCCGTCTTTGCCCTGTGGACCTATACCCCCCCGGCGGTGGGGGGTGCCCAGGGTGGTCACGGGAACGCTAACTGTTGGCCGCTGCGCGCGCGCTGTGCAGAAGCACCCCCTCTACGTCGCGTTGTTCGGTGCGCTGTGCACCATACATGGCATCGGCGTCCGTTTTGATGTGGGCACCCGTCCGTTTGCGTCTGTTTTGGCTTTTGAGAGGGTCCGTTTCCGTCTGTTTTGATTTATGGGTGCGTCCGTTTGCGTCCGTTTTTCCTTTCTGGGTGTATTGGTGCAGAAATAGTTGCCGGGGATGTCTGGGATAGTCAGTGACAGCACCAGTGACAATAACAGGGATAGTCCAAGGGTGCTGAATTTGTATGCACTGCATGAGCAAACATATCTCAGAGAGGGAATGTGCCCTACTGGTATCATGCAGAGCGAATAAGATGGTCATTGGTTCAAACCCTGCCAATTACAATTTGTCTACCACTGTTGCAAGCATGTACATTGGAGGCCAAGGCCTCCTTGCATATTGCAGAAGTTGTGAGGGCACGTGGTGTGTTGTGAGCAATGACGTGTGTTTCCTGATTGTGTATGTTCGTTTGCGTCCGTTTCAGTTTTGGGGTGCGTCTGTTTGCCTCCGTTTTGGTTTTGGGGTGCGTCCGTAAGCGTCCGTTTAAACGGACGCTAATGCCATGTATGCTGTGCACCTGTTGTGCCGTGCCGTGCCGTGCCGTGTGCCGTCGAATGTGGGCCGATGTGTGTCACCGATCGCAGACCGGCGTGCGGCAGATGTGTAGTCGGTTGGCGGCTGCTCTTGGGGCCGGCCGCAGATTGGGGGCCCCGTTTGCCGGTGGTGTGCCGTGTGCCATCCGCTGCCCCGTGCTCTCTCTCCCTCCCTCCCTCTCTCCCTCTCTCTCTCTCTCCCGCAGATGCTCTCGTCCGGCGGCGGGTGGCAGGACCAAGTGGGCTCCATCTTCCCGTCCATCAAAGTCTGCTCGTCGCCGCCCACGCTGCCCCTGAAGGTGCGGCCCCCGGGCGCGTCTGTGGGGGGGGGAACTGAGGCGGGGGGAGGGATTGCACGAGAGCAGGGGGGGCGTATGCCGGGACGGAGGGATGGCCGCCGCGCAGAGAGGGCACAGGGGCTGGGCCCAGGCCGTGGGTGCGTTTGAGGGAGGGAGGGACGGAGGGAGGGAGGAAGGGACGGAGGGAGGGAGGAAGGGAGGGAGGGAGGGAGGGAGGGAGGGAGGGAGGGAGGGAGGGTGGGTGGGTGGGTGGGAGGGAGGGAGGGAGTGAGGGAGGGAGGGAGGGAGGGAGGGTGGGTGGGAGGGAGGGAGGGAGGGAGTGAGGGAGGGAGGGAGGGAGGGAGGAAGGGAGGGAGGGAGGCAGGGATTTTGGTTTTGGTTTCGAGGGGCCGTGCGCTATTGGCTTCCCTGTGGGTTTGCCTGACGCGTTGCCGGTCGAGAGCGGCCCCCGGCCGTCACGAGGGCAGCCGTACCCACGGCTGTCCCGAGTGATGTGTGTGTGCAGCCGATGGCGCGTGCCGGGCGCAAGCGCGCACTGGTGGGCGGTCGCCGGGTTCTCGTGGTCGTTCTGGGGGTGCAAGGCACGTTGGGGTCCACCGCGGGGGCGCCTTTTCCCAACATGTGCCCTTCCTGGACCGTTTCCCCAGCCCTGGCACAAGACGCGAGCAGTGTTGGTGAGCTGTGGTGTATCGCTTCAAACGTCAAGTGCCTGTGTCCGGAAGGGCATTGCGTCCCATGGGACCCCATGGGTGATGTCAATTTGCCCGTTCTTGGCCAGTGTACACTACTCGCACTGGTTCATTGCCTGACAGCTCCACGGGTGCCAGCTGCGCGGCATGATATATATTCGGGGGCACCAGCCCCCAGCCTGCAGCCCTGAGCATGCAGCCATGATGTGTCGGAAATACTGTGCCAGGACGGACTGCTCCGGGGGGCCTCGAGTGTAGTGAGTGGAGAGGGATGGAGGGATGGCGGGTGGGCGGGCGGGCGGGCGGGCGGGAGGGAGGGGGGAGGAGGTTCAGGTTTAGGTCCAGGTTTAGAGTGGCCGTGCGTTCTTGACACACCGGGTCGGCGGAAGAAGAGCGGCCGCCGTCGTTGCCGCAGTCAGATCCGTCACCCCGCACACCGTGGAGTCTCTGCGTTGTGGCTGTGGCGGCCGCGCGCTCTCTCAGACGTGTCCTGCTCCGTGCTCGGCACGCGTGTGTTGCCCAAGGGCACGGCAGGCTCCACCGGCGCCTCTGTCCGGCGAGGCGGGTTGCTGTGCGGTGGGCACCAGGTGTACCCCCCCAGCCCCACGCCCGCCCTCGACCCCTCTGCCCTCGGGCCCCCCTCCCCCATGCACTGCCCTGCGGTGCGCAGGTAGAGACCGCGCCGATCCCTCTGCCGAGGACCACGTTGGACCGCATCAACATGCATCTGGTCCTGATCTACACCGGCCGCGCCCGCCTCGCCCGCAACCTCCTGCAGAACGTGCTGCGCAGGTGTGGGGGCGTGTGGGTGGGTAGGGGGGGTCTGAGTTTTTGCGCAAAGCGCCCGTGTACCACTGACGAGCGGTTGTGTTGCGTGTCTGCTGCATCGCATTCCCCCCACGGGGTATAGTGATGATGATGTTGCTCCATCCTGATCCTCTGTGCCTGGGGGACATGGCAGATGGGTTTGGGGGGGGGGGGGGGGTCGTTCGAGCCCCGTTGCCCCCCAGGGGGGGGGGAGGCCCCCCACGGACAGAGCCCTTACACAGGGGCAGTCTGAGGACAAGTCAGGGCTCAGAAATCGGGCCACAAAGCGGCCCGCACGAAAAAAAACAGTAAAACACCCACGAGGTACACGTCAAAGTAATCAGCGCGTCCTGGCGATCCCCCCCCCCCTGCCTGTGGGCCCGTCACGGGAGCCCCCCCCCCCCCCCGCTTGGGGGGGGGGGGGGGGTCCTGGAAATTGGATCCCAAGGCCTCAGGCGCAGCGGACGTTGTGTCCGCCCTCTGTACGCTCTGTTCACTGCAGCGACAGGCGCCAATGACATATCACTGAAGATCTCTTGTTGTTGCATCTGCTGATCTGATGACTGAGTTCCCCATGTCCGTCCCCTGTACCCGTCCTGCCCATCCCCTTAACCGGGCCTCCCCCCCCCCTCCCCCCTTTGCACTCTCCCCCCCCCGCCCCTTGTCCCCCTCCCACCGATCCGCTGATCTCGTCGAAGGTGGGCCGCCAGATATCCGCAAATCGTCGACACCGTGTCCGGCCTGAAAAACACCGCCAAAGCGTTGCAGGAGGCGCTTGTTTCGGCAGATATGGCCCAAGTGGGGGCGTGTCTGGGGGATTACTGGAGGCAGAAGAAGTGCATGGCAGGCGGTGGCGTGGAGCCCGAGCATGTGACGGAGGTACCTCGTACCTCGTGCCCCTTTGACGCTGTGACATCATACGTGACGTATGTGTGTGTGTGTGTGTGCGCGTGGGGGGGGGGGGGGGGGGGCTGCGGGAGGAAAGAAGGGGGGGCTGGGGCTGCAAGAGGGGCTGTCCAGCACGCCGTTGGTATCGTTGTGTGCACAGGGTATGTGTGTGTGTATGCTCCGTAGGAGGGGGGGGGGGCATAAGGGCGGGGTGTTGCTGTGCGGTACAGTCCGTGTCCAGCCCATGTCCGTTGCATGGCCTGCTTGTCCATGTCATTTCCGTGGATCAGTCATGGATCATTCAGTCATTCCCAGACCGTTGAGCGTGGGAGGGTGAGGGGGTGTGCCACAGGGCTAGGGGCACCAGGGATTGCACATCTGTGGTGCGCCGCATTTCCTGGCATTGGGCCCAGGGAGGTGCCACTGGAGTCCTCCTCCGTCATGCAACCTGACATTGGCGCCATGGCCGTGCTGCGTGCCAGGCGATCGGAAAGGCTCAGCAGGGGCCTACGTATGAAAAACATGAGGACATCATGGAACAGCAAACCTGGAAGTTTGGTGAGTGGAACCGCGAGAGAGAGAGAGAGAGAGAGAGAGAGAGAGAGAGAGAGACAGAGAGAGAGACAGAGATAGAGCGAGAGAGAAGGGAAGTGTGTGCGTATGTGTGTCTGTATGTGACAGAGAATGACAGCGAGTGAGTGAGTGAGTGAGTGAGTGAGAGAGAAAGAGTGTGTGTGTGTGTGAATGAGAATATGTGTGTGTCTGTGTGTGTGTGAGAGTGAAAGTGAGGGAGTGAGTGAGAGAGAGAGAGACAGAGAGAGAGAGAGAGAGAGAGAGAGAGAGAGAGAGAGAGAGAGAGAGCGCGCGCAATGTTGGTCTGATTGACTGCATGTTCCCGCCATGGGCCTATTCAACCATCAATATATCAGTGCACAGAAACAATCAGTTGTGTGCCCTTCTTGGTTGCGGTGGTCCAGGGGCTCAATATGCACCGCTGCAATGCCCTGAAGAATCAGCATGAGCGAATTGCCCCCTTTGCTATGGGCCATCGGCCGCAGGGAGCGGGGCAGGGGGGGGGGGGGCTAGAAATTTGCAGTAGTTTTTGTTGGTTAGTCCTTCTGGTTTGATGCACTTGGTTGTGTTGTGTGGAGGCGTGCCTGTGGCCCTGGGGGAGGTGGTGGTGAAAGGGATTGCCTGGAACACCGTGCCATGGCCATTGGTATGGCTGGCCAGGTGTGCGGTCTGCTCCATCCAGTCCCCCTGTTGTTGTGTGTGTCTGTACTTAGACTGTATCGGGTGATGCACCCCGAACCTGTCCGGGTGTTGGTGTGGTCATTACGGGCGCATCAGGTGTGGTGTGTCCCGTTGCAACTGTGGACCACATTCCCCCACGTTAGGGAATACGTATGGGAGGACCCCTTGCAAGCCGCCCTGCCCCTCCCTCGGCCTTTATGGCACCCCCCCCAGCCCCCCGCCCACCCAGGGTCGTTGCTTCGAATCATTTCGGTAGACACGGGGGCACCCCTCCCCCATGTTCCCTGCCCCAAGTCGTAAATTAGGGTAGAAAAAGGACAGGCTCTGGCACATCTTTTGCCACCCGCAAAAATTTATGGGCAGCACACACGAAGAAGAATTTTTGGTCGTTCTGTCTGTACCCATGTTCTTTGTGTTGCAGACAACATGTCTCAGCGCCCCCCAAGTGCGTTCTCTGGCTCCCCAGTCTGACTGTGCCCACGGGCAAAGCACCAACATGGGGTTGGCGCCATCCCATTCTTCCGGTTTTGGGATAGATTCGCTGGCGGGAAAAAGCAGGCAGCAGGCAGTGCCGCACAGAAAGCCTGGGCCACACTTGTTCTGAGCCCTCCAATGGACATCCGGTGTGGGTTTGTGCAGAAAGGGCGCCACCAATGATGGCAGGGGTGTGTCCAAATCTGATAGAGTACTCGCGTGTCATTGATCGGACACCAGTCCCACCGGGTCATTCCATCTCGTGAAGACACTGCACAATTATAGTACAACAACCCGGCCAGTACATGGCATTGGAACATTGTAGATGCAACCCACGCCCTCCAAAGTTCCGTCACCTGACCAACACGGGACACAACCAAGAAGGATGGAGGCATGCTCCACATTTGGAAGATGCCTCCCGGGGGGGGGGGGGGTTGGCACAAGGCCTCGGTATCTGATTGTTTGCCTCTGGCGGTGCCTATTGGCCTCTCACCACTGCACATCCCGACCCTCTGTGGGTCCGAACGTGTTTTGGTTGTGTCAACAGAGCCCCGGATGACTTGTCCTGTTTGACTACTCCGGGGGTTGGCTGTCCCGGAGACGGGGCTGTTGCCCGTGCCTGTCCCGGGGGGGGGGGTCCCCCTGGAATCCACCCCCCCCCCCAACGCACTCAAGCACCCCCCCGTCTGTGGCTCCGTGCTTTTAACAGCGAATATCTTTTGCAAAGCGGTGAATCGTTCGTTGCAGGTGCTTGAGCTGATCCAGGACCACATTTATGGAGCAAGTCTTGCAGGGGCCGGGGGAGGGGGATTCCTGGTGCTGTTCACCAAACAGCCCAACATGAAGGACCAGTTGCAGGTATGTGCCTGTGCTGCACTGGCGCGCCCATGCCATCCCTGTGGCTCTGTGTGGCTCTGTGTGTGGCTGTGTGTATGTGGCTGCGTCTATGTGTGTGTGTGCGTGTGCGTGCGCGTGTGCTGCAGGACCTGAAGTAAAGGACAGCTCTGATAGCAATGCACCAAGTTTGCACTCACTGTTTGTACGGTGCTGTATGGTGTACTACGAGCGTGTGTGTGTGTGGGGGGGGGGGGTGTCCACGTTGACGGGCACATCGCCTTTGTCCCCATCCATGTCCCTTACCCTGATGGTTCTACAGCGAGACCTAATGACCCCCTGCCCTGCCTGGTGGTTCCGTCCGTGAACAAGTCATCAAAGACCTAACCCAGCAGATAGGAGCGGAGAAGCCCCCTGTCCGTCAACTGCCCCCCTCCCTATGGACTGAGACGGGCACAAAACTGAAGTATGTGCGCCAATTTGTCCAGTGTGTTAGCCCGGCTAACATGAATATCCGTTGCGTTGACAAGGGGGTGGGAGTACTCTGGGCTTTTTGCCGAAACTGGATGTGGTCCATTTTACAAGATTTCCTCAAAGACGAAGGATACATTTGTGCAGCCATTAGCTCGTCCACTCCGCGGGAGAGAATCCGTCAGGAAATCCACAACAAGGGGTGGGATGACAACAAAGCGGGACAGCTTGCTGTGCTCTATCTCATTGGCAAGGGCAAGTCCCTGAAAAAAGGCCAGTGGCTTTGGCGTGGTATTACCGCCCTCCCCCAACCCCTCCTATCTAAGAGAAAGCTTCGCATCGCCGCCAGGGCAAATACCACCTTCCTTCGCCTACTTTCCCACGAACTCCCAACGTCATTTGTTGCGCGTGGTATTAACTCTGTCTCAAAATGGTTTCATTGACTGGACTGCATAGGGTGCACCTATCTGAGCGAGGTTGACTGCAAGGACCCGTTTAACAACGTGGACCCAGCAGACATCAAGAAGCACCTATCGGAGGCCAGTGAGTGGTTGTCTAAGAGAAAAAGGTGGCGTATGAGTGAAATCACATGGTCTGCAAGCCGCGACTCCAAAAAATTGGACAGAGCAGGCAAAGCTAACTCCACCAAATTCTGGTTCATTACACACACGCAAATGACAGACACAATCCAGTTTGAGATGGAAAACAATAACTTCATACGGGCAGCAAGGAACCTATGGTCGAGACAAGGGTGCATCCCCAAGGGGGGGTCTTTCTCAGCACAAGCAGCGGACCTACACAGCCTGTGGTCCGTTTACAATTCCCACCACCTCTTCTACACCCTTGGTCAGCTCAGTGTTTCACCTGAAGGCTTCCCCTATTGGAGCAACCCCCATGGTACAGTCGCGCTGTGCCAGTTCCGTGACAACATACTTATTGCCACCACCTTCCCCATAGAGGCCATGACGGTCACAGTACAGCCCACGTCCAACCCAGTGCCCCGGACAACAAATGGAGTTTAGAACTGGGCCCTCCTCTTATGACCCCTACCCTCCACCACCCCTCCTACCTTCCTTGCATCTTTGCAGGCGTCCTCAGCAACGCCAGGCTGTGGTGCCAAACATGGGGCGGGGAACACTTGTCTGTCGCAGCCTAGCTGCAAGTGTCACGGCTGTCAGGGTTCCCGGAACGAAAAGTGGCAAGGGCTGCACATGCCGCCATTGTCCACAGCCTTTCCAGCAGTCCCCATGACCACCAAAAAACAGTCTAGTACATGTATTTCATTGCACCACACATGCCGATTCCAAAGTGCTGCGCTATCAACATGACACTCTGGTGGCTGCAAAAAGATGCACACTGGCGCGGAGAAGCCTTTAGTAGCTGGGTCATCCACCCTGCCCTGTCACCAGATGGCACAACAGGGTCTTGGAACCATGATGCTCCCCTCGTGCACCATGTACAGCAACACACCCGCCCTCAGGGTCATGTCTGGTACCTTCCCCCCTGCCATGAAAATAAACCAGTTGTGTGTGTGTGTGTGTGTGTGTGTGAGCAGGCGGTTACGCTTGTCTCCAAGAACTCGAAGCAACATGCAAACGGTGCTGTGGTTACAGGTGAATCATCTTCCCTCTCTCCCTCTCTTTGCGAGTTTGGTGCCCAGGGGAGTGGCTTGACATGAATCAAACCCACGGGATAGACGAATTTCCAACTTGCTCCCCGTGTCCCCATCCTGTGAAGGCAGTGCTGCCACCAACTGAAGGCAGTGCTGTCTCTTTGGGAAGGCAGTGTCACTGTCCAATAACAGTGCTGCTGCCGCATTATGAAGGCACGGCCGCTGCCATGTGAAGGCAGCGCTGCCACCAACTGAAGGCAGTGCTGTCTCGTTGGGAAGGCAGTGTCACTGTCCAATAACAGTGCTGCTGCCGCATTATGAAGGCACGGCCGCTGCCATGTGAAGGCAGTGCTGCCACCAACTGCAGGCAGTGCTGTCTCGTTGGGAAGGCAGTGTCACTGTCCAACAACAGTGCTGCTGCCGCATTATGAAGGCACGGCCGCTGCCATGTGAAGGCAGTGCTGCCACCAACTGCAGGCAGTGCTGTCTCGTTGGGAAGGCAGTGTCACTGTCCAACAACAGTGCTGCTGCCGCATTATGAAGGCACGGCCGCTGCCATGTGAAGGCAGCGCTGCCACCAACTGCAGGCAGTGCTGTCTCTTTGGGGAGGCAGTGTCACTGTCCAATAACAGTGCTGCTGCCGCATTATGAAGGCACGGCCGCTGCCATGTGAAGGCAGCGCTGCCGCCAACTGGAGGCAGTGCTGCCTCTTTGGGAAGGCAGTGTCACTGTCCAATAACAGTGCTGCTGCCGCATTATGAAGGCACGGCCGCTGCCATGTGAAGGCAGCGCTGCCACCAACTGAAGGCAGTGCTGTCTCGTTGGGAAGGCAGTGTCACTGTCCAATAACAGTGCTGCTGCCGCATTATGAAGGCACGGCCGCTGCCATGTGAAGGCAGTGCTGCCACCAACTGCAGGCAGTGCTGCCTCGTTGGGAAGGCAGTGTCACTGTCCAACAACAGTGCTGCTGCCGCATTATGAAGGCACGGCCGCTGCCATGTGAAGGCAGTGCTGCCACCAACTGCAGGCAGTGCTGTCTCTTTGGGGAGGCAGTGTCACTGTCCAACAACAGTGCTGCTGCCGCATTATGAAGGCACGGCCGCTGCCATGTGAAGGCAGCGCTGCCGCCAACTGGAGGCAGTGCTGCCTCTTTGGGAAGGCAGTGTCACTGTCCAATAACAGTGCTGCTGCCGCATTATGAAGGCACGGCCGCTGCCATGTGAAGGCAGCGCTGCCACCAACTGAAGGCAGTGCTGTCTCGTTGGGAAGGCAGTGTCACTGTCCAATAACAGTGCTGCTGCCGCATTATGAAGGCACGGCCGCTGCCATGTGAAGGCAGTGCTGCCACCAACTGCAGGCAGTGCTGTCTCGTTGGGAAGGCAGTGTCACTGTCCAACAACAGTGCTGCTGCCGCATTATGAAGGCACGGCCGCTGCCATGTGAAGGCAGTGCTGCCACCAACTGAAGGCAGTGCTGTCTCGTTGGGAAGGCAGTGTCACTGTCCAACAACAGTGCTGCTGCCGCATTATGAAGGCACGGCCGCTGCCATGTGAAGGCAGCGCTGCCACCAACTGCAGGCAGTGCTGTCTCTTTGGGGAGGCAGTGTCACTGTCCAATAACAGTGCTGCTGCCGCATTATGAAGGCACGGCCGCTGCCATGTGAAGGCAGCGCTGCCGCCAACTGGAGGCAGTGCTGCCTCTTTGGGAAGGCAGTGTCACTGTCCAATAACAGTGCTGCTGCCGCATTATGAAGGCACGGCCGCTGCCATGTGAAGGCAGCGCTGCCACCAACTGAAGGCAGTGCTGTCTCTTTGGGAAGGCAGTGTCACTGTCCAACAACAGTGCTGCTGCCGCATTATGAAGGCACGGCCGCTGCCATGTGAAGGCATTGCTGCCACCAACTGCAGGCAGTGCTGTCTCGTTGGGAAGGCAGTGTCACTGTCCAACAACAGTGCTGCTGCCGCATTATGAAGGCACGGCCGCTGCCATGTGAAGGCAGCGCTGCCACCAACTGCAGGCAGTGCTGTCTCTTTGGGGAGGCAGTGTCACTGTCCAATAACAGTGCTGCTGCCGCATTATGAAGGCACGGCCGCTGCCATGTGAAGGCAGCGCTGCCGCCAACTGGAGGCAGTGCTGCCTCTTTGGGAAGGCAGTGTCACTGTCCAATAACAGTGCTGCTGCCGCATTATGAAGGCACGGCCGCTGCCATGTGAAGGCAGTGCTGCCACCAACTGAAGGCAGTGCTGTCTCGTTGGGAAGGCAGTGTCACTGTCCAACAACAGTGCTGCTGCCGCATTATGAAGGCACGGCCGCTGCCATGTGAAGGCAGCGCTGCCACCAACTGCAGGCAGTGCTGTCTCTTTGGGGAGGCAGTGTCACTGTCCAATAACAGTGCTGCTGCCGCATTATGAAGGCACGGCCGCTGCCATGTGAAGGCAGCGCTGCCGCCAACTGGAGGCAGTGCTGCCTCTTTGGGAAGGCAGTGTCACTGTCCAATAACAGTGCTGCTGCCGCATTATGAAGGCACGGCCGCTGCCATGTGAAGGCAGCGCTGCCACCAACTGAAGGCAGTGCTGTCTCTTTGGGAAGGCAGTGTCACTGTCCAACAACAGTGCTGCTGCCGCATTATGAAGGCACGGCCGCTGCCATGTGAAGGCATTGCTGCCACCAACTGCAGGCAGTGCTGTCTCGTTGGGAAGGCAGTGTCACTGTCCAACAACAGTGCTGCTGCCGCATTATGAAGGCACGGCCGCTGCCATGTGAAGGCAGCGCTGCCACCAACTGCAGGCAGTGCTGTCTCGTTGGGGAGGCAGTGTCACTGTCCAATAACAGTGCTGCTGCCGCATTATGAAGGCACGGCCGCTGCCATGTGAAGGCATTGCTGCCACCAACTGCAGGCAGTGCTGTCTCGTTGGGAAGGCAGTGTCACTGTCCAACAACAGTGCTGCTGCCGCATTATGAAGGCACGGCCGCTGCCATGTGAAGGCAGCGCGGCCACCAACTGCAGGCAGTGCTGTCTCGTTGGGGAGGCAGTGTCACTGTCCAACAACAGTGCTGCTGCCGCATTATGAAGGCACGGCCGCTGCCATGTGAAGGCAGTGCTGCCACCAGCTGCAGGCAGTGCTGTCTCTTTGGGGAGGCAGTGTCACTGTCCAATAACAGTGCTGCTGCCGCATTATGAAGGCACGGCCGCTGCCATGTGAAGGCAGTGCTGCCACCAACTGCAGGCAGTGCTGTCTCTTTGGGGAGGCAGTGTCACTGTCCAATAACAGTGCTGCTGCCGCATTATGAAGGCACGGCCGCTGCCATGTGAAGGCAGTGCTGCCACCAACTGCAGGCAGTGCTGTCTCTTTGGGAAGGCAGTGTCACTGTCCAATAACAGTGCTGCTGCCGCATTATGAAGGCACGGCCGCTGCCATGGGAAGGCAGCGCTGCCACCAACTGCAGGCAGTGCTGTCTCGTTGGGGAGGCAGTGTCACTGTCCAACAACAGTGCTGCTGCCGCATTATGAAGGCACGGCCGCTGCCATGTGAAGGCAGCGCTGCCACCAACTGCAGGCAGTGCTGTCTCGTTGGGGAGGCAGTGTCACTGTCCAACAACAGTGCTGCTGCCGCATTATGAAGGCACGGCCGCTGCCATGTGAAGGCAGTGCTGCCACCAACTGAAGGCAGTGCTGTCTCGTTGGGGAGGCAGTGTCACTGTCCAATAACAGTGCTGCTGCCGCATTATGAAGGCACGGCCGCTGCCATGTGAAGGCAGCGCTGCCACCAACTGAAGGCAGTGCTGTCTCTTTGGCAAGGCAGTGTCACTGTCCAACAACAGTGCTGCTGCCGCATTATGAAGGCACGGCCGCTGCCATGGGAAGGCAGCGCTGCCACCAACTGAAGGCAGTGCTGTCTCGTTGGGAAGGCAGTGTCACTGTCCAATAACAGTGCTGCTGCCGCATTATGAAGGCACGGCCGCTGCCATGGGAAGGCAGCGCTGCCGCCAACTGGAGGCAGTGCTGCCTCTTTGGGAAGGCAGTGTCACTGTCCAATAACAGTGCTGCTGCCGCATTATGAAGGCACGGCCGCTGCCATGTGAAGGCAGCGCTGCCACCAACTGAAGGCAGTGCTGTCTCTTTGGGGAGGCAGTGTCACTGTCCAATAACAGTGCTGCTGCCGCATTATGAAGGCACGGCCGCTGCCATGTGAAGGCAGCGCTGCCGCCAACTGGAGGCAGTGCTGCCTCTTTGGGAAGGCAGTGTCACTGTCCAATAACAGTGCTGCTGCCGCATTATGAAGGCACGGCCGCTGCCATGTGAAGGCAGTGCTGCCACCAACTGAAGGCAGTGCTGTCTCGTTGGGAAGGCAGTGTCACTGTCCAATAACAGTGCTGCTGCCGCATTATGAAGGCACGGCCGCTGCCATGTGAAGGCAGCGCTGCCACCAACTGCAGGCAGTGCTGTCTCTTTGGGGAGGCAGTGTCACTGTCCAATAACAGTGCTGCTGCCGCATTATGAAGGCACGGCCGCTGCCATGTGAAGGCAGCGCTGCCGCCAACTGGAGGCAGTGCTGCCTCTTTGGGAAGGCAGTGTCACTGTCCAATAACAGTGCTGCTGCCGCATTATGAAGGCACGGCCGCTGCCATGTGAAGGCAGCGCTGCCACCAACTGAAGGCAGTGCTGTCTCGTTGGGAAGGCAGTGTCAGTGTCCAATAACAGTGCTGCTGCCGCATTATGAAGGCACGGCCGCTGCCATGTGAAGGCAGTGCTGCCACCAACTGCAGGCAGTGCTGCCTCGTTGGGAAGGCAGTGTCACTGTCCAACAACAGTGCTGCTGCCGCATTATGAAGGCACGGCCGCTGCCATGTGAAGGCAGTGCTGCCACCAACTGCAGGCAGTGCTGTCTCTTTGGGAAGGCAGTGTCACTGTCCAACAACAGTGCTGCTGCCGCATTATAAAGGCACGGCCGCTGCCATGTGAAGGCATTGCTGCCACCAACTGCAGGCAGTGCTGTCTCGTTGGGAAGGCAGTGTCACTGTCCAACAACAGTGCTGCTGCCGCATTATGAAGGCACGGCCGCTGCCATGTGAAGGCAGCGCTGTCACCAACTGCAGGCAGTGGTGTCTCGTTGGGGAGGCAGTGTCACTGTCCAATAACAGTGCTGCTGCCGCATTATGAAGGCACGGCCGCTGCCATGTGAAGGCATTGCTGCCACCAACTGCAGGCAGTGCTGTCTCGTTGGGAAGGCAGTGTCACTGTCCAACAACAGTGCTGCTGCCGCATTATGAAGGCACGGCCGCTGCCATGTGAAGGCAGCGCTGCCACCAACTGCAGGCAGTGCTGTCTCGTTGGGGAGGCAGTGTCACTGTCCAACAACAGTGCTGCTGCCGCATTATGAAGGCACGGCCGCTGCCATGTGAAGGCAGTGCTGCCACCAGCTGCAGGCAGTGCTGTCTCGTTGGGGAGGCAGTGTCACTGTCCAATAACAGTGCTGCTGCCGCATTATGAAGGCACGGCCGCTGCCATGTGAAGGCAGTGCTGCCACCAACTGCAGGCAGTGCTGTCTCTTTGGGGAGGCAGTGTCACTGTCCAATAACAGTGCTGCTGCCGCATTATGAAGGCACGGCCGCTGCCATGTGAAGGCAGTGCTGCCACCAACTGCAGGCAGTGCTGTCTCTTTGGGAAGGCAGTGTCACTGTCTAATAACAGTGCTGCTGCCGCATTATGAAGGCACGGCCGCTGCCATGGGAAGGCAGCGCTGCCACCAACTGCAGGCAGTGCTGTCTCGTTGGGGAGGCAGTGTCACTGTCCAACAACAGTGCTGCTGCCGCATTATGAAGGCACGGCCGCTGCCATGTGAAGGCAGCGCTGCCACCAACTGCAGGCAGTGCTGTCTCGTTGGGGAGGCAGTGTCACTGTCCAACAACAGTGCTGCTGCCGCATTATAAAGGCACGGCCGCTGCCATGTGAAGGCAGTGCTGCCACCAACTGAAGGCAGTGCTGTCTCGTTGGGGAGGCAGTGTCACTGTCCAATAACAGTGCTGCTGCCGCATTATGAAGGCACGGCCGCTGCCATGTGAAGGCAGCGCTGCCACCAACTGCAGGCAGTGCTGTCTCGTTGGGGAGGCAGTGTCACTGTCCAACAACAGTGCTGCTGCCGCATTATGAAGGCACGGCCGCTGCCATGTGAAGGCAGTGCTGCCACCAGCTGCAGGCAGTGCTGTCTCTTTGGGAAGGCAGTGTCACTGTCCAATAACAGTGCTGCTGCCGCATTATGAAGGCACGGCCGCTGCCATGTGAAGGCAGTGCTGCCACCAACTGAAGGCAGTGCTGTCTCTTTGGGGAGGCAGTGTCACTGTCCAACAACAGTGCTGCTGCCGCATTATGAAGGCACGGCCGCTGCCATGTGAAGGCAGCGCTGCCACCAACTGAAGGCAGTGCTGTCTCGTTGGAAAGGCAGTGTCACTGTCCAATAACAGTGCTGCTGCCGCATTATGAAGGCACGGCCGCTGCCATGGGAAGGCAGCGCTGCCACCAACTGAAGGCAGTGCTGTCTCGTTGGGGAGGCAGTGTCACTGTCCAATAACAGTGCTGCTGCCGCATTATGAAGGCACGGCCGCTGCCATGTGAAGGCATTGCTGCCACCAACTGCACGCAGTGCTGTCTCGTTGGGAAGGCAGTGTCACTGTCCAACAACAGTGCTGTTGCCGCATTATGAAGGCACGGCCGCTGCCATGTGAAGGCAGTGCTGCCACCAACTGAAGGCGGTGCTGTCCCTTTGGGGAGGCAGTGTCACTGTCCAACAACAGTGCTGCTGCCGCATTATGAAGGCACGGCCGCTGCCATGTGAAGGCAGTGCTGCGGCCAACTGAAGGCAGTGCTGTCTCTTTGGAGAGGCAGTGTCACTGTCCAATAACAGTGCTGCTGCCGCATTATGAAGGCACGGCCGCTGCCATGTGAAGGCAGTGCTGCCACCAACTGCAGGCAGTGCTGTCTCGTTGGGAAGGCAGTGTCACTGTCCAACAACAGTGCTGCTGCCGCATTATGAAGGCACGGCCGCTGCCATGTGAAGGCAGTGCTGCCACCAACTGCAGGCAGTGCTGTCTCGTTGGGAAGGCAGTGTCACTGTCCAACAACAGTGCTGCTGCCGCATTATGAAGGCACGGCCGCTGCCATGTGAAGGCAGCGCTGCCACCAACTGCAGGCAGTGCTGTCTCTTTGGGGAGGCAGTGTCACTGTCCAATAACAGTGCTGCTGCCGCATTATGAAGGCACGGCCGCTGCCATGTGAAGGCAGCGCTGCCGCCAACTGGAGGCAGTGCTGCCTCTTTGGGAAGGCAGTGTCACTGTCCAATAACAGTGCTGCTGCCGCATTATGAAGGCACGGCCGCTGCCATGTGAAGGCAGCGCTGCCACCAACTGAAGGCAGTGCTGTCTCGTTGGGAAGGCAGTGTCACTGTCCAATAACAGTGCTGCTGCCGCATTATGAAGGCACGGCCGCTGCCATGTGAAGGCAGTGCTGCCACCAACTGCAGGCAGTGCTGCCTCGTTGGGAAGGCAGTGTCACTGTCCAACAACAGTGCTGCTGCCGCATTATGAAGGCACGGCCGCTGCCATGTGAAGGCAGTGCTGCCACCAACTGCAGGCAGTGCTGTCTCGTTGGGAAGGCAGTGTCACTGTCCAACAACAGTGCTGCTGCCGCATTATGAAGGCACGGCCGCTGCCATGTGAAGGCATTGCTGCCACCAACTGCAGGCAGTGCTGTCTCTTTGGGGAGGCAGTGTCACTGTCCAACAACAGTGCTGCTGCCGCATTATGAAGGCACGGCCGCTGCCATGTGAAGGCAGCGCTGCCACCAACTGCAGGCAGTGCTGTCTCGTTGGGGAGGCAGTGTCACTGTCCAATAACAGTGCTGCTGCCGCATTATGAAGGCACGGCCGCTGCCATGTGAAGGCATTGCTGCCACCAACTGCAGGCAGTGCTGTCTCGTTGGGAAGGCAGTGTCACTGTCCAACAACAGTGCTGCTGCCGCATTATGAAGGCACGGCCGCTGCCATGTGAAGGCAGCGCTGCCACCAACTGCAGGCAGTGCTGTCTCGTTGGGGAGGCAGTGTCACTGTCCAACAACAGTGCTGCTGCCGCATTATGAAGGCACGGCCGCTGCCATGTGAAGGCAGTGCTGCCAGCAACTGAAGGCAGTGCTGTCTCTTTGGCAAGGCAGTGTCACTGTCCAACAACAGTGCTGCTGCCGCATTATGAAGGCACGGCCGCTGCCATGGGAAGGCAGCGCTGCTACCAACTGAAGGCAGTGCTGTCTCGTTGGGAAGGCAGTGTCACTGTCCAATAACAGTGCTGCTGCCGCATTATGAAGGCACGGCCGCTGCCATGGGAAGGCAGCGCTGCCACCAACTGAAGGCAGTGCTGTCTCGTTGGGAAGGCAGTGTCACTGTCCAACAACAGTGCTGCTGCCGCATTATGAAGGCACGGCCGCTGCCATGTGAAGGCATTCTCGCCACCAACTGCACGCAGTGCTGTCTCGTTGGGAAGGCAGTGTCACTGTCCAACAACAGTGCTGTTGCCGCATTATGAAGGCACGGCCGCTGCCATGTGAAGGCAGTGCTGCCACCAACTGAAGGCGGTGCTGTCTCTTTGGGGAGGCAGTGTCACTGTCCAACAACAGTGCTGCTGCCGCATTATGAAGGCACGGCCGCTGCCATGTGAAGGCAGTGCTGCCGCCAACTGAAGGCAGTGCTGTCTCTTTGGAGAGGCAGTGTCACTGTCCAACAACAGTGCTGCTGCCGCATTATGAAGGCACGGCCGCTGCCATGTGAAGGCAGTGCTGCCACCAACTGAAGGCAGTGCTGTCTCTTTGGGGAGGCAGTGTCACTGTCCAACAACAGTGTTGCTGCCGCATTATGAAGGCACGGCCGCTGCCATGTGAAGGCAGTGCTGCCGCCAACTGAAGGCAGTGCTGTCTCTTTGGGGAGGCAGTGTCACTGTCCAACAACAGTGCTGCTGCCGCATTATGAAGGCACGGCCGCTGCCATGTGAAGGCAGTGCTGCCGCCAACTGAAGGCAGTGCTGTCTCTTTGGGAAGCCAGTGTCACTGTCCAACAACAGTGCTGCTGCCGCATTATGAAGGCACGGCCGCTGCCATGTGAAGGCAGTGCTGCCGCCAACTGAAGGCAGTGCTGTCTCTTTGGGGAGGCAGTGTCACTGTCCAACAACAGTGCTGCTGCCGCATTATGAAGGCACGGCCGCTGCCATGTGAAGGCAGTGCTGCCACCAACTGCAGGCAGTGCTGTCTCGTTGGGGAGGCAGTGTCACTGTCCAACAACAGTGCTGCTGCCGCATTATGAAGGCACGGCCGCTGCCATGTGAAGGCAGTGCTGCCACCAACTGCGGGCAGTGCTGTCTCTTTGGGGAGGCAGTGTCACTGTCCAACAACAGTGCTGCTGCCGCATTGTGAAGGCACGGCCGCTGCCATGTGAAGGCAGTGCTGCCGCCAACTGAAGGCAGTGCTGTCTCTTTGGGGAGGCAGTGTCACTGTCCAACAACAGTGCTGCTGCCGCATTATGAAGGCACGGCCGCTGCCATGTGAAGGCGATGCTGCCACCAACTGAAGGCAGTGCTGTCTCTTTGGGGAGGCAGTGTCACTGTCCAACAACAGTGCTGCTGCCGCATTATGAAGGCACGGCCGCTGCCATGTGAAGGCAGTGCTGCCGCCAACTGAAGGCAGTGCTGTCTCTTTGGGGAGGCAGTGTCACTGTCCAACAACAGTGCTGCTGCCGCATTATGAAGGCACGGCCGCTGCCATGTGAAGGCAGTGCTGCCGCCAACTGAAGGCAGTGCTGTCTCTTTGGGGAGGCAGTGTCACTGTCCAACAACAGTGCTGCTGCCGCATTATGAAGGCACGGCCGCTGCCATGTGAAGGCAGTGCTGCCGCCAACTGAAGGCAGTGCTGTCTCTTTGGGGAGGCAGTGTCACTGTCCAACAACAGTGCTGCTGCCGCATTATGAAGGCACGGCCGCTGCCATGTGAAGGCAGTGCTGCCACCAACTGCAGGCAGTGCTGTCTCGTTGGGAAGGCAGTGTCACTGTCCAACAACAGTGCTGCTGCCGCATTATGAAGGCACGGCCGCTGCCATGTGAAGGCAGTGCTGCCACCAACTGCAGGCAGTGCTGTCTCGTTGGGGAGGCAGTGTCACTGTCCAACAACAGTGCTGCTGCCGCATTATGAAGGCACGGCCGCTGCCATGTGAAGGCATTGCTGCCACCAACTGCAGGCAGTGCTGTTTCTTTGGGAAGGCAGTGTCACTGTCCAACAACAGTGCTGCTGCCGCATTATGAAGGCACGGCCGCTGCCATGGGAAGGCAGCGCTGCCACCAACTGCGGGCAGTGCTGTCTCGTTGGGAAGGCAGTGTCACTGTCCAATAACAGTGCTGCTGCCGCATTATAAAGGCACGGCCGCTGCCATGTGAAGGCAGTGCTGCCACCAACTGAAGGCAGTGCTGTCTCTTTGGGGAGGCAGTGTCACTGTCCAACAACAGTGCTGCTGCCGCATTATGAAGGCACGGCCGCTGCCATGTGAAGGCATTGCTGCCACCAACTGCAGGCAGTGCTGTCTCGTTGGGAAGGCAGTGTCACTGTCCAACAACAGTGCTGCTGCCGCATTATGAAGGCACGGCCGCTGCCATGTGAAGGCAGTGCTGCCACCAACTGAAGGCAGTGCTGTCTCTTTGGGGAGGCAGTGTCACTGTCCAACAACAGTGCTGCTGCCGCATTGTGAAGGCACGGCCGCTGCCATGTGAAGGCAGTGCTGCCACCAACTGAAGGCAGTGCTGTCTCTTTGGGGAGGCAGTGTCACTGTCCAACAACAGTGCTGCTGCCGCATTATGAAGGCACGGCCGCTGCCATGTGAAGGCAGTGCTGCCGCCAACTGCAGGCAGTGCTGTCTCTTTGGGGAGGCAGTGTCACTGTCCAACAACAGTGCTGCTGCCGCATTATGAAGGCACGGCCGCTGCCATGTGAAGGCATTGCTGCCGCCAACTGAAGGCAGTGCTGTCTCTTTGGGAAGGCAGTGTCACTGTCCAACAACAGTGCTGCTGCCGCATTATGAAGGCACGGCCGCTGCCATGTGAAGGCAGTGCTGCCGCCAACTGAAGGCAGTGCTGTCTCTTTGGGGAGGCAGTGTCACTGTCCAACAACAGTGCTGCTGCCGCATTATGAAGGCACGGCCGCTGCCATGTGAAGGCAGTGCTGCCGCCAACTGAAGGCAGTGCTGTCTCTTTGGAGAGGCAGTGTCACTGTCCAACAACAGTGCTGCTGCCGCATTATGAAGGCACGGCCGCTGCCATGTGAAGGCAGTGCTGCCACCAACTGAAGGCAGTGCTGTCTCTTTGGGGAGGCAGTGTCACTGTCCAACAACAGTGCTGCTGCCGCATTATGAAGGCACGGCCGCTGCCATGTGAAGGCAGTGCTGCCGCCAACTGAAGGCAGTGCTGTCTCTTTGGGGAGGCAGTGTCACTGTCCAACAACAGTGCTGCTGCCGCATTATGAAGGCACGGCCGCTGCCATGTGAAGGCGATGCTGCCACCAACTGAAGGCAGTGCTGTCTCTTTGGGGAGGCAGTGTCACTGTCCAACAACAGTGCTGCTGCCGCATTATGAAGGCACGGCCGCTGCCATGTGAAGGCAGTGCTGCCGCCAACTGAAGGCAGTGCTGTCTCTTTGGGGAGGCAGTGTCACTGTCCAACAACAGTGCTGCTGCCGCATTATGAAGGCACGGCCGCTGCCATGTGAAGGCAGTGCTGCCGCCAACTGAAGGCAGTGCTGTCTCTTTGGGGAGGCAGTGTCACTGTCCAACAACAGTGCTGCTGCCGCATTATGAAGGCACGGCCGCTGCCATGTGAAGGCAGTGCTGCCGCCAACTGAAGGCAGTGCTGTCTCTTTGGGGAGGCAGTGTCACTGTCCAACAACAGTGCTGCTGCCGCATTATGAAGGCACGGCCGCTGCCATGTGAAGGCAGTGCTGCCACCAACTGCAGGCAGTGCTGTCTCGTTGGGAAGGCAGTGTCACTGTCCAACAACAGTGCTGCTGCCGCATTATGAAGGCACGGCCGCTGCCATGTGAAGGCAGTGCTGCCACCAACTGCAGGCAGTGCTGTCTCGTTGGGGAGGCAGTGTCACTGTCCAACAACAGTGCTGCTGCCGCATTATGAAGGCACGGCCGCTGCCATGTGAAGGCATTGCTGCCACCAACTGCAGGCAGTGCTGTTTCTTTGGGAAGGCAGTGTCACTGTCCAACAACAGTGCTGCTGCCGCATTATGAAGGCACGGCCGCTGCCATGGGAAGGCAGCGCTGCCACCAACTGCGGGCAGTGCTGTCTCGTTGGGAAGGCAGTGTCACTGTCCAATAACAGTGCTGCTGCCGCATTATAAAGGCACGGCCGCTGCCATGTGAAGGCAGTGCTGCCACCAACTGAAGGCAGTGCTGTCTCTTTGGGGAGGCAGTGTCACTGTCCAACAACAGTGCTGCTGCCGCATTATGAAGGCACGGCCGCTGCCATGTGAAGGCATTGCTGCCACCAACTGCAGGCAGTGCTGTCTCGTTGGGAAGGCAGTGTCACTGTCCAACAACAGTGCTGCTGCCGCATTATGAAGGCACGGCCGCTGCCATGTGAAGGCAGTGCTGCCACCAACTGAAGGCAGTGCTGTCTCTTTGGGGAGGCAGTGTCACTGTCCAACAACAGTGCTGCTGCCGCATTGTGAAGGCACGGCCGCTGCCATGTGAAGGCAGTGCTGCCACCAACTGAAGGCAGTGCTGTCTCTTTGGGGAGGCAGTGTCACTGTCCAACAACAGTGCTGCTGCCGCATTATGAAGGCACGGCCGCTGCCATGTGAAGGCAGTGCTGCCGCCAACTGCAGGCAGTGCTGTCTCTTTGGGGAGGCAGTGTCACTGTCCAACAACAGTGCTGCTGCCGCATTATGAAGGCACGGCCGCTGCCATGTGAAGGCAGTGCTGCCGCCAACTGAAGGCAGTGCTGTCTCTTTGGGAAGGCAGTGTCACTGTCCAACAACAGTGCTGCTGCCGCATTATGAAGGCACGGCCGCTGCCATGTGAAGGCAGTGCTGCCGCCAACTGAAGGCAGTGCTGTCTCTTTGGGGAGGCAGTGTCACTGTCCAACAACAGTGCTGCTGCCGCATTATGAAGGCACGGCCGCTGCCATGTGAAGGCAGTGCTGCCGCCAACTGAAGGCAGTGCTGTCTCTTTGGAGAGGCAGTGTCACTGTCCAACAACAGTGCTGCTGCCGCATTATGAAGGCACGGCCGCTGCCATGTGAAGGCAGTGCTGCCACCAACTGAAGGCAGTGCTGTCTCTTTGGGGAGGCAGTGTCACTGTCCAACAACAGTGCTGCTGCCGCATTATGAAGGCACGGCCGCTGCCATGTGAAGGCAGTGCTGCCGCCAACTGAAGGCAGTGCTGTCTCTTTGGGGAGGCAGTGTCACTGTCCAATAACAGTGCTGCTGCCGCATTATGAAGGCACGGCCGCTGCCATGTGAAGGCAGTGCTGCCGCCAACTGAAGGCAGTGCTGTCTCTTTGGGGAGGCAGTGTCACTGTCCAACAACAGTGCTGCTGCCGCATTATGAAGGCACGGCCGCTGCCATGTGAAGGCAGTGCTGCCACCAACTGAAGGCAGTGCTGTCTCTTTGGGAAGGCAGTGTCACTGTCCAACAACAGTGCTGCTGCCGCATTATGAAGGCACGGCCGCTGCCATGTGAAGGCATTGCTGCCACCAACTGCAGGCAGTGCTGTCTCTTTGGAGAGGCAGTGTCACTGTCCAACAACAGTGCTGCTGCCGCATTATGAAGGCACGGCCGCTGCCATGTGAAGGCAGTGCTGCCGCCAACTGAAGGCAGTGCTGTCTCTTTGGGGAGGCAGTGTCACTGTCCAACAACAGTGCTGCTGCCGCATTATGAAGGCACGGCCGCTGCCATGTGAAGGCAGTGCTGCCGTCAACTGAAGGCAGTGCTGTCTCTTTGGGAAGGCAGTGTCACTGTCCAACAACAGTGCTGCTGCCGCATTATGAAGGCACGGCCGCTGCCATGTGAAGGCATTGCTGCCACCAACTGCAGGCAGTGCTGTCTCGTTGGGGAGGCAGTGTCACTGTCCAACAACAGTGCTGCTGCCGCATTATGAAGGCACGGCCGCTGCCATGTGAAGGCAGTGCTGCCACCAACTGCGGGCAGTGCTGTCTCTTTGGGGAGGCAGTGTCACTGTCCAACAACAGTGCTGCTGCCGCATTGTGAAGGCACGGCCGCTGCCATGTGAAGGCAGTGCTGCCGCCAACTGAAGGCAGTGCTGTCTCTTTGGGGAGGCAGTGTCACTGTCCAACAACAGTGCTGCTGCCGCATTATGAAGGCACGGCCGCTGCCATGTGAAGGCGATGCTGCCACCAACTGAAGGCAGTGCTGTCTCTTTGGGGAGGCAGTGTCACTGTCCAACAACAGTGCTGCTGCCGCATTATGAAGGCACGGCCGCTGCCATGTGAAGGCAGTGCTGCCGCCAACTGAAGGCAGTGCTGTCTCTTTGGGGAGGCAGTGTCACTGTCCAACAACAGTGCTGCTGCCGCATTATGAAGGCACGGCCGCTGCCATGTGAAGGCAGTGCTGCCGCCAACTGAAGGCAGTGCTGTCTCTTTGGGGAGGCAGTGTCACTGTCCAACAACAGTGCTGCTGCCGCATTATGAAGGCACGGCCGCTGCCATGTGAAGGCAGTGCTGCCGCCAACTGAAGGCAGTGCTGTCTCTTTGGGGAGGCAGTGTCACTGTCCAACAACAGTGCTGCTGCCGCATTATGAAGGCACGGCCGCTGCCATGTGAAGGCAGTGCTGCCACCAACTGCAGGCAGTGCTGTCTCGTTGGGAAGGCAGTGTCACTGTCCAACAACAGTGCTGCTGCCGCATTATGAAGGCACGGCCGCTGCCATGTGAAGGCAGTGCTGCCACCAACTGCAGGCAGTGCTGTCTCGTTGGGGAGGCAGTGTCACTGTCCAACAACAGTGCTGCTGCCGCATTATGAAGGCACGGCCGCTGCCATGTGAAGGCATTGCTGCCACCAACTGCAGGCAGTGCTGTTTCTTTGGGAAGGCAGTGTCACTGTCCAACAACAGTGCTGCTGCCGCATTATGAAGGCACGGCCGCTGCCATGGGAAGGCAGCGCTGCCACCAACTGCGGGCAGTGCTGTCTCGTTGGGAAGGCAGTGTCACTGTCCAATAACAGTGCTGCTGCCGCATTATAAAGGCACGGCCGCTGCCATGTGAAGGCAGTGCTGCCACCAACTGAAGGCAGTGCTGTCTCTTTGGGGAGGCAGTGTCACTGTCCAACAACAGTGCTGCTGCCGCATTATGAAGGCACGGCCGCTGCCATGTGAAGGCATTGCTGCCACCAACTGCAGGCAGTGCTGTCTCGTTGGGAAGGCAGTGTCACTGTCCAACAACAGTGCTGCTGCCGCATTATGAAGGCACGGCCGCTGCCATGTGAAGGCAGTGCTGCCACCAACTGAAGGCAGTGCTGTCTCTTTGGGGAGGCAGTGTCACTGTCCAACAACAGTGCTGCTGCCGCATTGTGAAGGCACGGCCGCTGCCATGTGAAGGCAGTGCTGCCACCAACTGAAGGCAGTGCTGTCTCTTTGGGGAGGCAGTGTCACTGTCCAACAACAGTGCTGCTGCCGCATTATGAAGGCACGGCCGCTGCCATGTGAAGGCAGTGCTGCCGCCAACTGCAGGCAGTGCTGTCTCTTTGGGGAGGCAGTGTCACTGTCCAATAACAGTGCTGCTGCCGCATTATGAAGGCACGGCCGCTGCCATGTGAAGGCAGCGCTGCCACCAACTGCAGGCAGTGCTGTCTCTTTGGGGAGGCAGTGTCACTGTCCAATAACAGTGCTGCTGCCGCATTATGAAGGCACGGCCGCTGCCATGTGAAGGCAGTGCTGCCGCCAACTGAAGGCAGTGCTGTCTCTTTGGGAAGGCAGTGTCACTGTCCAATAACAGTGCTGCTGCCGCATTATGAAGGCACGGCCGCTGCCATGTGAAGGCATTGCTGCCGCCAACTGAAGGCAGTGCTGTCTCGTTGGGGAGGCAGTGTCACTGTCCAACAACAGTGCTGCTGCCGCATTATGAAGGCACGGCCGCTGCCATGTGAAGGCAGTGCTGCCACCAACTGAAGGCAGTGCTGTCTCTTTGGGGAGGCAGTGTCACTGTCCAACAACAGTGCTGCTGCCGCATTATGAAGGCACGGCCGCTGCCATGTGAAGGCAGTGCTGCCACCAACTGAAGGCAGTGCTGTCTCTTTGGGAAGGCAGTGTCACTGTCCAATAACAGTGCTGCTGCCGCATTATGAAGGCACGGCCGCTGCCATGTGAAGGCAGTGCTGCCGCCAACTGAAGGCAGTGCTGTCTCTTTGGGAAGGCAGTGTCACTGTCCAACAACAGTGCTGCTGCCGCATTATGAAGGCACGGCCGCTGCCATGTGAAGGCAGTGCTGCCACCAACTGAAGGCGGTGCTGTCTCTTTGGGGAGGCAGTGTCACTGTCCAACAACAGTGCTGCTGCCGCATTGTGAAGGCACGGCCGCTGCCATGTGAAGGCAGTGCTGCCGCCAACTGAAGGCAGTGCTGTCTCTTTGGAGAGGCAGTGTCACTGTCCAACAACAGTGCTGCTGCCGCATTATGAAGGCACGGCCGCTGCCATGTGAAGGCAGTGCTGCCACCAACTGAAGGCAGTGCTGTCTCTTTGGGGAGGCAGTGTCACTGTCCAACAACAGTGCTGCTGCCGCATTATGAAGGCACGGCCGCTGCCATGTGAAGGCAGTGCTGCCGCCAACTGAAGGCAGTGCTGTCTCTTTGGGGAGGCAGTGTCACTGTCCAACAACAGTGCTGCTGCCGCATTATGAAGGCACGGCCGCTGCCATGTGAAGGCAGTGCTGCCGCCAACTGAAGGCAGTGCTGTCTCTTTGGGAAGGCAGTGTCACTGTCCAACAACAGTGCTGCTGCTGCATTATGAAGGCACGGCCGCTGCCATGTGAAGGCAGTGCTGCCGCCAACTGAAGGCAGTGCTGTCTCTTTGGGGAGGCAGTGTCACTGTCCAACAACAGTGCTGCTGCCGCATTATGAAGGCACGGCCGCTGCCATGTGAAGGCGATGCTGCCACCAACTGAAGGCAGTGCTGTCTCTTTGGGGAGGCAGTGTCACTGTCCAACAACAGTGCTGCTGCCGCATTATGAAGGCACGGCCGCTGCCATGTGAAGGCATTGCTGCCACCAACTGAAGGCAGTGCTGTCTCTTTGGGGAGGCAGTGTCACTGTCCAACAACAGTGCTGCTGCCGCATTATGAAGGCACGGCCGCTGCCATGTGAAGGCAGTGCTGCCGCCAACTGAAGGCAGTGCTGTCTCTTTGGGGAGGCAGTGTCACTGTCCAACAACAGTGCTGCTGCCGCATTATGAAGGCACGGCCGCTGCCATGTGAAGGCAGTGCTGCCGCCAACTGAAGGCAGTGCTGTCTCTTTGGGGAGGCAGTGTCACTGTCCAACAACAGTGCTGCTGCCGCATTATGAAGGCACGGCCGCTGCCATGTGAAGGCAGTGCTGCCACCAACTGAAGGCAGTGCTGTCTCTTTGGGGAGGCAGTGTCACTGTCCAACAACAGTGCTGCTGCCGCATTATGAAGGCACGGCCGCTGCCATGTGAAGGCAGTGCTGCCACCAACTGCAGGCAGTGCTGTCTCGTTGGGAAGGCAGTGTCACTGTCCAACAACAGTGCTGCTGCCGCATTATGAAGGCACGGCCGCTGCCATGTGAAGGCATTGCTGCCACCAACTGAAGGCAGTGCTGTCTCGTTGGGAAGGCAGTGTCACTGTCCAACAACAGTGCTGCTGCCGCATTATGAAGGCACGGCCGCTGCCATGTGAAGGCAGCGCTGCCACCAACTGCAGGCAGTGCTGTCTCGTTGGGGAGGCAGTGTCACTGTCCAACAACAGTGCTGCTGCCGCATTATGAAGGCACGGCCGCTGCCATGTGAAGGCATTGCTGCCACCAACTGCAGGCAGTGCTGTTTCTTTGGGAAGGCAGTGTCACTGTCCAACAACAGTGCTGCTGCCGCATTATGAAGGCACGGCCGCTGCCATGGGAAGGCAGCGTTGCCACCAACTGCGGGCAGTGCTGTCTCGTTGGGAAGGCAGTGTCACTGTCCAATAACAGTGCTGCTGCCGCATTATGAAGGCACGGCCGCTGCCATGGGAAGGCAGTGCTGCCACCAACTGCAGGCAGTGCTGTCTCTTTGGGAAGGCAGTGTCACTGTCCAACAACAGTGCTGCTGCCGCATTATGAAGGCACGGCCGCTGCCATGTGAAGGCAGTGCTGCCACCAACTGAAGGCAGTGCTGTCTCTTTGGGGAGGCAGTGTCACTGTCCAACAACAGTGCTGCTGCCGCATTGTGAAGGCACGGCCGCTGCCATGTGAAGGCAGTGCTGCCACCAACTGAAGGCAGTGCTGTCTCTTTGGGGAGGCAGTGTCACTGTCCAACAACAGTGCTGCTGCCGCATTATGAAGGCACGGCCGCTGCCATGTGAAGGCAGTGCTGCCGCCAACTGCAGGCAGTGCTGTCTCTTTGGGGAGGCAGTGTCACTGTCCAACAACAGTGCTGCCGCATTATGAAGGCACGGCCGCTGCCATGTGAAGGCATTGCTGCCACCAACTGCAGGCAGTGCTGTCTCGTTGGGAAGGCAGTGTCACTGTCCAACAACAGTGCTGCTGCCGCATTATGAAGGCACGGCCGCTGCCATGTGAAGGCAGTGCTGCCACCAACTGAAGGCAGTGCTGTCTCTTTGGGGAGGCAGTGTCACTGTCCAACAACAGTGCTGCTGCCGCATTGTGAAGGCACGGCCGCTGCCATGTGAAGGCAGTGCTGCCACCAACTGAAGGCAGTGCTGTCTCTTTGGGGAGGCAGTGTCACTGTCCAACAACAGTGCTGCTGCCGCATTATGAAGGCACGGCCGCTGCCATGTGAAGGCAGTGCTGCCGCCAACTGAAGGCAGTGCTGTCTCTTTGGGGAGGCAGTGTCACTGTCCAACAACAGTGCTGCCGCATTATGAAGGCACGGCCGCTGCCATGTGAAGGCAGTGCTGCCGCCAACTGCAGGCAGTGCTGTCTCTTTGGGGAGGCAGTGTCACTGTCCAACAACAGTGCTGCTGCCGCATTATGAAGGCACGGCCGCTGCCATGTGAAGGCAGTGCTGCCGCCAACTGAAGGCAGTGCTGTCTCTTTGGGAAGGCAGTGTCACTGTCCAACAACAGTGCTGCTGCCGCATTATGAAGGCACGGCCGCTGCCATGTGAAGGCAGTGCTGCCGCCAACTGCAGGCAGTGCTGTCTCTTTGGGGAGGCAGTGTCACTGTCCAATAACAGTGCTGCTGCCGCATTATGAAGGCACGGCCGCTGCCATGTGAAGGCAGTGCTGCCGCCAACTGCAGGCAGTGCTGTCTCTTTGGGGAGGCAGTGTCACTGTCCAATAACAGTGCTGCTGCCGCATTATGAAGGCACGGCCGCTGCCATGTGAAGGCAGTGCTGCCGCCAACTGAAGGCAGTGCTGTCTCTTTGGGAAGGCAGTGTCACTGTCCAATAACAGTGCTGCTGCCGCATTATGAAAGCACGGCCGCTGCCATGTGAAGGCATTGCTGCCGCCAACTGAAGGCAGTGCTGTCTCGTTGGGGAGGCAGTGTCACTGTCCAACAACAGTGCTGCTGCCGCATTATGAAGGCACGGCCGCTGCCATGTGAAGGCAGTGCTGCCACCAACTGAAGGCAGTGCTGTCTCTTTGGGGAGGCAGTGTCACTGTCCAACAACAGTGCTGCTGCCGCATTATGAAGGCACGGCCGCTGCCATGTGAAGGCAGTGCTGCCGCCAACTGAAGGCAGTGCTGTCTCTTTGGGAAGGCAGTGTCACTGTCCAATAACAGTGCTGCTGCCGCATTATGAAGGCACGGCCGCTGCCATGTGAAGGCAGTGCTGCCACCAACTGAAGGCAGTGCTGTCTCTTTGGGAAGGCAGTGTCACTGTCCAACAACAGTGCTGCTGCCGCATTATGAAGGCACGGCCGCTGCCATGTGAAGGCAGTGCTGCCACCAACTGAAGGCAGTGCTGTCTCTTTGGGAAGGCAGTGTCACTGTCCAACAACAGTGCTGCTGCCGCATTATGAAGGCACGGCCGCTGCCATGTGAAGGCAGTGCTGCCGCCAACTGAAGGCAGTGCTGTCTCGTTGGGGAGGCAGTGTCACTGTCCAACAACAGTGCTGCTGCCGCATTATGAAGGCACGGCCGCTGCCATGTGAAGGCAGTGCTGCCACCAACTGAAGGCAGTGCTGTCTCTTTGGGGAGGCAGTGTCACTGTCCAACAACAGTGCTGCTGCTGCATTATGAAGGCACGGCCGCTGCGATGTGAAGGCAATGCTGCCACCAACTGCAGGCAGTGCTGTCTCGTTGGGAAGGCAGTGTCACTGTCCAACAACAGTGCTGCTGCCGCATTATGAAGGCACGGCCGCTGCCATGTGAAGGCATTGCTGCCACCAACTGAAGGCAGTGCTGTCTCGTTGGGAAGGCAGTGTCACTGTCCAACAACAGTGCTGCTGCCGCATTATGAAGGCACGGCCGCTGCCATGTGAAGGCAGTGCTGCCACCAACTGCAGGCAGTGCTGTCTCGTTGGGGAGGCAGTGTCACTGTCCAACAACAGTGCTGCTGCCGCATTATGAAGGCACGGCCGCTGCCATGTGAAGGCATTGCTGCCACCAACTGCAGGCAGTGCTGTCTCGTTGGGAAGGCAGTGTCACTGTCCAACAACAGTGCTGCTGCCGCATTATGAAGGCACGGCCGCTGCCATGGGAAGGCAGCGCTGCCACCAACTGCAGGCAGTGCTGTCTCGTTGGGAAGGCAGTGTCACTGTCCAACAACAGTGCTGCTGCCGCATTATGAAGGCACGGCCGCTGCCATGTGAAGGCAGTGCTGCCACCAACTGAAGGCAGTGCTGTCTCTTTGGGGAGGCAGTGTCACTGTCCAACAACAGTGCTGCTGCCGCATTATGAAGGCACGGCCGCTGCCATGTGAAGGCAGTGCTGCCACCAACTGAAGGCAGTGCTGTCTCTTTGGGGAGGCAGTGTCACTGTCCAACAACAGTGCTGCTGCCGCATTATGAAGGCACGGCCGCTGCCATGGGAAGGCAGCGCTGCCACCAACTGCGGGCAGTGCTGTCTCGTTGGGAAGGCACTGTCTCTGTCCAACAACAGTGCTGCTGCCGCATTATGAAGGCACGGCCGCTGCCATGTGAAGGCATTGCTGCCACCAACTGCAGGCAGTGCTGTCTCGTTGGGAAGGCAGTGTCACTGTCCAACAACAGTGCTGCTGCCGCATTATGAAGGCACGGCCGCTGCCATGTGAAGGCAGTGCTGCCACCAACTGAAGGCAGTGCTGTCTCTTTGGGGAGGCAGTGTCACTGTCCAACAACAGTGCTGCTGCCGCATTGTGAAGGCACGGCCGCTGCCATGTGAAGGCAGTGCTGCCACCAACTGAAGGCAGTGCTGTCTCTTTGGGGAGGCAGTGTCACTGTCCAACAACAGTGCTGCTGCCGCATTATGAAGGCACGGCCGCTGCCATGTGAAGGCAGTGCTGCCGCCAACTGAAGGCAGTGCTGTCTCTTTGGGGAGGCAGTGTCACTGTCCAACAACAGTGCTGCTGCCGCATTATGAAGGCACGGCCGCTGCCATGTGAAGGCAGTGCTGCCGCCAACTGAAGGCAGTGCTGTCTCTTTGGGAAGGCAGTGTCACTGTCCAACAACAGTGCTGCTGCCGCATTATGAAGGCACGGCCGCTGCCATGTGAAGGCAGTGCTGCCGCCAACTGAAGGCAGTGCTGTCTCTTTGGGGAGGCAGTGTCACTGTCCAATAACAGTGCTGCTGCCGCATTATGAAGGCACGGCCGCTGCCATGTGAAGGCAGCGCTGCCGCCAACTGAAGGCAGTGCTGTCTCGTTGGGAAGGCAGTGTCACTGTCCAATAACAGTGCTGCTGCCGCATTATGAAGGCACGGCCGCTGCCATGTGAAGGCATTGCTGCCGCCAACTGAAGGCAGTGCTGTCTCGTTGGGGAGGCAGTGTCACTGTCCAACAACAGTGCTGCTGCCGCATTATGAAGGCACGGCCGCTGCCATGTGAAGGCAGTGCTGCCACCAACTGAAGGCAGTGCTGTCTCTTTGGGGAGGCAGTGTCACTGTCCAACAACAGTGCTGCTGCCGCATTATGAAGGCACGGCCGCTGCCATGTGAAGGCAGTGCTGCCGCCAACTGAAGGCAGTGCTGTCTCTTTGGGAAGGCAGTGTCACTGTCCAATAACAGTGCTGCTGCCGCATTATGAAGGCACGGCCGCTGCCATGTGAAGGCAGTGCTGCCACCAACTGAAGGCAGTGCTGTCTCTTTGGGAAGGCAGTGTCACTGTCCAACAACAGTGCTGCTGCCGCATTATGAAGGCACGGCCGCTGCCATGTGAAGGCAGTGCTGCCACCAACTGAAGGCAGTGCTGTCTCTTTGGGAAGGCAGTGTCACTGTCCAACAACAGTGCTGCTGCCGCATTATGAAGGCACGGCCGCTGCCATGTGAAGGCAGTGCTGCCACCAACTGAAGGCAGTGCTGTCTCTTTGGGAAGGCAGTGTCACTGTCCAACAACAGTGCTGCTGCCGCATTATGAAGGCACGGCCGCTGCCATGTGAAGGCAGTGCTGCCACCAACTGAAGGCAGTGCTGTCTCTTTGGGAAGGCAGTGTCACTGTCCAACAACAGTGCTGCTGCCGCATTATGAAGGCACGGCCGCTGCCATGTGAAGGCAGTGCTGCCACCAACTGAAGGCAGTGCTGTCTCTTTGGGGAGGCAGTGTCACTGTCCAACAACAGTGCTGCTGCCGCATTATGAAGGCACGGCCGCTGCCATGTGAAGGCAGCGCTGCCACCAACTGAAGGCAGTGCTGTCTCTTTGGGGAGGCAGTGTCACTGTCCAACAACAGTGCTGCTGCCGCATTATGAAGGCACGGCCGCTGCCATGTGAAGGCAGTGCTGCCACCAACTGAAGGCAGTGCTGTCTCTTTGGGAAGGCAGTGTCACTGTCCAATAACAGTGCTGCTGCCGCATTATGAAGGCACGCCCGCTGCCATGTGAAGGCAGTGCTGCCACCAACTGAAGGCAGTGCTGTCTCTTTGGGAAGGCAGTGTCACTGTCCAACAACAGTGCTGCTGCCGCATTATGAAGGCACGGCCGCTGCCATGTGAAGGCAGTGCTGCCGCCAACTGAAGGCAGTGCTGTCTCTTTGGGGAGGCAGTGTCACTGTCCAACAACAGTGCTGCTGCCGCATTATGAAGGCACGGCCGCTGCCATGTGAAGGCAGCGCTGCCACCAACTGAAGGCAGTGCTGTCTCTTTGGGGAGGCAGTGTCACTGTCCAACAACAGTGCTGCTGCCGCATTATGAAGGCACGGCCGCTGCCATGTGAAGGCAGTGCTGCCGCCAACTGAAGGCAGTGCTGTCTCTTTGGGAAGCCAGTGTCACTGTCCAACAACAGTGCTGCTGCCGCATTATGAAGGCACGGCCGCTGCCATGTGAAGGCAGTGCTGCCACCAACTGAAGGCAGTGCTGTCTCTTTGGGGAGGCAGTGTCACTGTCCAACAACAGTGCTGCTGCCGCATTATGAAGGCACGGCCGCTGCCATGCGAAGGCAGTGCTGCCGCCAACTGAAGGCAGTGCTGTCTCTTTGGGAAGCCAGTGTCACTGTCCAACAACAGTGCTGCTGCCGCATTATGAAGGCACGGCCGCTGCCATGTGAAGGCAGTGCTGCCACCAACTGAAGGCAGTGCTGTCTTTTTGGGAAGGCAGTGTCACTGTCCAACAACAGTGCTGCTGCCGCATTATGAAGGCACGGCCGCTGCCATGTGAAGGCAGTGCTGCCGCCAACTGAAGGCAGTGCTGTCTCTTTGGGGAGGCAGTGTCACTGTCCAATAACAGTGCTGCTGCCGCATTATGAAGGCACGGCCGCTGCCATGTGAAGGCAGTGCTGCCGCCAACTGAAGGCAGTGCTGTCTCTTTGGGGAGGCAGTGTCACTGTCCAACAACAGTGCTGCTGCCGCATTATGAAGGCACGGCCGCTGCCATGTGAAGGCAGTGCTGCCGCCAACTGCAGGCAGTGCTGTCTCTTTGGGGAGGCAGTGTCACTGTCCAACAACAGTGCTGCTGCCGCATTATGAAGGCACGGCCGCTGCCATGTGAAGGCAGCGCTGCCGCCAACTGAAGGCAGTGCTGTCTCTTTGGGAAGGCAGTGTCACTGTCCAACAACAGTGCTGCTGCCGCATTATGAAGGCACGGCCGCTGCCATGTGAAGGCAGTGCTGCCACCAACTGCAGGCAGTGCTGTTTCTTTGGGGAGGCGGTGTCACTGTCCAACAACAGTGCTGCTGCCGCATTATGAAGGCACGGCCGCTGCCATGTGAAGGCAGCGCTGCCACCAACTGAAGGCAGTGCTGTCTCTTTGGGGAGGCAGTGTCACTGTCCAACAACAGTGCTGCTGCCGCATTATGAAGGCACGGCCGCTGCCATGTGAAGGCAGTGCTGCCGCCAACTGAAGGCAGTGCTGTCTCTTTGGGAAGCCAGTGTCACTGTCCAACAACAGTGCTGCTGCCGCATTATGAAGGCACGGCCGCTGCCATGTGAAGGCAGTGCTGCCGCCAACTGAAGGCAGTGCTGTCTCTTTGGGGAGGCAGTGTCACTGTCCAATAACAGTGCTGCTGCCGCATTATGAAGGCACGGCCGCTGCCATGTGAAGGCAGTGCTGCCGCCAACTGAAGGCAGTGCTGTCTTTTTGGGAAGGCAGTGTCACTGTCCAACAACAGTGCTGCTGCTGCATTATGAAGGCACGGCCGCTGCCATGTGAAGGCAGTGCTGCCGCCAACTGAAGGCAGTGCTGTCTCTTTGGGGAGGCAGTGTCACTGTCCAACAACAGTGCTGCTGCCGCATTATGAAGGCACGGCCGCTGCCATGTGAAGGCAGTGCTGCGGCCAACTGAAGGCAGTGCTGTCTCTTTGGGGAGGCAGTGTCACTGTCCAATAACAGTGCTGCTGCCGCATTATGAAGGCACGGCCGCTGCCATGTGAAGGCAGCGCTGCCGCCAACTGCAGGCAGTGCTGTCTCTTTGGGGAGGCAGTGTCACTGTCCAACAACAGTGCTGCTGCCGCATTATGAAGGCACGGCCGCTGCCATGTGAAGGCAGCGCTGCCGCCAACTGAAGGCAGTGCTGTCTCTTTGGGAAGGCAGTGTCACTGTCCAATAACAGTGCTGCTGCCGCATTATGAAGGCACGGCCGCTGCCATGTGAAGGCAGTGCTGCCACCAACTGCAGGCAGTGCTGTCTCTTTGGGGAGGCAGTGTCACTGTCCAATAACAGTGCTGCTGCCGCATTATGAAGGCACGGCCGCTGCCATGTGAAGGCAGTGCTGCCGCCAACTGAAGGCAGTGCTGTCTCTTTGGGGAGGCAGTGTCACTGTCCAACAACAGTGCTGCTGCCGCATTATGAAGGCACGGCCGCTGCCATGTGAAGGCAGTGCTGCCGCCAACTGAAGGCAGTGCTGTCTCTTTGGGGAGGCAGTGTCACTGTCCAACAACAGTGCTGCTGCCGCATTATGAAGGCACGGCCGCTGCCATGTGAAGGCAGTGCTGCCGCCAACTGAAGGCAGTGCTGTCTCTTTGGGGAGGCAGTGTCACTGTCCAACAACAGTGCTGCTGCCGCATTATGAAGGCACGGCCGCTGCCATGTGAAGGCAGTGCTGCCGCCAACTGAAGGCAGTGCTGTCTCTTTGGGGAGGCAGTGTCACTGTCCAATAACAGTGCTGCTGCCGCATTATGAAGGCACGGCCGCTGCCATGTGAAGGCAGTGCTGCCGCCAACTGAAGGCAGTGCTGTCTCTTTGGGGAGGCAGTGTCACTGTCCAACAACAGTGCTGCTGCCGCATTATGAAGGCACGGCCGCTGCCATGTGAAGGCAGTGCTGCCGCCAACTGAAGGCAGTGCTGTCTCTTTGGGGAGGCAGTGTCACTGTCCAACAACAGTGCTGCTGCCGCATTATGAAGGCACGGCCGCTGCCATGTGAAGGCAGTGCTGCCACCAACTGAAGGCAGTGCTGTCTCTTTGGGAAGGCAGTGTCACTGTCCAATAACAGTGCTGCTGCCGCATTATGAAGGCACGGCCGCTGCCATGTGAAGGCAGTGCTGCCACCAACTGAAGGCAGTGCTGTCTCTTTGGGGAGGCAGTGTCACTGTCCAATAACAGTGCTGCTGCCGCATTGTGAAGGCACGGCCGCTGCCATGTGAAGGCAGTGCTGCCACCAACTGAAGGCAGTGCTGTCTCTTTGGGCAGGCAGTGTCACTGTCCAATAACAGTGCTGCTGCCGCATTATGAAGGCACGGCCGCTGCCATGTGAAGGCAGTGCTGCCGCCAACTGAAGGCAGTGCTGTCTCTTTGGGGAGGCAGTGTCACTGTCCAACAACAGTGCTGCTGCCGCATTATGAAGGCACGGCCGCTGCCATGTGAAGGCAGTGCTGCCGCCAACTGAAGGCAGTGCTGTCTCTTTGGGGAGGCAGTGTCACTGTCCAATAACAGTGCTGCTGCCGCATTATGAAGGCACGGCCGCTGCCATGTGAAGGCAGTGCTGCCGCCAACTGAAGGCAGTGCTGTCTCTTTGGGGAGGCAGTGTCACTGTCCAACAACAGTGCTGCTGCCGCATTATGAAGGCACGGCCGCTGCCATGTGAAGGCAGCGCTGCCACCAACTGCAGGCAGTGCTGTCTCTTTGGGGAGGCAGTGTCACTGTCCAACAACAGTGCTGCTGCCGCATTATGAAGGCACGGCCGCTGCCATGTGAAGGCAGTGCTGCCACCAACTGCAGGCAGTGCTGTCTCTTTGGGGAGGCAGTGTCACTGTCCAATAACAGTGCTGCTGCCGCATTATGAAGGCACGCCCGCTGCCATGTGAAGGCAGCGCTGCCACCAACTGAAGGCAGTGCTGTCTCTTTGGGGAGGCAGTGTCACTGTCCAACAACAGTGCTGCTGCCGCATTATGAAGGCACGGCCGCTGCCATGTGAAGGCAGTGCTGCCACCAACTGCAGGCAGTGCTGTCTCTTTGGGGAGGCAGTGTCACTGTCCAACAACAGTGCTGCTGCCGCATTATGAAGGCACGGCCGCTGCCATGTGAAGGCAGTGCTGCCACCAACTGAAGGCAGTGCTGTCTCTTTGGGGAGGCAGTGTCACTGTCCAACAACAGTGCTGCTGCCGCATTATGAAGGCACGGCCGCTGCCATGTGAAGGCAGTGCTGCCGCCAACTGAAGGCAGTGCTGTCTCTTTGGGGAGGCAGTGTCACTGTCCAACAACAGTGCTGCTGCCGCATTATGAAGGCACGGCCGCTGCCATGTGAAGGCAGTGCTGCCGCCAACTGAAGGCAGTGCTGTCTCTTTGGGGAGGCAGTGTCACTGTCCAACAACAGTGCTGCTGCCGCATTATGAAGGCACGGCCGCTGCCATGTGAAGGCAGTGCTGCCACCAACTGAAGGCAGTGCTGTCTCTTTGGGGAGGCAGTGTCACTGTCCAACAACAGTGCTGCTGCCGCATTATGAAGGCACGGCCGCTGCCATGTGAAGGCAGTGCTGCCGCCAACTGAAGGCAGTGCTGTCTCTTTGGGAAGCCAGTGTCACTGTCCAACAACAGTGCTGCTGCCGCATTATGAAGGCACGGCCGCTGCCATGTGAAGGCAGTGCTGCCGCCAACTGAAGGCAGTGCTGTCTCTTTGGGGAGGCAGTGTCACTGTCCAACAACAGTGCTGCTGCCGCATTATGAAGGCACGGCCGCTGCCATGTGAAGGCAGTGCTGCCGCCAACTGAAGGCAGTGCTGTCTCTTTGGGGAGGCAGTGTCACTGTCCAATAACAGTGCTGCTGCCGCATTATGAAGGCACGGCCGCTGCCATGTGAAGGCAGTGCTGCCGCCAACTGCAGGCAGTGCTGTCTCTTTGGGGAGGCAGTGTCACTGTCCAATAACAGTGCTGCTGCCGCATTATGAAGGCACGGCCGCTGCCATGTGAAGGCAGTGCTGCCACCAACTGAAGGCAGTGCTGTCTCTTTGGGGAGGCAGTGTCACTGTCCAACAACAGTGCTGCTGCCGCATTATGAAGGCACTTCCGCTGCCATGTGAAGGCAGTGCTGCCACCAACTGAAGGCAGTGCTGTCTCTTTGGGGAGGCAGTGTCACTGTCCAACAACAGTGCTGCTGCCGCATTATGAAGGCACTTCCGCTGCCATGTGAAGGCAGCGCTGCCGCCAACTGAAGGCAGTGCTGTCTCTTTGGGGAGGCAGTGTCACTGTCCAAAAACAGTGCTGCTGCCGCATTATGAAGGCACGGCCGCTGCCATGTGAAGGCAGCGCTGCCACCAACTGAAGGCAGTGCTGTCTCTTTGGGAAGGCAGTGTCACTGTCCAACAACAGTGCTGCTGCCGCATTATGAAGGCACGGCCGCTGCCATGTGAAGGTAGTGCTGCCACCAACTGCAGGCAGTGCTGTCTCTTTGGGGAGGCAGTGTCACTGTCCAATAACAGTGCTGCTGCCGCATTATGAAGGCACGGCCGCTGCCATGTGAAGGCAGTGCTGCCACCAACTGAAGGCAGTGCTGTCTCTTTGGGGAGGCAGTGTCACTGTCCAACAACAGTGCTGCTGCCGCATTATGAAGGCACGGCCGCTGCCATGTGAAGGCAGTGCTGCCACCAACTGAAGGCAGTGCTGTCTCTTTGGGGAGGCAGTGTCACTGTCCAACAACAGTGCTGCTGCCGCATTATGAAGGCACGGCCGCTGCCATGTGAAGGCAGTGCTGCCGCCAACTGAAGGCAGTGCTGTCTCTTTGGGGAGGCAGTGTCACTGTCCAACAACAGTGCTGCTGCCGCATTATGAAGGCACGGCCGCTGCCATGTGAAGGCAGTGCTGCCGCCAACTGAAGGCAGTGCTGTCTCTTTGGGGAGGCAGTGTCACTGTCCAACAACAGTGCTGCTGCCGCATTATGAAGGCACGGCCGCTGCCATGTGAAGGCAGTGCTGCCGCCAACTGCAGGCAGTGCTGTCTCTTTGGGGAGGCAGTGTCACTGTCCAATAACAGTGCTGCTGCCGCATTATGAAGGCACGGCCGCTGCCATGTGAAGGCAGTGCTGCCGCCAACTGAAGGCAGTGCTGTCTCTTTGGGGAGGCAGTGTCACTGTCCAACAACACTGCTGCTGCCGCATTATGAAGGCACGGCCGCTGCCATGTGAAGGCAGTGCTGCCGCCAACTGAAGGCAGTGCTGTCTCTTTGGGGAGGCAGTGTCACTGTCCAACAACAGTGCTGCTGCCGCATTATGAAGGCACGGCCGCTGCCATGTGAAGGCAGCGCTGCCACCAACTGCAGGCAGTGCTGTCTCTTTGGGGAGGCAGTGTCACTGTCCAATAACAGTGCTGCTGCCGCATTATGAAGGCACGGCCGCTGCCATGTGAAGGCAGTGCTGCCACCAACTGAAGGCAGTGCTGTCTCTTTGGGGAGGCAGTGTCACTGTCCAACAACAGTGCTGCTGCCGCATTATGAAGGCACGGCCGCTGCCATGTGAAGGCAGTGCTGCCACCAACTGCAGGCAGTGCTGTCTCTTTGGGAAGGCAGTGTCACTGTCCAACAACAGTGCTGCTGCCGCATTATGAAGGCACGGCCGCTGCCATGTGAAGGCAGTGCTGCCACCAACTGAAGGCAGTGCTGTCTCTTTGGGAAGGCAGTGTCACTGTCCAACAACAGTGCTGCTGCCGCATTATGAAGGCACGGCCGCTGCCATGTGAAGGCAGTGCTGCCACCAACTGAAGGCAGTGCTGTCTCTTTGGGAAGGCAGTGTCACTGTCCAACAACAGTGCTGCTGCCGCATTATGAAGGCACGGCCGCTGCCATGTGAAGGCATTGCTGCCGCCAACTGCAGGCAGTGCTGTCTCTTTGGGGAGGCAGTGTCACTGTCCAACAACAGTGCTGCTGCCGCATTATGAAGGCACGGCCGCTGCCATGTGAAGGCAGTGCTGCCACCAACTGAAGGCAGTGCTGTCTCTTTGGGGAGGCAGTGTCACTGTCCAACAACAGTGCTGCTGCCGCATTATGAAGGCACGGCCGCTGCCATGTGAAGGCAGTGCTGCCACCAACTGCAGGCAGTGCTGTCTCTTTGGGAAGGCAGTGTCACTGTCCAATAACAGTGCTGCTGCCGCATTATGAAGGCACGGCCGCTGCCATGTGAAGGCAGTGCTGCCACCAACTGAAGGCAGTGCTGTCTCTTTGGGGAGGCAGTGTCACTGTCCAACAACAGTGCTGCTGCCGCATTATGAAGGCACGGCCGCTGCCATGTGAAGGCAGTGCTGCCGCCAACTGCAGGCAGTGCTGTCTCTTTGGGGAGGCAGTGTCACTGTCCAATAACAGTGCTGCTGCCGCATTATGAAGGCACGGCCGCTGCCATGTGAAGGCAGTGCTGCCACCAACTGAAGGCAGTGCTGTCTCTTTGGGGAGGCAGTGTCACTGTCCAACAACAGTGCTGCTGCCGCATTATGAAGGCACGGCCGCTGCCATGTGAAGGCAGTGCTGCCGCCAACTGAAGGCAGTGCTGTCTCTTTGGGGAGGCAGTGTCACTGTCCAACAACAGTGCTGCTGCCGCATTATGAAGGCACGGCCGCTGCCATGTGAAGGCAGTGCTGCCACCAACTGAAGGCAGTGCTGTCTCTTTAGGGAGGCAGTGTCACTGTCCAACAACAGTGCTGCTGCCGCATTATGAAGGCACGGCCGCTGCCATGTGAAGGCGATGCTGCCACCAACTGAAGGCAGTGCTGTCTCTTTGGGGAGGCAGTGTCACTGTCCAACAACAGTGCTGCTGCCGCATTATGAAGGCACGGCCGCTGCCATGTGAAGGCAGTGCTGCCGCCAACTGAAGGCAGTGCTGTCTCTTTGGGGAGGCAGTGTCACTGTCCAACAACAGTGCTGCTGCCGCATTATGAAGGCACGGCCGCTGCCATGTGAAGGCAGTGCTGCCGCCAACTGCAGGCAGTGCTGTCTCTTTGGGGAGGCAGTGTCACTGTCCAACAACAGTGCTGCTGCCGCATTATGAAGGCACGGCCGCTGCCATGTGAAGGCAGTGCTGCCGCCAACTGAAGGCAGTGCTGTCTCTTTGGGGAGGCAGTGTCACTGTCCAACAACAGTGCTGCTGCCGCATTATGAAGGCACGGCCGCTGCCATGTGAAGGCAGTGCTGCCGCCAACTGAAGGCAGTGCTGTCTCTTTGGGGAGGCAGTGTCACTGTCCAACAACAGTGCTGCTGCCGCATTATGAAGGCACGGCCGCTGCCATGTGAAGGCAGCGCTGCCACCAACTGCAGGCAGTGCTGTCTCTTTGGGGAGGCAGTGTCACTGTCCAATAACAGTGCTGCTGCCGCATTATGAAGGCACGGCCGCTGCCATGTGAAGGCAGTGCTGCCACCAACTGAAGGCAGTGCTGTCTCTTTGGGGAGGCAGTGTCACTGTCCAACAACAGTGCTGCTGCCGCATTATGAAGGCACGGCCGCTGCCATGTGAAGGCAGTGCTGCCACCAACTGCAGGCAGTGCTGTCTCTTTGGGAAGGCAGTGTCACTGTCCAACAACAGTGCTGCTGCCGCATTATGAAGGCACGGCCGCTGCCATGTGAAGGCAGTGCTGCCACCAACTGAAGGCAGTGCTGTCTCTTTGGGAAGGCAGTGTCACTGTCCAACAACAGTGCTGCTGCCGCATTATGAAGGCACGGCCGCTGCCATGTGAAGGCAGTGCTGCCACCAACTGCAGGCAGTGCTGTCTCTTTGGGAAGGCAGTGTCACTGTCCAACAACAGTGCTGCTGCCGCATTATGAAGGCACGGCCGCTGCCATGTGAAGGCATTGCTGCCGCCAACTGCAGGCAGTGCTGTCTCTTTGGGGAGGCAGTGTCACTGTCCAACAACAGTGCTGCTGCCGCATTATGAAGGCACGGCCGCTGCCATGTGAAGGCAGTGCTGCCACCAACTGAAGGCAGTGCTGTCTCTTTGGGGAGGCAGTGTCACTGTCCAACAACAGTGCTGCTGCCGCATTATGAAGGCACGGCCGCTGCCATGTGAAGGCAGTGCTGCCACCAACTGCAGGCAGTGCTGTCTCTTTGGGAAGGCAGTGTCACTGTCCAACAACAGTGCTGCTGCCGCATTATGAAGGCACGGCCGCTGCCATGTGAAGGCAGTGCTGCCACCAACTGAAGGCAGTGCTGTCTCTTTGGGGAGGCAGTGTCACTGTCCAACAACAGTGCTGCTGCCGCATTATGAAGGCACGGCCGCTGCCATGTGAAGGCAGTGCTGCCGCCAACTGCAGGCAGTGCTGTCTCTTTGGGGAGGCAGTGTCACTGTCCAATAACAGTGCTGCTGCCGCATTATGAAGGCACGGCCGCTGCCATGTGAAGGCAGTGCTGCCACCAACTGAAGGCAGTGCTGTCTCTTTGGGGAGGCAGTGTCACTGTCCAACAACAGTGCTGCTGCCGCATTATGAAGGCACGGCCGCTGCCATGTGAAGGCAGTGCTGCCGCCAACTGAAGGCAGTGCTGTCTCTTTGGGGAGGCAGTGTCACTGTCCAATAACAGTGCTGCTGCCGCATTATGAAGGCACGGCCGCTGCCATGTGAAGGCAGTGCTGCCACCAACTGAAGGCAGTGCTGTCTCTTTAGGGAGGCAGTGTCACTGTCCAACAACAGTGCTGCTGCCGCATTATGAAGGCACGGCCGCTGCCATGTGAAGGCAGCGCTGCCGCCAACTGAAGGCAGTGCTGTCTCTTTGGGGAGGCAGTGTCACTGTCCAACAACAGTGCTGCTGCCGCATTATGAAGGCACGGCCGCTGCCATGTGAAGGCAGCGCTGCCGCCAACTGCAGGCAGTGCTGTTTCTTTGGGGAGGCAGTGTCACTGTCCAACAACAGTGCTGCTGCCGCATTATGAAGGCACGGCCGCTGCCATGTGAAGGCAGTGCTGCCGCCGACTGAAGGCAGTGCTGTCTCTTTGGGGAGGCAGTGTCACTGTCCAATAACAGTGCTGCTGCCGCATTATGAAGGCACGGCCGCTGCCATGTGAAGGCAGCGCTGCCACCAACTGCAGGCAGTGCTGTCTCTTTGGGGAGGCAGTGTCACTGTCCAATAACAGTGCTGCTGCCGCATTATGAAGGCACGCCCGCTGCCATGTGAAGGCAGTGCTGCCACCAACTGAAGGCAGTGCTGTCTCTTTGGGGAGGCAGTGTCACTGTCCAACAACAGTGCTGCTGCCGCATTATGAAGGCACGGCCGCTGCCATGTGAAGGCAGTGCTGCCGCCGACTGAAGGCAGTGCTGTCTCTTTGGGGAGGCAGTGTCACTGTCCAATAACAGTGCTGCTGCCGCATTATGAAGGCACGGCCGCTGCCATGTGAAGGCAGCGCTGCCACCAACTGCAGGCAGTGCTGTCTCTTTGGGGAGGCAGTGTCACTGTCCAATAACAGTGCTGCTGCCGCATTATGAAGGCACGCCCGCTGCCATGTGAAGGCAGTGCTGCCACCAACTGAAGGCAGTGCTGTCTCTTTGGGGAGGCAGTGTCACTGTCCAACAACAGTGCTGCTGCCGCATTATGAAGGCACGGCCGCTGCCATGTGAAGGCAGTGCTGCCACCAACTGAAGGCAGTGCTGTCTCTTTGGGAAGGCAGTGTCACTGTCCAACAACAGTGCTGCTGCCGCATTATGAAGGCACGGCCGCTGCCATGTGAAGGCAGTGCTGCCACCAACTGAAGGCAGTGCTGTCTCTTTGGGGAGGCAGTGTCACTGTCCAACAACAGTGCTGCTGCCGCATTATGAAGGCACGGCCGCTGCCATGTGAAGGCAGTGCTGCCGCCAACTGAAGGCAGTGCTGTCTCTTTGGGAAGCCAGTGTCACTGTCCAACAACAGTGCTGCTGCCGCATTATGAAGGCACGGCCGCTGCCATGTGAAGGCAGTGCTGCCACCAACTGCAGGCAGTGCTGTCTCTTTGGGGAGGCAGTGTCACTGTCCAATAACAGTGCTGCTGCCGCATTATGAAGGCACGCCCGCTGCCATGTGAAGGCAGTGCTGCCACCAACTGAAGGCAGTGCTGTCTCTTTGGGAAGGCAGTGTCACTGTCCAACAACAGTGCTGCTGCCGCATTATGAAGGCACGGCCGCTGCCATGTGAAGGCAGTGCTGCCGCCAACTGAAGGCAGTGCTGTCTCTTTGGGGAGGCAGTGTCACTGTCCAACAACAGTGCTGCTGCCGCATTATGAAGGCACGGCCGCTGCCATGTGAAGGCAGTGCTGCCGCCAACTGAAGGCAGTGCTGTCTCTTTGGGGAGGCAGTGTCACTGTCCAACAACAGTGCTGCTGCCGCATTATGAAGGCACGGCCGCTGCCATGTGAAGGCAGTGCTGCCACCAACTGAAGGCAGTGCTGTCTTTTTGGGAAGGCAGTGTCACTGTCCAACAACAGTGCTGCTGCCGCATTATGAAGGCACGGCCGCTGCCATGTGAAGGCAGTGCTGCCGCCAACTGAAGGCAGTGCTGTCTCTTTGGGGAGGCAGTGTCACTGTCCAACAACAGTGCTGCTGCCGCATTATGAAGGCACGGCCGCAACCATGTGAAGGCAGTGCTGCCGCCAACTGAAGGCAGTGCTGTCTCTTTGGGGAGGCAGTGTCACTGTCCAATAACAGTGCTGCTGCCGCATTATGAAGGCACGGCACGGCCGCTGCCATGTGAAGGCAGCGCTGCCGCCAACTGCAGGCAGTGCTGTCTCTTTGGGGAGGCAGTGTCACTGTCCAACAACAGTGCTGCTGCCGCATTATGAAGGCACGGCCGCTGCCATGTGAAGGCAGCGCTGCCGCCAACTGAAGGCAGTGCTGTCTCTTTGGGAAGGCAGTGTCACTGTCCAATAACAGTGCTGCTGCCGCATTATGAAGGCACGGCCGCTGCCATGTGAAGGCAGTGCTGCCACCAACTGCAGGCAGTGCTGTTTCTTTGGGGAGGCGGTGTCACTGTCCAACAACAGTGCTGCTGCCGCATTATGAAGGCACGGCCGCTGCCATGTGAAGGCAGCGCTGCCACCAACTGAAGGCAGTGCTGTCTCTTTGGGAAGCCAGTGTCACTGTCCAACAACAGTGCTGCTGCCGCATTATGAAGGCACGGCCGCTGCCATGTGAAGGCAGTGCTGCCACCAACTGAAGGCAGTGCTGTCTCTTTGGGGAGGCAGTGTCACTGTCCAATAACAGTGCTGCTGCCGCATTATGAAGGCACGGCCGCTGCCATGTGAAGGCAGTGCTGCCGCCAACTGAAGGCAGTGCTGTCTTTTTGGGAAGGCAGTGTCACTGTCCAACAACAGTGCTGCTGCCGCATTATGAAGGCACGGCCGCTGCCATGTGAAGGCAGTGCTGCCGCCAACTGAAGGCAGTGCTGTCTCTTTGGGGAGGCAGTGTCACTGTCCAACAACAGTGCTGCTGCCGCATTATGAAGGCACGGCCGCTGCCATGTGAAGGCAGTGCTGCCACCAACTGAAGGCAGTGCTGTCTCTTTGGGGAGGCAGTGTCACTGTCCAATAACAGTGCTGCTGCCGCATTATGAAGGCACGGCCGCTGCCATGTGAAGGCAGCGCTGCCGCCAACTGCAGGCAGTGCTGTCTCTTTGGGGAGGCAGTGTCACTGTCCAACAACAGTGCTGCTGCCGCATTATGAAGGCACGGCCGCTGCCATGTGAAGGCAGCGCTGCCGCCAACTGAAGGCAGTGCTGTCTCTTTGGGAAGGCAGTGTCACTGTCCAATAACAGTGCTGCTGCCGCATTATGAAGGCACGGCCGCTGCCATGTGAAGGCAGTGCTGCCACCAACTGCAGGCAGTGCTGTTTCTTTGGGGAGGCAGTGTCACTGTCCAATAACAGTGCTGCTGCCGCATTATGAAGGCACGGCCGCTGCCATGTGAAGGCAGTGCTGCCGCCAACTGAAGGCAGTGCTGTCTCTTTGGGGAGGCAGTGTCACTGTCCAACAACAGTGCTGCTGCCGCATTATGAAGGCACGGCCGCTGCCATGTGAAGGCAGTGCTGCCGCCAACTGAAGGCAGTGCTGTCTCTTTGGGGAGGCAGTGTCACTGTCCAATAACAGTGCTGCTGCCGCATTATGAAGGCACGGCCGCTGCCATGTGAAGGCAGTGCTGCCACCAACTGAAGGCAGTGCTGTCTCTTTGGGGAGGCAGTGTCACTGTCCAATAACAGTGCTGCTGCCGCATTATGAAGGCACGGCCGCTGCCATGTGAAGGCAGTGCTGCCACCAACTGAAGGCAGTGCTGTCTCTTTGGGGAGGCAGTGTCACTGTCCAATAACAGTGCTGCTGCCGCATTATGAAGGCACGGCCGCTGCCATGTGAAGGCAGTGCTGCCGCCAACTGAAGGCAGTGCTGTCTCTTTGGGGAGGCAGTGTCACTGTCCAACAACAGTGCTGCTGCCGCATTATGAAGGCACGGCCGCTGCCATGTGAAGGCAGTGCTGCCGCCAACTGAAGGCAGTGCTGTCTCTTTGGGGAGGCAGTGTCACTGTCCAACAACAGTGCTGCTGCCGCATTATGAAGGCACGGCCGCTGCCATGTGAAGGCAGTGCTGCCGCCAACTGCAGGCAGTGCTGTCTCTTTGGGGAGGCAGTGTCACTGTCCAATAACAGTGCTGCTGCCGCATTATGAAGGCACGGCCGCTGCCATGTGAAGGCAGTGCTGCCGCCAACTGAAGGCAGTGCTGTCTCTTTGGGGAGGCAGTGTCACTGTCCAATAACAGTGCTGCTGCCGCATTATGAAGGCACGGCCGCTGCCGTGTGAAGGCAGTGCTGCCACCAACTGAAGGCAGTGCTGTCTCTTTGGGAAGGCAGTGTCACTGTCCAATAACAGTGCTGCTGCCGCATTATGAAGGCACGGCCGCTGCCATGTGAAGGCAGTGCTGCCACCAACTGAAGGCAGTGCTGTCTCTTTGGGGAGGCAGTGTCACTGTCCAATAACAGTGCTGCTGCCGCATTATGAAGGCACGGCCGCTGCCATGTGAAGGCAGTGCTGCCACCAACTGAAGGCAGTGCTGTCTCTTTGGGGAGGCAGTGTCACTGTCCAATAACAGTGCTGCTGCCGCATTATGAAGGCACGGCCGCTGCCATGTGAAGGCAGTGCTGCCACCAACTGAAGGCAGTGCTGTCTCTTTGGGGAGGCAGTGTCACTGTCCAACAACAGTGCTGCTGCCGCATTATGAAGGCACGGCCGCTGCCATGTGAAGGCAGTGCTGCCACCAACTGAAGGCAGTGCTGTCTCTTTGGGGAGGCAGTGTCACTGTCCAACAACAGTGCTGCTGCCGCATTATGAAGGCACGGCCGCTGCCATGTGAAGGCAGTGCTGCCGCCAACTGAAGGCAGTGCTGTCTCTTTGGGGAGGCAGTGTCACTGTCCAACAACAGTGCTGCTGCCGCATTATGAAGGCACGGCCGCTGCCATGTGAAGGCAGTGCTGCCGCCAACTGCAGGCAGTGCTGTCTCTTTGGGGAGGCAGTGTCACTGTCCAACAACAGTGCTGCTGCCGCATTATGAAGGCACGGCCGCTGCCATGTGAAGGCAGCGCTGCCACCAACTGCAGGCAGTGCTGTCTCTTTGGGGAGGCAGTGTCACTGTCCAACAACAGTGCTGCTGCCGCATTATGAAGGCACGGCCGCTGCCATGTGAAGGCAGTGCTGCCACCAACTGAAGGCAGTGCTGTCTCTTTGGGGAGGCAGTGTCACTGTCCAACAACAGTGCTGCTGCCGCATTATGAAGGCACGGCCGCTGCCATGTGAAGGCAGCGCTGCCACCAACTGAAGGCAGTGCTGTCTCTTTGGGGAGGCAGTGTCACTGTCCAACAACAGTGCTGCTGCCGCATTATGAAGGCACGGCCGCTGCCATGTGAAGGCAGTGCTGCCACCAACTGAAGGCAGTGCTGTCTCTTTGGGGAGGCAGTGTCACTGTCCAACAACAGTGCTGCTGCCGCATTATGAAGGCACGGCCGCTGCCATGTGAAGGCAGTGCTGCCGCCAACTGAAGGCAGTGCTGTCTCTTTGGGGAGGCAGTGTCACTGTCCAATAACAGTGCTGCTGCCGCATTATGAAGGCACGGCCGCTGCCATGTGAAGGCAGTGCTGCCACCAACTGAAGGCAGTGCTGTCTCTTTGGGGAGGCAGTGTCACTGTCCAACAACAGTGCTGCTGCCGCATTATGAAGGCACGGCCGCTGCCATGTGAAGGCAGTGCTGCCACCAACTGAAGGCAGTGCTGTCTCTTTGGGGAGGCAGTGTCACTGTCCAACAACAGTGCTGCTGCCGCATTATGAAGGCACGGCCGCTGCCATGTGAAGGCAGTGCTGCCACCAACTGCAGGCAGTGCTGTCTCTTTGGGGAGGCAGTGTCACTGTCCAATAACAGTGCTGCTGCCGCATTATGAAGGCACGGCCGCTGCCATGTGAAGGCAGTGCTGCCGCCAACTGAAGGCAGTGCTGTCTCTTTGGGGAGGCAGTGTCACTGTCCAATAACAGTGCTGCTGCCGCATTATGAAGGCACGGCCGCTGCCATGTGAAGGCAGTGCTGCCGCCAACTGAAGGCAGTGCTGTCTCTTTGGGGAGGCAGTGTCACTGTCCAACAACAGTGCTGCTGCCGCATTATGAAGGCACGGCCGCTGCCATGTGAAGGCAGTGCTGCCACCAACTGAAGGCAGTGCTGTCTCTTTGGGGAGGCAGTGTCACTGTCCAACAACAGTGCTGCTGCCGCATTATGAAGGCACGGCCGCTGCCATGTGAAGGCAGTGCTGCCGCCAACTGAAGGCAGTGCTGTCTCTTTGGGGAGGCAGTGTCACTGTCCAATAACAGTGCTGCTGCCGCATTATGAAGGCACGGCCGCTGCCATGTGAAGGCAGTGCTGCCGCCAACTGAAGGCAGTGCTGTCTCTTTGGGGAGGCAGTGTCACTGTCCAACAACAGTGCTGCTGCCGCATTATGAAGGCACGGCCGCTGCCATGTGAAGGCAGTGCTGCCGCCAACTGAAGGCAGTGCTGTCTCTTTGGGGAGGCAGTGTCACTGTCCAACAACAGTGCTGCTGCCGCATTATGAAGGCACGGCCGCTGCCATGTGAAGGCATTGCTGCCACCAACTGAAGGCAGTGCTGTCTCTTTGGGGAGGCAGTGTCACTGTCCAACAACAGTGCTGCTGCCGCATTATGAAGGCACGGCCGCTGCCATGTGAAGGCAGTGCTGCCGCCAACTGAAGGCAGTGCGGTCTCTTTGGGGAGGCAGTGTCACTGTCCAACAACAGTGCTGCTGCCGCATTATGAAGGCACGGCCGCTGCCATGTGAAGGCAGTGCTGCCACCAACTGCAGGCAGTGCTGTCTCTTTGGGGAGGCAGTGTCACTGTCCAACAACAGTGCTGCTGCCGCATTATGAAGGCACGGCCGCTGCCATGTGAAGGCAGTGCTGCCGCCAACTGAAGGCAGTGCTGTCTCTTTGGGGAGGCAGTGTCACTGTCCAACAACAGTGCTGCTGCCGCATTATGAAGGCACGGCCGCTGCCATGTGAAGGCAGTGCTGCCGCCAACTGAAGGCAGTGCTGTCTCTTTGGGGAGGCAGTGTCACTGTCCAATAACAGTGCTGCTGCCGCATTATGAAGGCACGGCCGCTGCCATGTGAAGGCAGCGCTGCCGCCAACTGAAGGCAGTGCTGTCTCTTTGGGGAGGCAGTGTCACTGTCCAATAACAGTGCTGCTGCCGCATTATGAAGGCACGGCCGCTGCCATGTGAAGGCAGTGCTGCCACCAACTGCAGGCAGTGCTGTCTCTTTGGGGAGGCAGTGTCACTGTCCAACAACAGTGCTGCTGCCGCATTATGAAGGCACGGCCGCTGCCATGTGAAGGCAGTGCTGCCACCAACTGAAGGCAGTGCTGTCTCTTTGGGGAGGCAGTGTCACTGTCCAACAACAGTGCTGCTGCCGCATTATGAAGGCACGGCCGCTGCCATGTGAAGGCAGTGCTGCCGCCAACTGAAGGCAGTGCTGTCTCTTTGGGGAGGCAGTGTCACTGTCCAATAACAGTGCTGCTGCCGCATTATGAAGGCACGGCCGCTGCCATGTGAAGGCAGTGCTGCCACCAACTGAAGGCAGTGCTGTCTCTTTGGGGAGGCAGTGTCACTGTCCAATAACAGTGCTGCTGCCGCATTATGAAGGCACGGCCGCTGCCATGTGAAGGCAGTGCTGCCGCCAACTGAAGGCAGTGCTGTCTCTTTGGGGAGGCAGTGTCACTGTCCAATAACAGTGCTGCTGCCGCATTATGAAGGCATGGCCGCTGCCATGTGAAGGCAGTGCTGCCGCCAACTGAAGGCAGTGCTGTCTCTTTGGGGAGGCAGTGTCACTGTCCAATAACAGTGCTGCTGCCGCATTATGAAGGCACGGCCGCTGCCATGTGAAGGCAGTGCTGCCACCAACTGCAGGCAGTGCTGTCTCTTTGGGGAGGCAGTGTCACTGTCCAACAACAGTGCTGCTGCCGCATTATGAAGGCACGGCCGCTGCCATGTGAAGGCAGTGCTGCCACCAACTGAAGGCAGTGCTGTCTCTTTGGGGAGGCAGTGTCACTGTCCAACAACAGTGCTGCTGCCGCATTATGAAGGCACGGCCGCTGCCATGTGAAGGCAGTGCTGCCACCAACTGAAGGCAGTGCTGTCTCTTTGGGGAGGCAGTGTCACTGTCCAACAACAGTGCTGCTGCCGCATTATGAAGGCACGGCCGCTGCCATGTGAAGGCAGCGCTGCCGCCAACTGAAGGCAGTGCTGTCTCTTTGGGGAGGCAGTGTCACTGTCCAACAACAGTGCTGCTGCCGCATTATGAAGGCACGGCCGCTACCATGTGAAGGCAGTGCTGCCACCAACTGAAGGCAGTGCTGTCTCTTTGGGGAGGCAGTGTCACTGTCCAACAACAGTGCTGCTGCCGCATTATGAAGGCACGGCCGCTGCCATGTGAAGGCAGTGCTGCCACCAACTGAAGGCAGTGCTGTCTCTTTGGGGAGGCAGTGTCACTGTCCAACAACAGTGCTGCTGCCGCATTATGAAGGCACGGCCGCTGCCATGTGAAGGCAGTGCTGCCACCAACTGAAGGCAGTGCTGTCTCTTTGGGGAGGCAGTGTCACTGTCCAACAACAGTGCTGCTGCCGCATTATGAAGGCACGGCCGCTGCCATGTGAAGGCAGTGCTGCCGCCAACTGAAGGCAGTGCTGTCTCTTTGGGGAGGCAGTGTCACTGTCCAATAACAGTGCTGCTGCCGCATTATGAAGGCACGGCCGCTGCCATGTGAAGGCAGTGCTGCCACCAACTGAAGGCAGTGCTGTCTCTTTGGGGAGGCAGTGTCACTGTCCAACAACAGTGCTGCTGCCGCATTATGAAGGCACGGCCGCTGCCATGTGAAGGCAGTGCTGCCGCCAACTGCAGGCAGTGCTGTCTCTTTGGGAAGGCAGTGTCACTGTCCAACAACAGTGCTGCTGCCGCATTATGAAGGCACGGCCGCTGCCATGTGAAGGCAGTGCTGCCACCAACTGCAGGCAGTGCTGTCTCTTTGGGAAGGCAGTGTCACTGTCCAACAACAGTGCTGCTGCCGCATTATGAAGGCACGGCCGCTGCCATGTGAAGGCAGTGCTGCCACCAACTGCAGGCAGTGCTGTCTCTTTGGGAAGGCAGTGTCACTGTCCAACAACAGTGCTGCTGCCGCATTATGAAGGCACGGCCGCTGCCATGGGAAGGCAGTGCTGCCGCCAACTGCAGGCAGTGCTGTCTCTTTGGGGAGGCAGTGTCACTGTCCAACAACAGTGCTGCTGCCGCATTATGAAGGCACGGCCGCTGCCATGTGAAGGCAGTGCTGCCACCAACTGCAGGCAGTGCTGTCTCTTTGGGAAGGCAGTGTCACTGTCCAACAACAGTGCTGCTGCCGCATTATGAAGGCACGGCCGCTGCCATGTGAAGGCAGTGCTGCCACCAACTGCAGGCAGTGCTGTCTCTTTGGGAAGGCAGTGTCACTGTCCAACAACAGTGCTGCTGCCGCATTATGAAGGCACGGCCGCTGCCATGTGAAGGCAGTGCTGCCACCAACTGCAGGCAGTACTGTCTCTTTGGGGAGGCAGTGTCACTGTCCAACAACAGTGCTGCTGCCGCATTGTGAAGGCACGGCCGCTGCCATGTGAAGGCAGTGCTGCCGCCAACTGAAGGCAGTGCTGTCTCTTTGGGAAGGCAGTGTCACTGTCCAACAACAGTGCTGCTGCCGCATTATGAAGGCACGGCCGCTGCCATGTGAAGGCAGTGCTGCCGCCAACTGAAGGCAGTGCTGTCTCTTTGGGGAGGCAGTGTCACTGTCCAACAACAGTGCTGCTGCCGCATTATGAAGGCACGGCCGCTGCCATGTGAAGGCAGTGCTGCCGCCAACTGAAGGCAGTGCTGTCTCTTTGGGGAGGCAGTGTCACTGTCCAATAACAGTGCTGCTGCCGCATTATGAAGGCACGGCCGCTGCCATGTGAAGGCAGTGCTGCCGCCAACTGAAGGCAGTGCTGTCTCTTTGGGGAGGCAGTGTCACTGTCCAATAACAGTGCTGCTGCCGCATTATGAAGGCACGGCCGCTGCCATGTGAAGGCAGTGCTGCCGCCAACTGAAGGCAGTGCTGTCTCTTTGGGAAGGCAGTGTCACTGTCCAACAACAGTGCTGCTGCCGCATTATGAAGGCACGGCCGCTGCCATGTGAAGGCAGTGCTGCCGCCAACTGAAGGCAGTGCTGTCTCTTTGGGGAGGCAGTGTCACTGTCCAATAACAGTGCTGCTGCCGCATTATGAAGGCACGGCCGCTGCCATGTGAAGGCAGTGCTGCCGCCAACTGAAGGCAGTGCTGTCTCTTTGGGGAGGCAGTGTCACTGTCCAATAACAGTGCTGCTGCCGCATTATGAAGGCACGGCCGCTGCCATGTGAAGGCAGTGCTGCCACCAACTGAAGGCAGTGCTGTCTCTTTGGGGAGGCAGTGTCACTGTCCAATAACAGTGCTGCTGCCGCATTATGAAGGCACGGCAGCTGCCATGTGAAGGCAGTGCTGCCACCAACTGAAGGCAGTGCTGTCTCTTTGGGGAGGCAGTGTCACTGTCCAATAACAGTGCTGCTGCCGCATTATGAAGGCACGGCCGCTGCCATGTGAAGGCAGTGCTGCCGCCAACTGAAGGCAGTGCTGTCTCTTTGGGGAGGCAGTGTCACTGTCCAACAACAGTGCTGCTGCCGCATTATGAAGGCACGGCCGCTGCCATGTGAAGGCAGTGCTGCCGCCAACTGAAGGCAGTGCTGTCTCTTTGGGGAGGCAGTGTCACTGTCCAATAACAGTGCTGCTGCCGCATTATGAAGGCATCCCGCTGCCATGTGAAGCCAGTGCTGCCGCCAACTGAAGGCAGTGCTGTCTCTTTGGGGAGGCAGTGTCACTGTCCAACAACAGTGCTGCTGCCGCATTATGAAGGCACGGCCGCTGCCATGTGAAGGCAGTGCTGCCGCCAACTGAAGGCAGTGCTGTCTCTTTGGGAAGGCAGTGTCACTGTCCAACAACAGTGCTGCTGCCGCATTATGAAGGCACGGCCGCTGCCATGTGAAGGCAGTGCTGCCGCCAACTGAAGGCAGTGCTGTCTCTTTGGGGAGGCAGTGTCACTGTCCAATAACAGTGCTGCTGCCGCATTATGAAGGCATCCCGCTGCCATGTGAAGCCAGTGCTGCCGCCAACTGAAGGCAGTGCTGTCTCTTTGGGGAGGCAGTGTCACTGTCCAACAACAGTGCTGCTGCCGCATTATGAAGGCACGGCCGCTGCCATGTGAAGGCAGTGCTGCCGCCAACTGCAGGCAGTGCTGTCTCTTTGGGGAGGCAGTGTCACTGTCCAATAACAGTGCTGCTGCCGCATTATGAAGGCACGGCCGCTGCCATGTGAAGGCAGTGCTGCCGCCAACTGAAGGCAGTGCTGTCTCTTTGGGAAGGCAGTGTCACTGTCCAACAACAGTGCTGCTGCCGCATTATGAAGGCACGGCCGCTGCCATGTGAAGGCAGTGCTGCCGCCAACTGCAGGCAGTGCTGTCTCTTTGGGGAGGCAGTGTCACTGTCCAATAACAGTGCTGCTGCCGCATTATGAAGGCACGGCCGCTGCCATGTGAAGGCAGTGCTGCCGCCAACTGAAGGCAGTGCTGTCTCGTTGGGGAGGCAGTGTCACTGTCCAACAACAGTGCTGCTGCCGCATTATGAAGGCACGGCCGCTGCCATGTGAAGGCAGTGCTGCCGCCAACTGAAGGCAGTGCTGTCTCTTTGGGGAGGCAGTGTCACTGTCCAACAACAGTGCTGCTGCCGCATTATGAAGGCACGGCCGCTGCCATGTGAAGGCAGTGCTGCCGCCAACTGAAGGCAGTGCTGTCTCTTTGGGGAGGCAGTGTCACTGTCCAATAACAGTGCTGCTGCCGCATTATGAAGGCACGGCCGCTGCCATGTGAAGGCAGTGCTGCCGCCAACTGAAGGCAGTGCTGTCTCTTTGGGGAGGCAGTGTCACTGTCCAATAACAGTGCTGCTGCCGCATTATGAAGGCACGGCCGCTGCCATGTGAAGGCAGTGCTGCCGCCAACTGAAGGCAGTGCTGTCTCTTTGGGGAGGCAGTGTCACTGTCCAACAACAGTGCTGCTGCCGCATTATGAAGGCACGGCCGCTGCCATGTGAAGGCAGTGCTGCCGCCAACTGAAGGCAGTGCTGTCTCTTTGGGAAGGCAGTGTCACTGTCCAACAACAGTGCTGCTGCCGCATTATGAAGGCACGGCCGCTGCCATGTGAAGGCAGTGCTGCCACCAACTGAAGGCAGTGCTGTCTCTTTGGGGAGGCAGTGTCACTGTCCAACAACAGTGCTGCTGCCGCATTATGAAGGCACGGCCGCTGCCATGTGAAGGCAGTGCTGCCGTCAACTGAAGGCAGTGCTGTCTCTTTGGGGAGGCAGTATCACTGTCCAATAACAGTGCTGCTGCCGCATTATGAAGGCACGGCCGCTGCCATGTGAAGGCAGTGCTGCCGCCAACTGCAGGCAGTGCTGTCTCTTTGGGAAGGCAGTGTCACTGTCCAACAACAGTGCTGCTGCCGCATTATGAAGGCACGGCCGCTGCCATGTGAAGGCAGCGCTGCCGCCAACTGAAGGCAGTGCTGTCTCTTTGGGGAGGCAGTGTCACTGTCCAACAACAGTGCTGCTGCCGCATTATGAAGGCACGGCCGCTGCCATGTGAAGGCAGTGCTGCCGCCAACTGAAGGCAGTGCTGTCTCTTTGGGGAGGCAGTGTCACTGTCCAACAACAGTGCTGCTGCCGCATTATGAAGGCACGGCCGCTGCCATGTGAAGGCAGTGCTGCCACCAACTGAAGGCAGTGCTGTCTCTTTGGGGAGGCAGTGTCACTGTCCAATAACAGTGCTGCTGCCGCATTATGAAGGCACGGCCGCTGCCATGTGAAGGCAGTGCTGCCACCAACTGAAGGCAGTGCTGTCTCTTTGGGGAGGCAGTGTCACTGTCCAACAACAGTGCTGCTGCCGCATTATGAAGGCACGGCCGCTGCCATGTGAAGGCAGCGCTGCCGCCAACTGAAGGCAGTGCTGTCTCTTTGGGGAGGCAGTGTCACTGTCCAATAACAGTGCTGCTGCCGCATTATGAAGGCACGGCCGCTGCCATGTGAAGGCAGTGCTGCCACCAACTGCAGGCAGTGCTGTCTCTTTGGGGAGGCAGTGTCACTGTCCAATAACAGTGCTGCTGCCGCATTATGAAGGCACGGCCGCTGCCATGTGAAGGCAGCGCTGCCGCCAACTGAAGGCAGTGCTGTCTCTTTGGGGAGGCACTGTCACTGTCCAATAACAGTGCTGCTGCCGCATTATGAAGGCACGGCCGCTGCCATGTGAAGGCAGTGCTGCCACCAACTGCAGGCAGTGCTGTCTCTTTGGGGAGGCAGTGTCACTGTCCAACAACAGTGCTGCTGCCGCATTATGAAGGCACGGCCGCTGCCATGTGAAGGCAGCGCTGCCGCCAACTGAAGGCAGTGCTGTCTCTTTGGGGAGGCAGTGTCACTGTCCAATAACAGTGCTGCTGCCGCATTATGAAGGCACGGCCGCTGCCATGTGAAGGCAGTGCTGCCACCAACTGAAGGCAGTGCTGTCTCTTTGGGGAGGCAGTGTCACTGTCCAATAACAGTGCTGCTGCCGCATTATGAAGGCACGGCCGCTGCCATGTGAAGGCAGTGCTGCCACCAACTGCAGGCAGTGCTGTCTCTTTGGGGAGGCAGTGTCACTGTCCAACAACAGTGCTGCTGCCGCATTATGAAGGCACGGCCGCTGCCATGTGAAGGCAGTGCTGCCGCCAACTGCAGGCAGTGCTGTCTCTTTGGGGAGGCAGTGTCACTGTCCAATAACAGTGCTGCTGCCGCATTATGAAGGCACGGCCGCTGCCATGTGAAGGCAGTGCTGCCGCCAACTGAAGGCAGTGCTGTCTCTTCGGGGAGGCAGTGTCACTGTCCAACAACAGTGCTGCTGCCGCATTATGAAGGCACGGCCGCTGCCATGTGAAGGCAGCGCTGCCGCCAACTGAAGGCAGTGCTGTCTCTTTGGGGAGGCAGTGTCACTGTCCAACAACAGTGCTGCTGCCGCATTATGAAGGCACGGCCGCTGCCATGTGAAGGCAGTGCTGCCGCCAACTGCAGGCAGTGCTGTCTCTTTGGGAAGGCAGTGTCACTGTCCAACAACAGTGCTGCTGCCGCATTATGAAGGCACGGCCGCTGCCATGTGAAGGCAGTGCTGCCGCCAACTGAAGGCAGTGCTGTCTCTTTGGGGAGGCAGTGTCACTGTCCAACAACAGTGCTGCTGCCGCATTATGAAGGCACGGCCGCTGCCATGTGAAGGCAGTGCTGCCGCCAACTGAAGGCAGTGCTGTCTCTTTGGGGAGGCAGTGTCACTGTCCAACAACAGTGCTGCTGCCGCATTATGAAGGCACGGCCGCTGCCATGTGAAGGCAGTGCTGCCGCCAACTGCAGGCAGTGCTGTCTCTTTGGGAAGGCAGTGTCACTGTCCAACAACAGTGCTGCTGCCGCATTATGAAGGCACGGCCGCTGCCATGTGAAGGCAGTGCTGCCGCCAACTGAAGGCAGTGCTGTCTCTTTGGGGAGGCAGTGTCACTGTCCAACAACAGTGCTGCTGCCGCATTATGAAGGCACGGCCGCTGCCATGTGAAGGCAGTGCTGCCGCCAACTGCAGGCAGTGCTGTCTCTTTGGGGAGGCAGTGTCACTGTCCAACAACAGTGCTGCTGCCGCATTATGAAGGCACGGCCGCTGCCATGTGAAGGCAGCGCTGCCGCCAATTGCAGGCAGTGCTGTCTCTTTGGGGAGGCAGTGTCACTGTCCAATAACAGTGCTGCTGCCGCATTATGAAGGCACGGCCGCTGCCATGTGAAGGCAGCGCTGCCGCCAACTGAAGGCAGTGCTGTCTCTTTGGGGAGGCAGTGTCACTGTCCAACAACAGTGCTGCTGCCGCATTATGAAGGCACGGCCGCTGCCATGTGAAGGCAGCGCTGCCGCCAACTGCAGGCAGTGCTGTCTCTTTGGGGAGGCAGTGTCACTGTCCAACAACAGTGCTGCTGCCGCATTATGAAGGCACGGCCGCTGCCATGTGAAGGCATTGCTGCCGCCAACTGCAGGCAGTGCTGTCTCTTTGGGAAGGCAGTGTCACTGTCCAACAACAGTGCTGCTGCCGCATTATGAAGGCACGGCCGCTGCCATGTGAAGGCATTGCTGTCTCTTTGGGGAGGCAGTGTCACTGTCCAATGACAGTGCTGCTGCCGCATTATGAAGGCACGGCCGCTGCCATGTGAAGGCAGTGCTGCCACCAACTGAAGGCAGTGCTGTCTCTTTGGGGAGGCAGTGTCACTGTCCAACAACAGTGCTGCTGCCGCATTATGAAGGCACGGCCGCTGCCATGTGAAGGCAGTGCTGCCGCCAACTGAAGGCAGTGCTGTCTCTTTGGGGAGGCAGTGTCACTGTCCAATAACAGTGCTGCTGCCGCATTATGAAGGCACGGCCGCTGCCATGTGAAGGCAGTGCTGCCGCCAACTGAAGGCAGTGCTGTCTCTTTGGGGAGGCAGTGTCACTGTCCAATAACAGTGCTGCTGCCGCATTATGAAGGCACGGCCGCTGCCATGTGAAGGCAGTGCTGCCGCCAACTGAAGGCAGTGCTGTCTCTTCGGGGAGGCAGTGTCAATGTCCAACAACAGTGCTGCTGCCGCATTATGAAGGCACGGCCGCTGCCATGTGAAGGCAGTGCTGCCGCCAACTGAAGGCAGTGCTGTCTCTTTGGGGAGGCAGTGTCACTGTCCAACAACAGTGCTGCTGCCGCATTATGAAGGCACGGCCGCTGCCCTGTGAAGGCAGTGCTGCCACCAACTGAAGGCAGTGCTGTCTCTTTGGGGAGGCAGTGTCACTGTCCAACAACAGTGCTGCTGCCGCATTATGAAGGCACGGCCGCTGCCATGTGAAGGCAGTGCTGCCGCCAACTGAAGGCAGTGCTGTCTCTTTGGGGAGGCAGTGTCACTGTCCAACAACAGTGCTGCTGCCGCATTATGAAGGCACGGCCGCTGCCATGTGAAGGCAGTGCTGTCTCTTTGGGGAGGCAGTGTCACTGTCCAACAACAGTGCTGCTGCCGCATTATGAAGGCACGGCCGCTGCCCTGTGAAGGCAGTGCTGCCACCAACTGAAGGCAGTGCTGTCTCTTTGGGGAGGCAGTGTCACTGTCCAACAACAGTGCTGCTGCCGCATTATGAAGGCACGGCCGCTGCCATGTGAAGGCAGTGCTGCCGCCAACTGCAGGCAGTGCTGTCTCTTTGGGGAGGCAGTGTCACTGTCCAACAACAGTGCTGCTGCCGCATTATGAAGGCACGGCCGCTGCCATGTGAAGGCATTGCTGCCGCCAACTGCAGGCAGTGCTGTCTCTTTGGGAAGGCAGTGTCACTGTCCAACAACAGTGCTGCTGCCGCATTATGAAGGCACGGCCGCTGCCATGTGAAGGCATTGCTGCCGCCAACTGAAGGCAGTGCTGTCTCTTTGGGAAGGCAGTGTCACTGTCCAACAACAGTGCTGCTGCCGCATTATGAAGGCACGGCCGCTGCCATGTGAAGGCAGTGCTGCCGCCAACTGAAGGCAGTGCTGTCTCTTTGGGGAGGCAGTGTCACTGTCCAACAACAGTGCTGCTGCCGCATTATGAAGGCACGGCCGCTGCCATGTGAAGGCAGTGCTGCCACCAACTGAAGGCAGTGCTGTCTCTTTGGGGAGGCAGTGTCACTGTCCAATAACAGTGCTGCTGCCGCATTATGAAGGCACGGCCGCTGCCATGTGAAGGCAGCGCTGCCGCCAACTGCAGGCAGTGCTGTCTCTTTGGGGAGGCAGTGTCACTGTCCAACAACAGTGCTGCTGCCGCATTATGAAGGCACGGCCGCTGCCATGTGAAGGCAGTGCTGCCACCAACTGAAGGCAGTGCTGTCTCTTTGGGAAGGCAGTGTCACTGTCCAACAACAGTGCTGCTGCCGCATTATGAAGGCACGGCCGCTGCCATGTGAAGGCAGTGCTGCCGCCAACTGAAGGCAGTGCTGTCTCTTTGGGGAGGCAGTGTCACTGTCCAACAACAGTGCTGCTGCCGCATTATGAAGGCACGGCCGCTGCCATGTGAAGGCAGTGCTGCCGCCAACTGAAGGCAGTGCTGTCTCTTTGGGGAGGCAGTGTCACTGTCCAACAACAGTGCTGCTGCCGCATTATGAAGGCACGGCCGCTGCCATGTGAAGGCAGTGCTGCCGCCAACTGCAGGCAGTGCTGTCTCTTTGGGGAGGCAGTGTCACTGTCCAACAACAGTGCTGCTGCCGCATTATGAAGGCACGGCCGCTGCCATGTGAAGGCAGTGCTGCCGCCAACTGAAGGCAGTGCTGTCTCTTTGGGAAGGCAGTGTCACTGTCCAACAACAGTGCTGCTGCCGCATTATGAAGGCACGGCCGCTGCCATGTGAAGGCAGTGCTGCCGCCAACTGCAGGCAGTGCTGTCTCTTTGGGGAGGCAGTGTCACTGTCCAACAACAGTGCTGCTGCCGCATTATGAAGGCACGGCCGCTGCCATGTGAAGGCAGCGCTGCCGCCAACTGCAGGCAGTGCTGTCTCTTTGGGAAGGCAGTGTCACTGTCCAATAACAGTGCTGCTGCCGCATTATGAAGGCACGGCCGCTGCCATGTGAAGGCATTGCTGCCGCCAATTGCAGGCAGTGCTGTCTCGTTGGGAAGGCAGTGTCACTTTCCAATAACAGTGCTGCTGCCGCATTATGAAGGCACGGCCGCTGCCATGTGAAGGCAGTGCTGCCGCCAACTGAAGGCAGTGCTGTCTCTTTGGGGAGGCAGTGTCACTGTCCAACAACAGTGCTGCTGCCGCATTATGAAGGCACGGCCGCTGCCATGTGAAGGCAGTGCTGCCGCCAACTGAAGGCAGTGCTGTCTCTTTGGGGAGGCAGTGTCACTGTCCAACAACAGTGCTGCTGCCGCATTATGAAGGCACGGCCGCTGCCATGTGAAGGCAGCGCTGCCGCCAACTGCAGGCAGTGCTGTCTCTTTGGGGAGGCAGTGTCACTGTCCAACAACAGTGCTGCTGCCGCATTATGAAGGCACGGCCGCTGCCATGTGAAGGCAGTGCTGCCGCCAACTGCAGGCAGTGCTGTCTCTTTGGGGAGGCAGTGTCACTGTCCAACAACAGTGCTGCTGCCGCATTATGAAGGCACGGCCGCTGCCATGTGAAGGCAGCGCTGCCGCCAACTGCAGGCAGTGCTGTCTCTTTGGGAAGGCAGTGTCACTGTCCAACAACAGTGCTGCTGCCGCATTATGAAGGCACGGCCGCTGCCATGTGAAGGCATTGCTGCCGCCAACTGCAGGCAGTGCTGTCTCTTTGGGGAGGCAGTGTCACTGTCCAACAACAGTGCTGCTGCCGCATTATGAAGGCACGGCCGCTGCCATGTGAAGGCAGTGCTGCCGCCAACTGCAGGCAGTGCTGTCTCTTTGGGAAGGCAGTGTCACTGTCCAATAACAGTGCTGCTGCCGCATTATGAAGGCACGGCCGCTGCCATGTGAAGGCATTGCTGCCGCCAACTGCAGGCAGTGCTGTCTCTTTGGGAAGGCAGTGTCACTGTCCAATAACAGTGCTGCTGCCGCATTATGAAGGCACGGCCGCTGCCATGTGAAGGCAGTGCTGCCGCCAACTGCAGGCAGTGCTGTCTCTTTGGGAAGGCAGTGTCACTGTCCAATAACAGTGCTGCTGCCGCATTATGAAGGCACGGCCGCTGCCATGTGAAGGCATTGCTGCCGCCAACTGCAGGCAGTGCTGTCTCTTTGGGGAGGCAGTGTCACTGTCCAATAACAGTGCTGCTGCCGCATTATGAAGGCACGGCTGCTGCCATGTGAAGGCATTGCTGCCGCCAACTGCAGGCAGTGCTGTCTCTTTGGGGAGGCAGTGTCACTGTCCAACAACAGTGCTGCTGCCGCATTATGAAGGCACGGCCGCTGCCATGTGAAGGCAGTGCTGCCGCCAACTGAAGGCAGTGCTGTCTCTTTGGGGAGGCAGTGTCACTGTCCAATAACAGTGCTGCTGCCGCATTATGAAGGCACGGCCGCTGCCATGTGAAGGCAGTGCTGCCACCAACTGAAGGCAGTGCTGTCTCTTTGGGAAGGCAGTGTCACTGTCCAATAACAGTGCTGCTGCCGCATTATGAAGGCACGGCCGCTGCCATGTGAAGGCAGTGCTGCCGCCAACTGAAGGCAGTGCTGTCTCTTTGGGGAGGCAGTGTCACTGTCCAATAACAGTGCTGCTGCCGCATTATGAAGGCACGGCTGCTGCCATGTGAAGGCATTGCTGCCGCCAACTGCAGGCAGTGCTGTCTCTTTGGGGAGGCAGTGTCACTGTCCAACAACAGTGCTGCTGCCGCATTATGAAGGCACGGCCGCTGCCATGTGAAGGCAGTGCTGCCGCCAACTGAAGGCAGTGCTGTCTCTTTGGGGAGGCAGTGTCACTGTCCAATAACAGTGCTGCTGCCGCATTATGAAGGCACGGCCGCTGCCATGTGAAGGCAGTGCTGCCACCAACTGAAGGCAGTGCTGTCTCTTTGGGAAGGCAGTGTCACTGTCCAATAACAGTGCTGCTGCCGCATTATGAAGGCACGGCCGCTGCCATGTGAAGGCAGTGCTGCCGCCAACTGAAGGCAGTGCTGTCTCTTTGGGAAGGCAGTGTCACTGTCCAATAACAGTGCTGCTGCCGCATTATGAAGGCACGGCCGCTGCCATGTGAAGGCAGTGCTGCCGCCAACTGAAGGCAGTGCTGTCTCTTTGGGGAGGCAGTGTCACTGTCCAACAACAGTGCTGCTGCCGCATTATGAAGGCACGGCCGCTGCCATGTGAAGGCAGTGCTGCCGCCAACTGAAGGCAGTGCTGTCTCTTTGGGGAGGCAGTGTCACTGTCCAACAACAGTGCTGCTGCCGCATTATGAAGGCACGGCCGCTGCCATGTGAAGGCAGTGCTGCCGCCAACTGAAGGCAGTGCTGTCTCTTTGGGAAGGCAGTGTCACTGTCCAACAACAGTGCTGCTGCCGCATTATGAAGGCACGGCCGCTGCCATGTGAAGGCATTGCTGCCACCAACTGCAGGCAGTGCTGTCTCTTTGGGAAGGCAGTGTCACTGTCCAACAACAGTGCTGCTGCCGCATTATGAAGGCACGGCCGCTGCCATGTGAAGGCAGTGCTGCCGCCAACTGCAGGCAGTGCTGTCTCTTTGGGGAGGCAGTGTCACTGTCCAACAACAGTGCTGCTGCCGCATTATGAAGGCACGGCCGCTGCCATGTGAAGGCAGTGCTGCCGCCAACTGAAGGCAGTGCTGTCTCTTTGGGGAGGCAGTGTCACTGTCCAATAACAGTGCTGCTGCCGCATTATGAAGGCACGGCCGCTGCCATGTGAAGGCAGTGCTGCCGCCAACTGAAGGCAGTGCTGTCTCTTTGGGGAGGCAGTGTCACTGTCCAACAACAGTGCTGCTGCCGCATTATGAAGGCACGGCCGCTGCCATGTGAAGGCAGTGCTGCCGCCAACTGAAGGCAGTGCTGTCTCTTTGGGGAGGCAGTGTCACTGTCCAACAACAGTGCTGCTGCCGCATTATGAAGGCACGGCCGCTGCCATGTGAAGGCAGTGCTGCCACCAACTGAAGGCAGTGCTGTCTCTTTGGGAAGGCAGTGTCACTGTCCAACAACAGTGCTGCTGCCGCATTATGAAGGCACGGCCGCTGCCATGTGAAGGCAGTGCTGCCGCCAACTGAAGGCAGTGCTGTCTCTTTGGGGAGGCAGTGTCACTGTCCAATAACAGTGCTGCTGCCGCATTATGAAGGCACGGCCGCTGCCATGTGAAGGCAGTGCTGCCACCAACTGAAGGCAGTGCTGTCTCTTTGGGGAGGCAGTGTCACTGTCCAACAACAGTGCTGCTGCCGCATTATGAAGGCACGGCCGCTGCCATGTGAAGGCAGTGCTGCCGCCAACTGCAGGCAGTGCTGTCTCTTTGGGGAGGCAGTGTCACTGTCCAATAACAGTGCTGCTGCCGCATTATGAAGGCACGGCCGCTGCCATGTGAAGGCAGGGCTGCCGCCAACTGCAGGCAGTGCTGTCTCTTTGGGGAGGCAGTGTCACTGTCCAATAACAGTGCTGCTGCCGCATTATGAAGGCACGGCCGCTGCCATGTGAAGGCAGTGCTGCCGCCAACTGAAGGCAGTGCTGTCTCTTTGGGGAGGCAGTGTCACTGTCCAACAACAGTGCTGCTGCCGCATTATGAAGGCACGGCCGCTGCCATGTGAAGGCAGTGCTGCCGCCAACTGAAGGCAGTGCTGTCTCTTTGGGGAGGCAGTGTCACTGTCCAACAACAGTGCTGCTGCCGCATTATGAAGGCACGGCCGCTGCCATGTGAAGGCAGTGCTGCCACCAACTGAAGGCAGTGCTGTCTCTTTGGGAAGGCAGTGTCACTGTCCAACAACAGTGCTGCTGCCGCATTATGAAGGCACGGCCGCTGCCATGTGAAGGCAGTGCTGCCGCCAACTGAAGGCAGTGCTGTCTCTTTGGGGAGGCAGTGTCACTGTCCAACAACAGTGCTGCTGCCGCATTATGAAGGCACGGCCGCTGCCATGTGAAGGCAGTGCTGCCGCCAACTGAAGGCAGTGCTGTCTCTTTGGGGAGGCAGTGTCACTGTCCAATAACAGTGCTGCTGCCGCATTATGAAGGCACGGCCGCTGCCATGTGAAGGCAGTGCTGCCGCCAACTGCAGGCAGTGCTGTCTCTTTGGGGAGGCAGTGTCACTGTCCAACAACAGTGCTGCTGCCGCATTATGAAGGCACGGCCGCTGCCATGTGAAGGCAGTGCTGCCGCCAACTGCAGGCAGTGCTGTCTCTTTGGGGAGGCAGTGTCACTGTCCAACAACAGTGCTGCTGCCGCATTATGAAGGCACGGCCGCTGCCATGTGAAGGCAGTGCTGCCGCCAACTGAAGGCAGTGCTGTCTCTTTGGGGAGGCAGTGTCACTGTCCAACAACAGTGCTGCTGCCGCATTATGAAGGCACGGCCGCTGCCATGTGAAGGCAGTGCTGCCGCCAACTGAAGGCAGTGCTGTCTCTTTGGGGAGGCAGTGTCACTGTCCAACAACAGTGCTGCTGCCGCATTATGAAGGCACGGCCGCTGCCATGTGAAGGCAGTGCTGCCGCCAACTGAAGGCAGTGCTGTCTCTTTGGGGAGGCAGTGTCACTGTCCAACAACAGTGCTGCTGCCGCATTATGAAGGCACGGCCGCTGCCATGTGAAGGCAGTGCTGCCACCAACTGAAGGCAGTGCTGTCTCTTTGGGGAGGCAGTGTCACTGTCCAATAACAGTGCTGCTGCCGCATTATGAAGGCACGGCCGCTGCCATGTGAAGGCAGTGCTGCCGCCAACTGAAGGCAGTGCTGTCTCTTTGGGGAGGCAGTGTCACTGTCCAACAACAGTGCTGCTGCCGCATTATGAAGGCACGGCCGCTGCCATGTGAAGGCAGTGCTGCCACCAACTGAAGGCAGTGCTGTCTCTTTGGGAAGGCAGTGTCACTGTCCAACAACAGTGCTGCTGCCGCATTATGAAGGCACGGCCGCTGCCATGTGAAGGCAGTGCTGCCGCCAACTGAAGGCAGTGCTGTCTCTTTGGGGAGGCAGTGTCACTGTCCAACAACAGTGCTGCTGCCGCATTATGAAGGCACGGCCGCTGCCATGTGAAGGCAGTGCTGCCACCAACTGAAGGCAGTGCTGTCTCTTTGGGAAGGCAGTGTCACTGTCCAACAACAGTGCTGCTGCCGCATTATGAAGGCACGGCCGCTGCCATGTGAAGGCAGTGCTGCCGCCAACTGAAGGCAGTGCTGTCTCTTTGGGGAGGCAGTGTCACTGTCCAACAACAGTGCTGCTGCCGCATTATGAAGGCACGGCCGCTGCCATGTGAAGGCAGTGCTGCCGCCAACTGAAGGCAGTGCTGTCTCTTTGGGGAGGCAGTGTCACTGTCCAATAACAGTGCTGCTGCCGCATTATGAAGGCACGGCCGCTGCCATGTGAAGGCAGTGCTGCCGCCAACTGCAGGCAGTGCTGTCTCTTTGGGGAGGCAGTGTCACTGTCCAACAACAGTGCTGCTGCCGCATTATGAAGGCACGGCCGCTGCCATGTGAAGGCAGTGCTGCCACCAACTGAAGGCAGTGCTGTCTCTTTGGGAAGGCAGTGTCACTGTCCAATAACAGTGCTGCTGCCGCATTATGAAGGCACGGCCGCTGCCATGTGAAGGCAGTGCTGCCGCCAACTGAAGGCAGTGCTGTCTCTTTGGGGAGGCAGTGTCACTGTCCAACAACAGTGCTGCTGCCGCATTATGAAGGCACGGCCGCTGCCATGTGAAGGCAGTGCTGCCGCCAACTGAAGGCAGTGCTGTCTCTTTGGGGAGGCAGTGTCACTGTCCAACAACAGTGCTGCTGCCGCATTATGAAGGCACGGCCGCTGCCATGTGAAGGCAGTGCTGCCGCCAACTGAAGGCAGTGCTGTCTCTTTGGGGAGGCAGTGTCACTGTCCAATAACAGTGCTGCTGCCGCATTATGAAGGCACGGCCGCTGCCATGTGAAGGCAGTGCTGCCGCCAACTGAAGGCAGTGCTGTCTCTTTGGGGAGGCAGTGTCACTGTCCAACAACAGTGCTGCTGCCGCATTATGAAGGCACGGCCGCTGCCATGTGAAGGCAGTGCTGCCACCAACTGAAGGCAGTGCTGTCTCTTTGGGGAGGCAGTGTCACTGTCCAACAACAGTGCTGCTGCCGCATTATGAAGGCACGGCCGCTGCCATGTGAAGGCAGTGCTGCCACCAACTGAAGGCAGTGCTGTCTCTTTGGGAAGGCAGTGTCACTGTCCAACAACAGTGCTGCTGCCGCATTATGAAGGCACGGCCGCTGCCATGTGAAGGCAGTGCTGCCGCCAACTGAAGGCAGTGCTGTCTCTTTGGGGAGGCAGTGTCACTGTCCAACAACAGTGCTGCTGCCGCATTATGAAGGCACGGCCGCTGCCATGTGAAGGCAGTGCTGCCGCCAACTGAAGGCAGTGCTGTCTCTTTGGGGAGGCAGTGTCACTGTCCAACAACAGTGCTGCTGCCGCATTATGAAGGCACGGCCGCTGCCATGTGAAGGCAGTGCTGCCGCCAACTGAAGGCAGTGCTGTCTCTTTGGGGAGGCAGTGTCACTGTCCAATAACAGTGCTGCTGCCGCATTATGAAGGCACGGCCGCTGCCATGTGAAGGCAGGGCTGCCGCCAACTGCAGGCAGTGCTGTCTCTTTGGGGAGGCAGTGTCACTGTCCAATAACAGTGCTGCTGCCGCATTATGAAGGCACGGCCGCTGCCATGTGAAGGCAGTGCTGCCGCCAACTGAAGGCAGTGCTGTCTCTTTGGGGAGGCAGTGTCACTGTCCAACAACAGTGCTGCTGCCGCATTATGAAGGCACGGCCGCTGCCATGTGAAGGCAGTGCTGCCGCCAACTGAAGGCAGTGCTGTCTCTTTGGGGAGGCAGTGTCACTGTCCAACAACAGTGCTGCTGCCGCATTATGAAGGCACGGCCGCTGCCATGTGAAGGCAGTGCTGCCACCAACTGAAGGCAGTGCTGTCTCTTTGGGAAGGCAGTGTCACTGTCCAACAACAGTGCTGCTGCCGCATTATGAAGGCACGGCCGCTGCCATGTGAAGGCAGTGCTGCCGCCAACTGAAGGCAGTGCTGTCTCTTTGGGGAGGCAGTGTCACTGTCCAACAACAGTGCTGCTGCCGCATTATGAAGGCACGGCCGCTGCCATGTGAAGGCAGTGCTGCCGCCAACTGAAGGCAGTGCTGTCTCTTTGGGGAGGCAGTGTCACTGTCCAATAACAGTGCTGCTGCCGCATTATGAAGGCACGGCCGCTGCCATGTGAAGGCAGTGCTGCCGCCAACTGCAGGCAGTGCTGTCTCTTTGGGGAGGCAGTGTCACTGTCCAACAACAGTGCTGCTGCCGCATTATGAAGGCACGGCCGCTGCCATGTGAAGGCAGTGCTGCCGCCAACTGCAGGCAGTGCTGTCTCTTTGGGGAGGCAGTGTCACTGTCCAACAACAGTGCTGCTGCCGCATTATGAAGGCACGGCCGCTGCCATGTGAAGGCAGTGCTGCCGCCAACTGAAGGCAGTGCTGTCTCTTTGGGGAGGCAGTGTCACTGTCCAACAACAGTGCTGCTGCCGCATTATGAAGGCACGGCCGCTGCCATGTGAAGGCAGCGCTGCCGCCAACTGAAGGCAGTGCTGTCTCTTTGGGGAGGCAGTGTCACTGTCCAACAACAGTGCTGCTGCCGCATTATGAAGGCACGGCCGCTGCCATGTGAAGGCAGTGCTGCCACCAACTGAAGGCAGTGCTGTCTCTTTGGGGAGGCAGTGTCACTGTCCAATAACAGTGCTGCTGCCGCATTATGAAGGCACGGCCGCTGCCATGTGAAGGCAGTGCTGCCGCCAACTGAAGGCAGTGCTGTCTCTTTGGGGAGGCAGTGTCACTGTCCAACAACAGTGCTGCTGCCGCATTATGAAGGCACGGCCGCTGCCATGTGAAGGCAGTGCTGCCGCCAACTGAAGGCAGTGCTGTCTCTTTGGGGAGGCAGTGTCACTGTCCAATAACAGTGCTGCTGCCGCATTATGAAGGCACGGCCGCTGCCATGTGAAGGCAGTGCTGCCGCCAACTGAAGGCAGTGCTGTCTCTTTGGGGAGGCAGTGTCACTGTCCAATAACAGTGCTGCTGCCGCATTATGAAGGCACGGCCGCTGCCATGTGAAGGCAGTGCTGCCGCCAACTGAAGGCAGTGCTGTCTCTTTGGGGAGGCAGTGTCACTGTCCAACAACAGTGCTGCTGCCGCATTATGAAGGCACGGCCGCTGCCATGTGAAGGCAGTGCTGCCACCAACTGAAGGCAGTGCTGTCTCTTTGGGGAGGCAGTGTCACTGTCCAACAACAGTGCTGCTGCCGCATTATGAAGGCACGGCCGCTGCCATGTGAAGGCAGTGCTGCCACCAACTGAAGGCAGTGCTGTCTCTTTGGGGAGGCAGTGTCACTGTCCAACAACAGTGCTGCTGCCGCATTATGAAGGCACGGCCGCTGCCATGTGAAGGCAGTGCTGCCGCCAACTGAAGGCAGTGCTGTCTCTTTGGGGAGGCAGTGTCACTGTCCAACAACAGTGCTGCTGCCGCATTATGAAGGCACGGCCGCTGCCATGTGAAGGCAGTGCTGCCGCCAACTGAAGGCAGTGCTGTCTCTTTGGGGAGGCAGTGTCACTGTCCAACAACAGTGCTGCTGCCGCATTATGAAGGCACGGCCGCTGCCATGTGAAGGCAGTGCTGCCGCCAACTGAAGGCAGTGCTGTCTCTTTGGGGAGGCAGTGTCACTGTCCAACAACAGTGCTGCTGCCGCATTATGAAGGCACGGCCGCTGCCATGTGAAGGCAGTGCTGCCGCCAACTGAAGGCAGTGCTGTCTCTTTGGGGAGGCAGTGTCACTGTCCAACAACAGTGCTGCTGCCGCATTATGAAGGCACGGCCGCTGCCATGTGAAGGCAGTGCTGCCGCCAACTGAAGGCAGTGCTGTCTCTTTGGGGAGGCAGTGTCACTGTCCAACAACAGTGCTGCTGCCGCATTATGAAGGCACGGCCGCTGCCATGTGAAGGCAGTGCTGCCACCAACTGAAGGCAGTGCTGTCTCTTTGGGAAGGCAGTGTCACTGTCCAACAACAGTGCTGCTGCCGCATTATGAAGGCACGGCCGCTGCCATGTGAAGGCAGTGCTGCCGCCAACTGAAGGCAGTGCTGTCTCTTTGGGGAGGCAGTGTCACTGTCCAACAACAGTGCTGCTGCCGCATTATGAAGGCACGGCCGCTGCCATGTGAAGGCAGTGCTGCCGCCAACTGAAGGCAGTGCTGTCTCTTTGGGGAGGCAGTGTCACTGTCCAACAACAGTGCTGCTGCCGCATTATGAAGGCACGGCCGCTGCCATGTGAAGGCAGTGCTGCCGCCAACTGAAGGCAGTGCTGTCTCTTTGGGGAGGCAGTGTCACTGTCCAATAACAGTGCTGCTGCCGCATTATGAAGGCACGGCCGCTGCCATGTGAAGGCAGTGCTGCCGCCAACTGAAGGCAGTGCTGTCTCGTTGGGGAGGCAGTGTCACTGTCCAACAACAGTGCTGCTGCCGCATTATGAAGGCACGGCCGCTGCCATGTGAAGGCAGCGCTGCCGCCAACTGCAGGCAGTGCTGTCTCTTTGGGGAGGCAGTGTCACTGTCCAACAACAGTGCTGCTGCCGCATTATGAAGGCACGGCCGCTGCCATGTGAAGGCAGTGCTGCCGCCCACTGAAGGCAGTGCTGCCGCCAACTGAAGGCAGTGCTGTCTCTTTGGGGAGGCAGTGTCACTGTCCAATAACAGTGCTGCTGCCGCATTATGAAGGCACGGCCGCTGCCATGTGAAGGCAGTGCTGCCGCCAACTGAAGGCAGTGCTGTCTCTTTGGGGAGGCAGTGTCACTGTCCAATAACAGTGCTGCTGCCGCATTATGAAGGCACGGCCGCTGCCATGTGAAGGCAGTGCTGCCGCCCACTGAAGGCAGTGCTGCCGCCAACTGAAGGCAGTGCTGTCTCTTTGGGGAGGCAGTGTCACTGTCCAATAACAGTGCTGCTGCCGCATTATGAAGGCACGGCCGCTGCCATGTGAAGGCAGTGCTGCCGCCAACTGCAGGCAGTGCTGTCTCTTTGGGGAGGCAGTGTCACTGTCCATCAACAGTGCTGCTGCCGCATTATGAAGGCACGGCCGCTGCCATGTGAAGGCAGTGCTGCCGCCAACTGAAGGCAGTGCTGTCTCTTTGGGGAGGCAGTGTCACTGTCCAACAACAGTGCTGCTGCCGCATTATGAAGGCACGGCCGCTGCCATGTGAAGGCAGTGCTGCCGCCAACTGAAGGCAGTGCTGTCTCGTTGGGGAGGCAGTGTCACTGTCCAATAACAGTGCTGCTGCCGCATTATGAAGGCACGGCCGCTGCCATGTGAAGGCAGTGCTGCCGCCAACTGAAGGCAGTGCTGTCTCTTTGGGGAGGCAGTGTCACTGTCCAACAACAGTGCTGCTGCCGCATTATGAAGGCACGGCCGCTGCCATGTGAAGGCAGTGCTGCCACCAACTGAAGGCAGTGCTGTCTCTTTGGGGAGGCAGTGTCACTGTCCAACAACAGTGCTGCTGCCGCATTATGAAGGCACGGCCGCTGCCATGTGAAGGCAGTGCTGCCGCCAACTGAAGGCAGTGCTGTCTCGTTGGGGAGGCAGTGTCACTGTCCAATAACAGTGCTGCTGCCGCCTTATGAAGGCACGGCCGCTGCCATGTGAAGGCAGTGCTGCCGCCAACTGAAGGCAGTGCTGTCTCTTTGGGGAGGCAGTGTCACTGTCCAACAACAGTGCTGCTGCCGCCTTATGAAGGCACGGCCGCTGCCATGTGAAGGCAGTGCTGCCACCAACTGAAGGCAGTGCTGTCTCTTTGGGGAGGCAGTGTCACTGTCCAACAACAGTGCTGCTGCCGCATTATGAAGGCACGGCCGCTGCCATGTGAAGGCAGTGCTGCCACCAACTGAAGGCAGTGCTGTCTCTTTGGGGAGGCAGTGTCACTGTCCAATAACAGTGCTGCTGCCGCATTATGAAGGCACGGCCGCTGCCATGTGAAGGCAGTGCTGCCACCAACTGAAGGCAGTGCTGTCTCTTTGGGGAGGCAGTGTCACTGTCCAACAACAGTGCTGCTGCCGCATTATGAAGGCACGGCCGCTGCCATGTGAAGGCAGTGCTGCCGCCAACTGAAGGCAGTGCTGTCTCTTTGGGAAGGCAGTGTCACTGTCCAACAACAGTGCTGCTGCCGCATTATGAAGGCACGGCCGCTGCCATGTGAAGGCAGTGCTGCCGCCAACTGAAGGCAGTGCTGTCTCTTTGGGAAGGCAGTGTCACTGTCCAACAACAGTGCTGCTGCCGCCTTATGAAGGCACGGCCGCTGCCATGTGAAGGCAGCGCTGCCGCCAACTGAAAGCAGTGCTGTCTCTTTGGGGAGGCAGTGTCACTGTCCAACAACAGTGCTGCTGCCGCATTATGAAGGCACGGCCGCTGCCATGTGAAGGCATTGCTGCCACCAACTGAAGGCAGTGCTGTCTCTTTGGGAAGGCAGTGTCACTGTCCAATAACAGTGCTGCTGCCGCCTTATGAAGGCACGGCCGCTGCCATGTGAAGGCAGTGCTGCCACCAACTGAAGGCAGTGCTGTCTCTTTGGGAAGGCAGTGTCACTGTCCAACAACAGTGCTGCTGCCGCCTTATGAAGGCACGGCCGCTGCCATGTGAAGGCAGCGCTGCCGCCAACTGAAAGCAGTGCTGTCTCTTTGGGGAGGCAGTGTCACTGTCCAACAACAGTGCTGCTGCCGCATTATGAAGGCACGGCCGCTGCCATGTGAAGGCATTGCTGCCACCAACTGAAGGCAGTGCTGTCTCTTTGGGAAGGCAGTGTCACTGTCCAATAACAGTGCTGCTGCCGCCTTATGAAGGCACGGCCGCTGCCATGTGAAGGCAGTGCTGCCACCAACTGAAGGCAGTGCTGTCTCTTTGGGGAGGCAGTGTCACTGTCCAACAACAGTGCTGCTGCCGCATTATGAAGGCACGGCCGCTGCCATGTGAAGGCAGTGCTGCCACCAACTGAAGGCAGTGCTGTCTCTTTGGGGAGGCAGTGTCACTGTCCAACAACAGTGCTGCTGCCGCATTATGAAGGCACGGCCGCTGCCATGTGAAGGCAGTGCTGCCACCAACTGAAGGCAGTGCTGTCTCTTTGGGGAGGCAGTGTCACTGTCCAACAACAGTGCTGCTGCCGCATTATGAAGGCACGGCCGCTGCCATGTGAAGGCAGTGCTGCCGCCAACTGAAGGCAGTGCTGTCTCTTTGGGGAGGCAGTGTCACTGTCCAACAACAGTGCTGCTGCCGCATTATGAAGGCACGGCCGCTGCCATGTGAAGGCAGTGCTGCCGCCAACTGAAGGCAGTGCTGTCTCTTTGGGGAGGCAGTGTCACTGTCCAATAACAGTGCTGCTGCCGCATTATGAAGGCACGGCCGCTGCCATGTGAAGGCAGTGCTTCCACCAACTGCAGGCAGTGCTGTCTCTTTGGGGAGGCAGTGTCACTGTCCAATAACAGTGCTGCTGCCGCATTATGAAGGCACGGCCGCTGCCATGTGAAGGCAGTGCTGCCGCCAACTGAAGGCAGTGCTGTCTCTTTGGGGAGGCAGTGTCACTGTCCAACAACAGTGCTGCTGCCGCATTATTAAGGCACGGCCGCTGCCATGTGAAGGCAGTGCTGCCGCCAACTGAAGGCAGTGCTGTCTCTTTGGGGAGGCAGTGTCACTGTCCAACAACAGTGCTGCTGCCGCATTATGAAGGCACGGCCGCTGCCATGTGAAGGCAGTGCTGCCGCCAACTGAAGGCAGTGCTGTCTCTTTGGGGAGGCAGTGTCACTGTCCAACAACAGTGCTGCTGCCGCATTATGAAGGCACGGCCGCTGCCATGTGAAGGCAGTGCTGCCGCCAACTGAAGGCAGTGCTGTCTCTTTGGGGAGGCAGTGTCACTGTCCAACAACAGTGCTGCTGCCGCATTATGAAGGCACGGCCGCTGCCATGTGAAGGCAGTGCTGCCACCAACTGCAGGCAGTGCTGTCTCGTTGGGGAGGCAGTGTCACTGTCCAACAACAGTGCTGCTGCCGCATTGTGAAGGCACGGCCGCTGCCATGTGAAGGCAGTGCTGCCGCCAACTGAAGGCAGTGCTGTCTCTTTGGGGAGGCAGTGTCACTGTCCAATAACAGTGCTGCTGCCGCATTATGAAGGCACGGCCGCTGCCATGTGAAGGCAGTGCTGCCGCCAACTGCAGGCAGTGCTGTCTCTTTGGGGAGGCAGTGTCACTGTCCAACAACAGTGCTGCTGCCGCATTATGAAGGCACGGCCGCTGCCATGTGAAGGCAGTGCTGCCGCCAACTGCAGGCAGTGCTGTCTCTTTGGGGAGGCAGTGTCACTGTCCAACAACAGTGCTGCTGCCGCATTATGAAGGCACGGCCGCTGCCATGTGAAGGCAGCGCTGCCGCCAACTGCAGGCAGTGCTGTCTCTTTGGGGAGGCAGTGTCACTGTCCAATAACAGTGCTGCTGCCGCATTATGAAGGCACGGCCGCTGCCATGTGAAGGCAGTGCTGCCGCCAACTGAAGGCAGTGCTGTCTCTTTGGGGAGGCAGTGTCACTGTCCAACAACAGTGCTGCTGCCGCATTATGAAGGCACGGCCGCTGCCATGTGAAGGCAGTGCTGCCGCCAACTGAAGGCAGTGCTGTCTCTTTGGGGAGGCAGTGTCACTGTCCAACAACAGTGCTGCTGCCGCATTATGAAGGCACGGCCGCTGCCATGTGAAGGCAGCGCTGCCACCAACCGAAGGCAGTGCTGTCTCTTTGGGGAGGCAGTGTCACTGTCCAATAACAGTGCTGCTGCCACATTATGAAGGCACGGCCGCTGCCATGTGAAGGCAGTGCTGCCGCCAACTGAAGGCAGTGCTGTCTCTTTGGGGAGGCAGTGTCACTGTCCAACAACAGTGCTGCTGCCGCATTATGAAGGCACGGCCGCTGCCATGTGAAGGCAGTGCTGCCGCCAATTGCAGGCAGTGCTGTCTCTTTGGGGAGGCAGTGTCACTGTCCAACAACAGTGCTGCTGCCGCATTATGAAGGCACGGCCGCTGCCATGTGAAGGCAGTGCTGCCGCCAACTAAAGGCAGTGCTGTCTCTTTGGGGAGGCAGTGTCACTGTCCAATAACAGTGCTGCTGCCGCATTATGAAGGCACGGCCGCTGCCATGTGAAGGCAGTGCTGCCGCCAACTGAAGGCAGTGCTGTCTCTTTGGGGAGGCAGTGTCACTGTCCAACAACAGTGCTGCTGCCGCATTATGAAGGCACGGCCGCTGCCATGTGAAGGCAGTGCTGCCGCCAACTGAAGGCAGTGCTGTCTCTTTGGGGAGGCAGTGTCACTGTCCAACAACAGTGCTGCTGCCGCATTATGAAGGCACGGCCGCTGCCATGTGAAGGCAGTGCTGCCGCCAACTGCAGGCAGTGCTGTCTCTTTGGGGAGGCAGTGTCACTGTCCAACAACAGTGCTGCTGCCGCATTATGAAGGCACGGCCGCTGCCATGTGAAGGCAGTGCTGCCACCAACTGAAGGCAGTGCTGTCTCTTTGGGAAGGCAGTGTCACTGTCCAACAACAGTGCTGCTGCCGCATTATGAAGGCACGGCCGCTGCCATGTGAAGGCAGTGCTGCCGCCAACTGCAGGCAGTGCTGTCTCTTTGGGGAGGCAGTGTCACTGTCCAATAACAGTGCTGCTGCCGCATTATGAAGGCACGGCCGCTGCCATGTGAAGGCAGTGCTGCCGCCAACTGAAGGCAGTGCTGTCTCTTTAGGGAGGCAGTGTCACTGTCCAACAACAGTGCTGCTGCCGCATTATGAAGGCACGGCCGCTGCCATGTGAAGGCAGTGCTGCCGCCAACTGAAGGCAGTGCTGTCTCTTTGGGGAGGCAGTGTCACTGTCCAACAACAGTGCTGCTGCCGCATTATGAAGGCACGGCCGCTGCCATGTGAAGGCAGCGCTGCCACCAACTGAAGGCAGTGCTGTCTCTTTGGGGAGGCAGTGTCACTGTCCAATAACAGTGCTGCTGCCGCATTATGAAGGCACGGCCGCTGCCATGTGAAGGCAGTGCTGCCGCCAACTGAAGGCAGTGCTGTCACTTTGGGGAGGCAGTGTCACTGTCCAACAACAGTGCTGCTGCCGCATTATGAAGGCACGGCCGCTGCCATGTGAAGGCAGTGCTGCCGCCAACTGAAGGCAGTGCTGTCTCTTTGGGGAGGCAGTGTCACTGTCCAACAACAGTGCTGCTGCCGCATTATGAAGGCACGGCCGCTGCCATGTGAAGGCAGTGCTGCCGCCAACTGCAGGCAGTGCTGTCTCTTTGGGGAGGCAGTGTCACTGTCCAACAACAGTGCTGCTGCCGCATTATGAAGGCACGGCCACTGCCATGTGAAGGCAGTGCTGCCGCCAATCGCAGGCAGTGCTGTCTCTTTGGGGAGGCAGTGTCACTGTCCAACAACAGTGCTGCTGCCGCATTATGAAGGCACGGCCGCTGCCATGTGAAGGCAGTGCTGCCACCAACTGAAGGCAGTGCTGTCTCTTTGGGGAGGCAGTGTCACTGTCCAACAACAGTGCTGCTGCCGCATTATGAAGGCACGGCCGCTGCCATGTGAAGGCAGTGCTGCCGCCAACTGAAGGCAGTGCTGTCTCTTTGGGGAGGCAGTGTCACTGTCCAACAACAGTGCTGCTGCCGCATTATGAAGGCACGGCCGCTGCCATGTGAAGGCAGTGCTGCCGCCAACTGAAGGCAGTGCTGTCTCTTTGGGGAGGCAGTGTCACTGTCCAACAACAGTGCTGCTGCCGCATTATGAAGGCACGGCCGCTGCCATGTGAAGGCATTGCTGCCACCAACTGAAGGCAGTGCTGTCTCTTTGGGAAGGCAGTGTCACTGTCCAATAACAGTGCTGCTGCCGCCTTATGAAGGCACGGCCGCTGCCATGTGAAGGCAGTGCTGCCGCCAACTGCAGGCAGTGCTGTCTCTTTGGGGAGGCAGTGTCACTGTCCAATAACAGTGCTGCTGCCGCCTTATGAAGGCACGGCCGCTGCCATGTGAAGGCAGTGCTGCCGCCAACTGAAGGCAGTGCTGTCTCTTTGGGGAGGCAGTGTCACTGTCCAATAACAGTGCTGCTGCCGCATTATGAAGGCACGGCCGCTGCCATGTGAAGGCAGTGCTGCCGCCAACTGAAGGCAGTGCTGTCTCTTTGGGGAGGCAGTGTCACTGTCCAACAACAGTGCTGCTGCCGCATTATGAAGGCACGGCCGCTGCCATGTGAAGGCATTGCTGCCACCAACTGAAGGCAGTGCTGTCTCTTTGGGAAGGCAGTGTCACTGTCCAATAACAGTGCTGCTGCCGCCTTATGAAGGCACGGCCGCTGCCATGTGAAGGCAGTGCTGCCGCCAACTGAAGGCAGTGCTGTCTCTTTGGGGAGGCAGTGTCACTGTCCAATAACAGTGCTGCTGCCGCATTATGAAGGCACGGCCGCTGCCATGTGAAGGCACCGCTGCCGCCAACTGAAGGCAGTGCTGTCTCTTTGGGGAGGCAGTGTCACTGTCCAACAACAGTGCTGCTGCCGCATTATGAAGGCACGGCCGCTGCCATGTGAAGGCATTGCTGCCACCAACTGAAGGCAGTGCTGTCTCTTTGGGAAGGCAGTGTCACTGTCCAATAACAGTGCTGCTGCCGCATTATGAAGGCACGGCCGCTGCCATGTGAAGGCAGTGCTGCCACCAACTGAAGGCAGTGCTGTCTCTTTGGGGAGGCAGTGTCACTGTCCAATAACAGTGCTGCTGCCGCCTTATGAAGGCACGGCCGCTGCCATGTGAAGGCAGTGCTGCCGCCAACTGAAGGCAGTGCTGTCTCTTTGGGGAGGCAGTGTCACTGTCCAATAACAGTGCTGCTGCCGCATTATGAAGGCACGGCCGCTGCCATGTGAAGGCAGTGCTGCCGCCAACTGAAGGCAGTGCTGTCTCTTTGGGGAGGCAGTGTCACTGTCCAACAACAGTGCTGCTGCCGCATTATGAAGGCACGGCCGCTGCCATGTGAAGGCAGTGCTGCCGCCAACTGAAGGCAGTGCTGTCTCTTTGGGGAGGCAGTGTCACTGTCCAACAACAGTGCTGCTGCCGCATTATGAAGGCACGGCCGCTACCATGTGAAGGCAGTGCTGCCGCCAACTGAAGGCAGTGCTGTCTCTTTGGGAAGGCAGTGTCACTGTCCAACAACAGTGCTGCTGCCGCATTATGAAGGCACGGCCGCTGCCATGTGAAGGCAGTGCTGCCACCAACTGAAGGCAGTGCTGTCTCTTTGGGGAGGCAGTGTCACTGTCCAATAACAGTGCCGCTGCCGCATTATGAAGGCACGGCCGCTGCCATGTGAAGGCAGTGCTGCCGCCAACTGAAGGCAGTGCTGTCTCTTTGGGGAGGCAGTGTCACTGTCCAACAACAGTGCTGCTGCCGCATTATGAAGGCACGGCCGCTGCCATGTGAAGGCAGTGCTGCCGCCAACTGAAGGCAGTGCTGTCTCTTTGGGGAGGCAGTGTCACTGTCCAATAACAGTGCTGCTGCCGCATTATGAAGGCACGGCCGCTGCCATGTGAAGGCAGTGCTGCCACCAACTGCAGGCAGTGCTGTCTCTTTTAGGAGGCAGTGTCACTGTCCAATAACAGTGCTGCTGCCGCATTATGAAGGCACGGCCGCTGCCATGTGAAGGCAGTGCTGCCGCCAACTGAAGGCAGTGCTGTCTCTTTGGGGAGGCAGTGTCACTGTCCAATAACAGTGCTGCTGCCGCATTATGAAGGCACGGCCGCTGCCATGTGAAGGCAGTGCTGCCGCCAACTGAAGGCAGTGCTGTCTCTTTGGGGAGGCAGTGTCACTGTCCAATAACAGTGCTGCTGCCGCATTATGAAGGCACGGCCGCTACCATGTGAAGGCAGTGCTGCCGCCAACTGAAGGCAGTGCTGTCTCTTTGGGGAGGCAGTGTCACTGTCCAACAACAGTGCTGCTGCCGCATTATGAAGGCACGGCCGCTGCCATGTGAAGGCAGTGCTGCCGCCAACTGAAGGCAGTGCTGTCTCTTTGGGGAGGCAGTGTCACTGTCCAACAACAGTGCTGCTGCCGCATTATGAAGGCACGGCCGCTGCCATGTGAAGGCAGTGCTGCCGCCAACTGAAGGCAGTGCTGTTTCATTGGGGAGGCAGTGTCACTGTCCAACAACAGTGCTGCTGCCGCATTATGAAGGCACGGCCGCTGCCATGTGAAGGCATTGCTGCCGCCAACTGCAGGCAGTGCTGTCTCTTTGGGGAGGCAGTGTCACTGTCCAATAACAGTGCTGCTGCCGCATTATGAAGGCACGGCCGCTACCATGTGAAGGCAGTGCTGCCGCCAACTGAAGGCAGTGCTGTCTCTTTGGGGAGGCAGTGTCACTGTCCAACAACAGTGCTGCTGCCGCATTATGAAGGCACGGCCGCTGCCATGTGAAGGCAGTGCTGCCGCCAACTGAAGGCAGTGCTGTCTCTTTGGGGAGGCAGTGTCACTGTCCAACAACAGTGCTGCTGCCGCATTATGAAGGCACGGCCGCTGCCATGTGAAGGCAGTGCTGCCGCCAACTGAAGGCAGTGCTGTTTCATTGGGGAGGCAGTGTCACTGTCCAACAACAGTGCTGCTGCCGCATTATGAAGGCACGGCCGCTGCCATGTGAAGGCATTGCTGCCGCCAACTGCAGGCAGTGCTGTCTCTTTGGGGAGGCAGTGTCACTGTCCAACAACAGTGCTGCTGCCGCATTATGAAGGCACGGCCGCTGCCATGTGAAGGCAGTGCTGCCGCCAACTGCAGGCAGTGCTGTCTCTTTGGGGAGGCAGTGTCACTGTCCAACAACAGTGCTGCTGCCGCATTATGAAGGCACGGCCGCTGCCATGTGAAGGCAGTGCTGCCGCCAACTGCAGGCAGTGCTGTCTCTTTGGGGAGGCAGTGTCACTGTCCAACAACAGTGCTGCTGCTGCATTATGAAGGCACGGCCGCTGCCATGTGAAGGCAGTGCTGCCACCAACTGAAGGCAGTGCTGTCTCTTTGGGGAGGCAGTGTCACTGTCCAACAACAGTGCTGCTGCCGCATTATGAAGGCACGGCCGCTGCCATGTGAAGGCAGTGCTGCCGCCAACTGCAGGCAGTGCTGTCTCTTTGGGGAGGCAGTGTAACTGTCCAATAACAGTGCTGCTGCCGCATTATGAAGGCACGGCCGCTGCCATGTGAAGGCAGTGCTGCCGCCAACTGCAGGCAGTGCTGTCTCTTTGGGAAGGCAGTGTCACTGTCCAACAACAGTGCTGCTGCCGCATTATGAAGGCACGGCCGCTGCCATGTGAAGGCAGTGCTGCCGCCAACTGCAGGCAGTGCTGTCTCTTTGGGGAGGCAGTGTAACTGTCCAATAACAGTGCTGCTGCCGCATTATGAAGGCACGGCCGCTGCCATGTGAAGGCAGCGCTGCCACCAACTGAAGGCAGTGCTGTCTCTTTGGGGAGGCAGTGTCACTGTCCAACAACAGTGCTGCTGCCGCATTATGAAGGCACGGCCGCTGCCATGTGAAGGCAGTGCTGCCGCCAACTGCAGGCAGTGCTGTCTCTTTGGGGAGGCAGTGTCACTGTCCAACAACAGTGCTGCTGCCGCATTATGAAGGCACGGCCGCTGCCATGTGAAGGCAGTGCTGCCGCCAACTGCAGGCAGTGCTGTCTCTTTGGGGAGGCAGTGTCACTGTCCAACAACAGTGCTGCTGCTGCATTATGAAGGCACGGCCGCTGCCATGTGAAGGCAGTGCTGCCACCAACTGAAGGCAGTGCTGTCTCTTTGGGGAGGCAGTGTCACTGTCCAACAACAGTGCTGCTGCCGCATTATGAAGGCACGGCCGCTGCCATGTGAAGGCAGTGCTGCCGCCAACTGCAGGCAGTGCTGTCTCTTTGGGGAGGCAGTGTAACTGTCCAATAACAGTGCTGCTGCCGCATTATGAAGGCACGGCCGCTGCCATGTGAAGGCAGTGCTGCCGCCAACTGCAGGCAGTGCTGTCTCTTTGGGAAGGCAGTGTCACTGTCCAACAACAGTGCTGCTGCCGCATTATGAAGGCACGGCCGCTGCCATGTGAAGGCAGCGCTGCCACGAACTGAAGGCAGTGCTGTCTCTTTGGGGAGGCAGTGTCACTGTCCAACAACAGTGCTGCTGCCGCATTATGAAGGCACGGCCGCTGCCATGTGAAGGCAGTGCTGCCGCCAACTGAAGGCAGTGCTGTCTCTTTAGGGAGGCAGTGTCACTGTCCAACAACAGTGCTGCTGCCGCATTATGAAGGCACGGCCGCTGCCATGTGAAGGCAGTGCTGCCGCCAACTGAAGGCAGTGCTGTCTCTTTGGGGAGGCAGTGTCACTGTCCAACAACAGTGCTGCTGCCGCATTATGAAGGCACGGCCGCTGCCATGTGAAGGCAGTGCTGCCGCCAACTGAAGGCAGTGCTGTCTCTTTGGGGAGGCAGTGTCACTGTCCAACAACAGTGCTGCTGCCGCATTATGAAGGCACGGCCGCTGCCATGTGAAGGCAGTGCTGCCGCCAACTGAAGGCAGTGCTGTCTCGTTGGGGAGGCAGTGTCACTGTCCAATAACAGTGCTGCTGCCGCATTATGAAGGCACGGCCGCTGCCATGTGAAGGCAGTGCTGCCGCCAACTGAAGGCAGTGCTGTCTCTTTGGGGAGGCAGTGTCACTGTCCAATAACAGTGCTGCTGCCGCATTATGAAGGCACGGCCGCTGCCATGTGAAGGCAGTGCTGCCGCCAACTGCAGGCAGTGCTGTCTCTTTGGGGAGGCAGTGTAACTGTCCAATAACAGTGCTGCTGCCGCATTATGAAGGCACGGCCGCTGCCATGTGAAGGCAGTGCTGCCGCCAACTGCAGGCAGTGCTGTCTCTTTGGGGAGGCAGTGTCACTGTCCAACAACAGTGCTGCTGCCGCATTATGAAGGCACGGCCGCTGCCATGTGAAGGCAGCGCTGCCACCAACTGAAGGCAGTGCTGTCTCTTTGGGGAGGCAGTGTCACTGTCCAACAACAGTGCTGCTGCCGCATTATGAAGGCACGGCCGCTGCCATGTGAAGGCAGTGCTGCCGCCAACTGAAGGCAGTGTTGTCTCTTTAGGGAGGCAGTGTCACTGTCCAACAACAGTGCTGCTGCCGCATTATGAAGGCACGGCCGCTGCCATGTGAAGGCAGTGCTGCCGCCAACTGAAGGCAGTGCTGTCTCTTTGGGGAGGCAGTGTCACTGTCCAACAACAGTGCTGCTGCCGCATTATGAAGGCACGGCCGCTGCCATGTGAAGGCAGCGCTGCCACCAACTGAAGGCAGTGCTGTCTGTTTGGGGAGGCAGTGTCACTGTCCAATAACAGTGCTGCTGCCGCATTATGAAGGCACGGCCGCTGCCATGTGAAGGCAGTGCTGCCGCCAACTGAAGGCAGTGCTGTCTCTTTGGGGAGGCAGTGTCACTGTCCAACAACAGTGCTGCTGCCGCATTATGAAGGCACGGCCGCTGCCATGTGAAGGCAGTGCTGCCGCCAACTGCAGGCAGTGCTGTCTCTTTGGGGAGGCAGTGTCACTGTCCAACAACAGTGCTGCTGCCGCATTATGAAGGCAAGGCCGCTGCCATGTGAAGGCAGTGCTGCCGCCAATCGCAGGCAGTGCTGTCTCTTTGGGAAGGCAGTGTCACTGTCCAACAACAGTGCTGCTGCCGCATTATGAAGGCACGGCCGCTGCCATGTGAAGGCAGCGCTGCCACCAACTGAAGGCAGTGCTGTCTCTTTGGGGAGGCAGTGTCACTGTCCAACAACAGTGCTGCTGCCGCATTATGAAGGCACGGCCGCTGCCATGTGAAGGCAGTGCTGCCGCCAACTGAAGGCAGTGCTGTCTCTTTGGGGAGGCAGTGTCACTGTCCAACAACAGTGCTGCTGCCGCATTATGAAGGCACGGCCGCTGCCATGTGAAGGCAGCGCTGCCGCCAACTGAAGGCAGTGCTGTCTCTTTGGGGAGGCAGTGTCACTGTCCAATAACAGTGCTGCTGCCGCATTATGAAGGCACGGCCGCTGCCATGTGAAGGCAGTGCTGCCGCCAACTGAAGGCAGTGCTGTCTCTTTGGGGAGGCAGTGTCACTGTCCAACAACAGTGCTGCTGCCGCATTATGAAGGCACGGCCGCTGCCATGTGAAGGCAGTGCTGCCGCCAACTGAAGGCAGTGCTGTCTCTTTGGGGAGGCAGTGTCACTGTCCAACAACAGTGCTGCTGCCGCATTATGAAGGCACGGCCGCTGCCATGTGAAGGCAGCGCTGCCACCAACTGAAGGCAGTGCTGTCTCTTTGGGGAGGCAGTGTCACTGTCCAATAACAGTGCTGCTGCCGCATTATGAAGGCACGGCCGCTGCCATGTGAAGGCAGTGCTGCCGCCAACTGAAGGCAGTGCTGTCTCTTTGGGGAGGCAGTGTCACTGTCCAACAACAGTGCTGCTGCCGCATTATGAAGGCACGGCCGCTGCCATGTGAAGGCAGTGCTGCCGCCAACTGCAGGCAGTGCTGTCTCTTTGGGGAGGCAGTGTCACTGTCCAACAACAGTGCTGCTGCCGCATTATGAAGGCAAGGCCGCTGCCATGTGAAGGCAGTGCTGCCGCCAATCGCAGGCAGTGCTGTCTCTTTGGGAAGGCAGTGTCACTGTCCAACAACAGTGCTGCTGCCGCATTATGAAGGCACGGCCGCTGCCATGTGAAGGCAGCGCTGCCACCAACTGAAGGCAGTGCTGTCTCTTTGGGGAGGCAGTGTCACTGTCCAACAACAGTGCTGCTGCCGCATTATGAAGGCACGGCCGCTGCCATGTGAAGGCAGTGCTGCCGCCAACTGAAGGCAGTGCTGTCTCTTTGGGGAGGCAGTGTCACTGTCCAACAACAGTGCTGCTGCCGCATTATGAAGGCACGGCCGCTGCCATGTGAAGGCAGCGCTGCCGCCAACTGAAGGCAGTGCTGTCTCTTTGGGGAGGCAGTGTCACTGTCCAATAACAGTGCTGCTGCCGCATTATGAAGGCACGGCCGCTGCCATGTGAAGGCAGTGCTGCCGCCAACTGAAGGCAGTGCTGTCTCTTTGGGGAGGCAGTGTCACTGTCCAACAACAGTGCTGCTGCCGCATTATGAAGGCACGGCCGCTGCCATGTGAAGGCAGTGCTGCCGCCAACTGAAGGCAGTGCTGTCTCTTTGGGGAGGCAGTGTCACTGTCCAATAACAGTGCTGCTGCCGCATTATGAAGGCACGGCCGCTGCCATGTGAAGGCAGCGCTGCCGCCAACTGAAGGCAGTGCTGTCTCTTTGGGGAGGCAGTGTCACTGTCCAACAATAGTGCTGCTGCCGCATTATGAAGGCACGGCCGCTGCCATGTGAAGGCAGTGCTGCCGCCAACTGAAGGCAGTGCTGTCTCTTTGGGGAGGCAGTGTCACTGTCCAACAACAGTGCTGCTGCCGCATTATGAAGGCACGGCCGCTGCCATGTGAAGGCAGTGCTGCCACCAACTGCAGGCAGTGCTGTCTCTTTGGGGAGGCAGTGTCACTGTCCAACAACAGTGCTGCTGCCGCATTATGAAGGCACGGCCGCTGCCATGTGAAGGCAGTGCTGCGGCCAACTGAAGGCAGTGCTGTCTCTTTGGGGAGGCAGTGTCACTGTCCAATAACAGTGCTGCTGCCGCATTATGAAGGCACGGCCGCTGCCATGTGAAGGCAGTGCTGCCGCCAACTGAAGGCAGTGCTGTCTCTTTGGGGAGGCAGTGTCACTGTCCAACAACAGTGCTGCTGCCGCATTATGAAGGCACGGCCGCTGCCATGTGAAGGCAGTGCTGCGGCCAACTGAAGGCAGTGTTGTCTCTTTGGGGAGGCAGTGTCACTGTCCAATAACAGTGCTGCTGCCGCATTATGAAGGCACGGCCGCTGCCATGTGAAGGCAGTGCTGCCACCAACTGCAGGCAGTGCTGTCTCTTTGGGGAGGCAGTGTCACTGTCCAACAACAGTGCTGCTGCCGCATTATGAAGGCACGGCCGCTGCCATGTGAAGGCAGTGCTGCCACCAACTGAAGGCAGTGCTGTCTCTTTGGGGAGGCAGTGTCACTGTCCAACAACAGTGCTGCTGCCGCATTATGAAGGCACGGCCGCTGCCATGTGAAGGCAGTGCTGCCACCAACTGAAGGCAGTGCTGTCTCTTTGGGGAGGCAGTGTCACTGTCCAATAACAGTGCTGCTGCCGCATTATGAAGGCACGGCCGCTGCCATGTGAAGGCAGTGCTGCCACCAACTGAAGGCAGTGCTGTCTCTTTGGGGAGGCAGTGTCACTGTCCAACAACAGTGCTGCTGCCGCATTATGAAGGCACGGCCGCTGCCATGTGAAGGCAGTGCTGCCGCCAACTGCAGGCAGTGCTGTCTCTTTGGGGAGGCAGTGTCACTGTCCAACAACAGTGCTGCTGCCGCATTATGAAGGCACGGCCGCTGCCATGTGAAGGCAGTGCTGCCGCCAACTGCAGGCAGTGCTGTCTCTTTGGGGAGGCAGTGTCACTGTCCAACAACAGTGCTGCTGCCGCATTATGAAGGCACGGCCGCTGCCATGTGAAGGCAGTGCTGCCGCCAACTGCAGGCAGTGCTGTCTCTTTGGGGAGGCAGTGTCACTGTCCAACAACAGTGCTGCTGCCGCATTATGAAGGCACGGCCGCTGCCATGTGAAGGCAGCGCTGCCACCAACTGAAGGCAGTGCTGTCTCTTTGGGGAGGCAGTGTCACTGTCCAACAACAGTGCTGCTGCCGCATTATGAAGGCACGGCCGCTGCCATGTGAAGGCAGTGCTGCCGCCAACTGAAGGCAGTGCTGTCTCTTTGGGGAGGCAGTGTCACTGTCCAACAACAGTGCTGCTGCCGCATTATGAAGGCACGGCCGCTGCCATGTGAAGGCAGTGCTGCCGCCAACTGAAGGCAGTGCTGTCTCTTTGGGGAGGCAGTGTCACTGTCCAATAACAGTGCTGCTGCCGCATTATGAAGGCACGGCCGCTGCCATGTGAAGGCAGCGCTGCCGCCAACTGAAGGCAGTGCTGTCTCTTTGGGGAGGCAGTGTCACTGTCCAACAACAGTGCTGCTGCCGCATTATGAAGGCACGGCCGCTGCCATGTGAAGGCAGTGCTGCCGCCAACTGAAGGCAGTGCTGTCTCTTTGGGGAGGCAGTGTCACTGTCCAACAACAGTGCTGCTGCCGCATTATGAAGGCACGGCCGCTGCCATGTGAAGGCAGTGCTGCCACCAACTGCAGGCAGTGCTGTCTCTTTGGGGAGGCAGTGTCACTGTCCAATAACAGTGCTGCTGCCGCATTATGAAGGCACGGCCGCTGCCATGTGAAGGCAGTGCTGCCGCCAACTGCAGGCAGTGCTGTCTCTTTGGGGAGGCAGTGTCACTGTCCAACAACAGTGCTGCTGCCGCATTATGAAGGCACGGCCGCTGCCATGTGAAGGCAGTGCTGCCACCAACTGAAGGCAGTGCTGTCTCTTTGGGGAGGCAGTGTCACTGTCCAACAACAGTGCTGCTGCCGCATTATGAAGGCACGGCCGCTGCCATGTGAAGGCAGCGCTGCCGCCAACTGAAGGCAGTGCTGTCTCTTTGGGGAGGCAGTGTCGCTGTCCAATAACAGTGCTGCTGCCGCATTATGAAGGCACGGCCGCTGCCATGTGAAGGCAGTGCTGCCACCAACTGCAGGCAGTGCTGTCTCGTTGGGGAGGCAGTGTCACTGTCCAACAACACTGCTGCTGCCGCATTATGAAGGCACGGCCGCTGCCATGTGAAGGCAGTGCTGCCACCAACTGAAGGCAGTGCTGTCTCTTTGGGGAGGCAGTGTCACTGTCCAATAACAGTGCTGCTGCCGCATTATGAAGGCACGGCCGCTGCCATGTGAAGGCAGTGCTGCCGCCAACTGAAGGCAGTGCTGTCTCTTTGGGGAGGCAGTGTCACTGTCCAACAACAGTGCTGCTGCCGCATTATGAAGGCACGGCCGCTGCCATGTGAAGGCAGTGCTGCCGCCAACTGAAGGCAGTGCTGTCTCTTTGGGGAGGCAGTGTCACTGTCCAATAACAGTGCTGCTGCCGCATTATGAAGGCACGGCCGCTGCCATGTGAAGGCAGCGCTGCCGCCAACTGAAGGCAGTGCTGTCTCTTTGGGGAGGCAGTGTCACTGTCCAACAACAGTGCTGCTGCCGCATTATGAAGGCACGGCCGCTGCCATGTGAAGGCAGTGCTGCCACCAACTGAAGGCAGTGCTGTCTCTTTGGGGAGGCAGTGTCACTGTCCAACAACAGTGCTGCTGCCGCATTATGAAGGCACGGCCGCTGCCATGTGAAGGCATTGCTGCCACCAACTGAAGGCAGTGCTGTCTCTTTGGGGAGGCAGTGTCACTGTCCAATAACAGTGCTGCTGCCGCATTATGAAGGCACGGCCGCTGCCATGTGAAGGCAGTGCTGCCGCCAACTGCAGGCAGTGCTGTCTCTTTGGGGAGGCAGTGTCACTGTCCAACAACAGTGCTGCTGCCGCATTATGAAGGCACGGCCGCTGCCATGTGAAGGCAGTGCTGCCACCAACTGAAGGCAGTGCTGTCTCTTTGGGGAGGCAGTGTCACTGTCCAACAACAGTGCTGCTGCCGCATTATGAAGGCACGGCCGCTGCCATGTGAAGGCAGTGCTGCCGCCAACTGAAGGCAGTGCTGTCTCTTTGGGGAGGCAGTGTCACTGTCCAATAACAGTGCTGCTGCCGCATTATGAAGGCACGGCCGCTGCCATGTGAAGGCAGTGCTGCCACCAACTGAAGGCAGTGCTGTCTCTTTGGGGAGGCAGTGTCACTGTCCAACAACAGTGCTGCTGCCGCATTATGAAGGCACGGCCGCTGCCATGTGAAGGCAGTGCTGCCGCCAACTGAAGGCAGTGCTGTCTCTTTGGGGAGGCAGTGTCACTGTCCAATAACAGTGCTGCTGCCGCATTATGAAGGCACGGCCGCTGCCATGTGAAGGCAGTGCTGCCACCAACTGCAGGCAGTGCTGTCTCTTTGGGGAGGCAGTGTCACTGTCCAATAACAGTGCTGCTGCCGCATTATGAAGGCACGGCCGCTGCCATGTGAAGGCAGCGCTGCCGCCAACTGCAGGCAGTGCTGTCTCTTTGGGGAGGCAGTGTCACTGTCCAACAACAGTGCTGCTGCCGCATTATGAAGGCACGGCCGCTGCCATGTGAAGGCAGCGCTGCCGCCAACTGCAGGCAGTGCTGTCTCTTTGGGGAGGCAGTGTCACTGTCCAACAACAGTGCTGCTGCCGCATTATGAAGGCACGGCCGCTGCCATGTGAAGGCAGTGCTGCCGCCAACTGCAGGCAGTGCTGTCTCTTTGGGGAGGCAGTGTCACTGTCCAATAACAGTGCTGCTGCCGCATTATGAAGGCACGGCCGCTGCCATGTGAAGGCAGTGCTGCCACCAACTGAAGGCACTGCTGTCTCTTTGGGGAGGCAGTGTCACTGTCCAACAACAGTGCTGCTGCCGCATTATGAAGGCACGGCCGCTGCCATGTGAAGGCAGCGCTGCCGCCAACTGCAGGCAGTGCTGTCTCTTTGGGGAGGCAGTGTCACTGTCCAACAACAGTGCTGCTGCCGCATTATGAAGGCACGGCCGCTGCCATGTGAAGGCAGTGCTGCCGCCAACTGAAGGCAGTGCTGTCTCTTTGGGGAGGCAGTGTCACTGTCCAACAACAGTGCTGCTGCCGCATTATGAAGGCACGGCCGCTGCCATGTGAAGGCAGCGCTGTCGCCAACTGAAGGCAGTGCTGTCTCTTTGGGGAGGCAGTGTCACTGTCCAACAACAGTGCTGCTGCCGCATTATGAAGGCACGGCCGCTGCCATGTGAAGGCAGTGCTGCCACCAACTGAAGGCACTGCTGTCTCTTTGGGGAGGCAGTGTCACTGTCCAACAACAGTGCTGCTGCCGCATTATGAAGGCACGGCCGCTGCCATGTGAAGGCAGTGCTGCCGCCAACTGAAGGCAGTGCTGTCTCTTTGGGGAGGCAGTGTCACTGTCCAACAACAGTGCTGCTGCCGCATTATGAAGGCACGGCCGCTGCCATGTGAAGGCAGTGCTGCCGCCAACTGAAGGCAGTGCTGTCTCGTTGGGGAGGCAGTGTCACTGTCCAATAACAGTGCTGCTGCCGCATTATGAAGGCACGGCCGCTGCCATGTGAAGGCAGTGCTGCCACCAACTGCAGGCAGTGCTGTCTCTTTGGGGAGGCAGTGTCACTGTCCAATAACAGTGCTGCTGCCGCATTATGAAGGCACGGCCGCTGCCATGTGAAGGCAGTGCTGCCGCCAACTGAAGGCAGTGCTGTCTCTTCGGGGAGGCAGTGTCACTGTCCAACAACAGTGCTGCTGCCGCATTATGAAGGCACGGCCGCTGCCATGTGAAGGCATTGCTGCCACCAACTGAAGGCAGTGCTGTCTCTTTGGGGAGGCAGTGTCACTGTCCAATAACAGTGCTGCTGCCGCATTATGAAGGCACGGCCGCTGCCATGTGAAGGCAGCGCTGCCGCCAACTGCAGGCAGTGCTGTCTCTTTGGGGAGGCAGTGTCACTGTCCAATAACAGTGCTGCTGCCGCATTATGAAGGCACGGCCGCTGCCATGTGAAGGCAGTGCTGCCACCAACTGAAGGCAGTGCTGTCTCTTTGGGGAGGCAGTGTCACTGTCCAACAACAGTGCTGCTGCCGCATTATGAAGGCACGGCCGCTGCCATGTGAAGGCAGTGCTGCCACCAACTGCAGGCAGTGCTGTCTCTTTGGGGAGGCAGTGTCACTGTCCAACAACAGTGCTGGTGCCGCATTATGAAGGCACGGCCGCTGCCATGTGAAGGCAGCGCTGCCGCCAACTGAAGGCAGTGCTGTCTCTTTGGGGAGGCAGTGTCACTGTCCAATAACAGTGCTGCTGCCGCATTATGAAGGCACGGCCGCTGCCATGTGAAGGCAGTGCTGCCGCCAACTGAAGGCAGTGCTGTCTCTTTGGGGAGGCAGTGTCACTGTCCACCAACAGTGCTGCTGCCGCATTATGAAGGCACGGCCGCTGCCATGTGAAGGCAGTGCTGCGGCCAACTGAAGGCAGTGCTGTCTCTTTGGGGAGGCAGTGTCACTGTCCAACAACAGTGCTGCTGCCGCATTATGAAGGCACGGCCGCTGCCATGTGAAGGCAGTGCTGCCGCCAACTGAAGGCAGTGCTGTCTCTTTGGGGAGGCAGTGTCACTGTCCAACAACAGTGCTGCTGCCGCATTATGAAGGCACGGCCGCTGCCATGTGAAGGCATTGCTGCCACCAACTGAAGGCAGTGCTGTCTCTTTGGGGAGGCAGTGTCACTGTCCAACAACAGTGCTGCTGCCGCATTATGAAGGCACGGCCGCTGCCATGTGAAGGCAGTGCTGCCACCAACTGAAGGCAGTGCTGTCTCTTTGGGGAGGCAGTGTCACTGTCCAATAACAGTGCTGCTGCCGCATTATGAAGGCACGGCCGCTGCCATGTGAAGGCAGTGCTGCCACCAACTGAAGGCAGTGCTGTCTCTTTGGGGAGGCAGTGTCACTGTCCAACAACAGTGCTGCTGCCGCATTATGAAGGCACGGCCGCTGCCATGTGAAGGCAGCGCTGCCGCCAACTGAAGGCAGTGCTGTCTCTTTGGGGAGGCAGTGTCACTGTCCAATAACAGTGCTGCTGCCGCATTATGAAGGCACGGCCGCTGCCATGTGAAGGCAGTGCTGCCGCCAACTGAAGGCAGTGCTGTCTCTTTGGGGAGGCAGTGTCACTGTCCTTGCGTTGATAACAGGGCTGCTGCCGCATTATGAGTGCTGTCTCTTTGGGGAGGCAGTGTCACTGTCCAACAACAGTGCTGCTGCCGCATTATGAAGGCACGCCGCTGCCATGTGAAGGCATTGCTGCCACCAACTGAAGGCAGTGCTGTCTCTTTGGGGAGGCAGTGTCACT
>OZ038396.1:12885403-13230403 GCA_964036045.1 Eutreptiella sp. 'Long Island Sound 2002'
TTTAGGGAATAGGTTGACTGAATTTCCCAAGGCTCAAAGCTGGAGACCCCACCAGGAACTGGAATCTCAACCCTCTCTGCAGACACCTCGGAACACCAACACTGTCCAATGGAGGGCATTGGCATGCAGCATCACGGCCGTGTGTGGACTGCGAGTTTGCAGCTGCACGATGCTCGTGGGCTTGGTGTCATTTCATCCGTGTGTCTGGGTGTGGGTTCCTGACAGCATTTCTCCGGATGGTTGTCCACCTGATATGAGGGTATTGCCCATCTCCACTGCACGACACTTTTTGCATGCTCAGGGGGGCAGCCATCATCTTTTCCCTAGGATTTCTCTATTCCCCAGCCCATGGGGGGAACCGTCACCTTGGCCCAGAAAGCATAGGAAATACAAGGCTCCGAAGAAATTTTTTACTTCGGCGCCGAAGCTGATTTACACTGTGATACTATGGTACAGTTTTGGTGGTGCAACCCCCCCCCCCCCCAGGGGGGGAACTGTCACTTTGTGACCCCCCCCCCCCCCTAGGGGGGGGGCCGGCCCGACAAAAGGGGGAGATTTCAAGGGGGGCGGGGGGTACCCGACACTGCCGCAGGAACTTGGGCAGTGTGGCCACGTGCAAAACAGGGATTGGTGTGCCATAGTTTGTCATCCTTCAGCCCGTTGCTGCCCTGGATACATGTGGCCCGCGGGGGCCCTCACACCCTCTGCCATACCTCTTCCCTGAGCAACCTCCGCTGAGGGGACATCATTTGCAAGGGCTTCAAAGGTAGACCATTTCCTGGAAAAGTTGTTCAAATACCTAACGCGGTGCGCCAACTGCCTCTCAGGGTGGGAAGGAATCCGGCCGTTACTGGGCCCACCACCTCAAAAGGTGTGTGTGGCACAAGTAGTCCCCTTTTTCGTGGTGTATGCCAAGCGGCCCTCGCATCCACTTCACAAGGTGATGGAATACAACTGTTGGGGTGCGAGGTAAAGGCGAGTGACTCAGGGGAGCTGTCCGATCATTGGGAAGGTCGCCCCCCCCCCCCCCTTTCCCCCCGGACCAGCCTAGTCACCCGGCTTCAGGCGGTGGGCCGTCATCTGAAGCCGTCCATCGGGTGCGAACGTGGAGCCTTCCCACGTTGGCAACCTCCGTTCATACCACTCACCAGCCGCTCCGAAGGCGATCGGCGGCCAGTGGCCGCTGTTGGTGTGCAGCCTTGTGCAGTCCCGTCGTGCAGCTCCCGCATCGTGTCTCAGGTGGTGTTTGTTTTGTCTGCGAGCCGCTGCCGCGGCCCTCACTCCTGCGCCGCCCGCAGCCCCGCGCCATGCGCCACGGGTGCCTCCGCGCGGCCCTGCGCGCCCCCCTCCGCCTCTGGGCCCCCCCACGCCCCCATGCGGGGCCGGGGGTCACGGACCCCTGCCTCCAGCCCTCGGCCCCTCCCCCCGTGCCACGCCCCGCGGCCCGGCGCGCCGTGGGCGTCACCGCCTTCTGCCTCGCCTTCGCCCTGGCGCTGCTGGTGCTGAGCCCCGCCCCCCCGCCGCCCACGGAGCGGTACGTCCGCCCGGTGGGGGCCGGCCCCCTGTCCGCCTGGGGCTACCCCCGTCACGGGCCCGCCGCGGTGCCCGCGTCGGCACTCGATGCGTCCCGGGCGCCCTCCGGCAGGCGCGGCCCCGGCCGCCCCGGTGCCCGGCCCAAGGCGTCCAACGTCGCGGCCCGCAAGCCGCCGGGGCGCGCGCGCGCGACCCCCGGCGGCGGGGGCCCGGGCGGCGCGGCGCGGGAGGGGGTGCGCATCAACCACTGCTGCCGGGGGCTGTCGCGCCGGGGGGCCGACGCGGCGGTGGCGGCCGGGCGGGTCACGATCAACGGGCGCGTGGCGGTGCCCGGGGACCGCGTCATGCCGGGGGACGTGGTGCGGCTGGACCAACGCGTGCAGGACTGGCAGGACATCGCCCATGCGAAGCAGGTCCTGCTGCTCGCGGTGCCCCAGGGCCTTCCCGTCCGGTGTCCCGCTGTGCTGTTGTCTGACGAGTGGCAGTGTGCCCCCCCCGCAGTTGACACAGGAGGCGAACTGCAATCATGCCCTGTATATGTAGCGCCCAAAGCTGTTGCCTCGAGCCTGTCGGCGCTGATAGGGGAGCGGTCGCCACAAGGGCAGTGGGCTGCAATTGTGGGGAGTGGGGCAAATGCACTCTATGGGCCGACTTCACAACTTTAGTCCGGGTGCCGATGGATTGGACTGACAATAAGTCAGGAAGACCAATCCCCTCACGGACTTGTTTTTATGGATTTGTGGGAAGGCCCACCGCAAATCCTGCTGGGCCTCCCACAAATCCATAAGATAACTCCGTGTGCCGATGTATCCTACTGAAATTACTTCATGAAAACTTAGCAACATTCACCGGCACCCGGAGTGTAAACTCAGCCCATCAAGTGCATCGGTTACAGAACCGGGCCTCCCACACATCCATAAATCCATCTGCCGATGGTCTGCATCGCCTGGTTTCACACTCAGCCAATCCTCACCACATGTCACATCCGCTACCACAGTCATGTGTGGAATCATCGTAGGCACAGCTCTGACCCTTACTGCCGAGAGGCTGTCTTGAGTCCCAGACGGTGAGCAGGCTACGCCCAGCCCACTTTTGGTCCCCCCCCCCCCGAAAAGGACTGGACAGGGCGATGCCACCCGCTGTGTGTCAGATCCGCCACCACAGTCATTTGGGGGATCATCGTAGGCACTGGACAGCTCTGACCCTTGATGCCGAGAGGCTGTCTCGAGTACCGTACGGTGAGCAGGGTACGCCAGCTCAGCTTTGGTCAGGACCAAACCAAAAAACAAGACACAGGGGGGGGGGGCGGATATTTCGTTGTGGGAAAATTCGTATTTCAAATGTGTGCGAAATTTCCCACTCATTTTTCAGGCCCCGGTGCGAAATAAACCCGGTGCGAAATTTAGCCACTGGGGCGCATTTTCACCACCTCTTCGTTCTCTCGCTTTTGAGCTTCTGAGCTTTTGAGCTTCTCAGTGTGGGAAGAGGATGGAGGCGGCCCCGGAACCCGGACTCCCTCCCCGGCTGGAGGGTGTCTATACGCCCACAGTCCACGCGGACGTCCCGGGGAGGGGGAAAGGCTCCGGGGACTCAAGGATCAGGGTCAGGGATCAAGGAATCCCAGATGATAAGGGAATTGGTATTTGTTGTGCCCCAGAGCAGATAAAGGGGCTGGATTGCCTTGGACCTTGGGGCATGGGATTGAGAACCAGGTCATGCAGGAACCCCCTGAAAGTGAAGAATGCAGTCCTGGAAGCTCCTGGAAATTCGCAAAACAATCCTGGAACCCGCTGGAATTTGGCAGTGCAACGCAGGAACTGCGCACTAGTAAACAGTACAATCCTGGAAGGGTGCGAGATTTCCCGCGGGATTTTCAGGCCACTGTGCGAAATAAACTCGGTGCGAAATTGTCTCATGCGAAGAATTCCGGGTGTGAACCCCCCCCCCCCCTGTAAGCCCTGACCCCAGCCAGGGAGGCAGGGACTGGAACACTGGGACAATGCAGCAGGCCACTGGCCACAAGCCCGAACTTGAGAACTGATTGCGCAAGGAAGGCCGTGGGGCAGGCGCGGCTGGAGCGAAAGTGGCGGATCCACACCTGACCTATTGCGGCCCTGTAAATCCATCCACCGATGTATCGCAGTGATCTTCTATAAAGTAATCCCGCAATTGGACACCCTCTGCCCTTCCCTCTCCCGGAGCCCGCCCTCTGACCAAACCAGCAACCGCGGCGGTGCAGCCGCCGGGCGGCACGTGTTTGGCATGACCGCCCCCGCCCCTGCCCCTCCCCCCGCCCCCCCCCCCCCCCCGTCCCGCGCAGGTGGCGCCCTCGAGGGTGTCCACCGACGGCCGCTTTGTGTACCTGAAGTACTGGAAGCCGCGGGGCGTGACCAGCACGTCGGACCCCAGTGACCCCACCAACATCATAAAGGCCGGGGCGTTCAACATGTTCCCGCAGCGCCTCTTCACCGTCGGGCGCCTGGACAAGGACAGCACGGGGCTGATCCTGCTCACGTCCGACGGCCGCGTCAACAACGCCATGCTGCGGCCCAGCCTCAAGAAGGAGAAGGTGCAGTGCCCCCCCTTCTGCCGTGCGGCCCAGTGGAGGAGGGGGGCGTGGGGTACGCCACCAACCGCCCAGCCCCCCCCCCCCCCCCAGAACAGCGGTTTTTTGAGCGCGCGTCCCCTTAGAACAGTTGCTGTCAGAGCCCCCTCCCCAGGGGGGGGAGGGGGTGCCACTAAGTAGAGGGCTGGCTGAGTAAGTGTGCCAGTTGGTATTTCCGGGTGTACGCATTGGTTTGGCGTTTTTGAAACCCCAAGCGGCCGGGGAAACGTGTCGTTGGGCAGTGAAAGTGGGACAGTCGTCCCTCCGCTCACAAGGGCTGACTCCGCCCCATACAAACCCCATGGAGTCGGGACCCGGAAACATGTTTTCGGCTCAAAATCGAAAAAAACCAAAAGATTCATGACTTCATGATTTCGACCCCCAAAAAGGGGGGGTCGATTTTGACCCCCCCCCCCCCCCACCCCCCCCACCTCCCTCAAAACCTCCAAAAAGTGGGTTTCAAGTGGGGGGGGTCTGCTTCTGCCCCTTGGCGTCCCTCCTGCGCCGGCGCCGGTGATGCTTCAACACAAAGCCTTGGCCAAGACCGCGGAGTTCGGAGGAGGGGGGGAGGGGGGGGGCTGAGGCCTGGGCTTGTGGTTGAAGAATGGAGGGGGGGGGCTCAAAAGGGGGTTCTCAGGCACGGCCGCAGGCCTGGGCCATTGACAAACCGGAGGGTGGCCAGCCTGGGCGGTTCCAAAGCGGCTGAAGAGCGGTCGGGGGCGGACGGAAGCGGTTGGGGCAGGCCGGCCCATTCACCCCCAAACGGGGTGCATCCCCCTGGTGCGGCTGAGGGTGCTGCAGGGACGGATGTAGTGGGGGGGTCGACCCCCCCCCCCCCAAAACCAAATTCGGCGGAAGAAGTCTGGCCAATTCCGACCACTTTTGACTCTGTGGGAAAGTCATTGTTGACCACCCACTAGACACACACTCCGCTGCTCAATTCGATGGGCCTCATGACATTTTATGAAAGAAAATAGTGTTCGACGTCTTGGTCCACTTTTGGCCCCGCAGAAAAAATTTCGGCGGCTTCGGCTTCTGACGTTTACCCTTTCCCGCAAAAGGGGCAGAGGAGTGGCGTCATCTCGTCATCTCAGGCCCCTCAAAACCCGCCCACCCACCCACGGTGAGTGGGGGGGGGGCCTTGCGTCATAACGAGGAGATGCCCCCTGCCCAGGGATGCATTGGAAGGGGGGGACCCCCCCCCCCCCGGGCGCCCAGCCTACGCCCAGCCACTGTCCCCCTGACGCCAAGTGCCAGCCTCAATGGCATTTGTAACCGACAGTAACCGCCCCCAACCGCTTTGGCAACCCCCTCCAACCGCCTGCCTAACCGCCTCTAGGGGCGCCTCTGAGGCCCCTTCCCCTCTGACGCACCCCTGGGCCTGTGGGCCCGAGCCCCCACACATCGCATGGACCGAGGCCCACCTGCATGGCGGTAGCCCCTGGCGGGCTGTCCGTGGCCCTCTCACCTGACTGCAGGGGTTGTGCGGCGTGCTGGGCCTACCCTGAGGGGGGGGGGGGGTATGGGGAACCCCCCCCCCCACCCCCGTGGGGGTGGGTCATGTTGGAGGGTTTGATTGGGCGCCGAAGTTTGTGCATGCGTTGCCTTTGGTGTCGCCGCTTGTGCGCACTAGCCCGGGCTCCCTCCGGGGGTACGAGGCGGATCCCTCACAAACGTCCGGTCCCCCGCCGGACATTTCGACACCCAGTCATCGTCACTGAGCGCAGCACCGGAAGGACCGCCGTGTGGGTCGGCGCGTAACTGCCAACCGCCGGCGGTTACGTGCCACTCGCCAGCGACGAATGGCCGAATGCCTGTTCACGAAGCACCGCCGGCAGGTCGCCACTGGACCCGTGACCAGTCTGCGATGGGTGGGGGGCTGCAGTCCCAACACACCAACGACTGGGCTCCGCGAACGCGGAAACGACACCAGCAGGAGCACCGGCCGCAGCGGCCGACAGAACGCAGCGACCCGACGCAACATGCGAAGGGAAGAGCGGGTGACTGTCCAGGGCCCCGTAAAGGAGCAACAACCCGACGGAATGTCACACAGGGGGTGCGGGATGGTTTGTGGACTCCCCTCTTTGATGCCCCTTCCACTGTGCATGGCACACCGCTGTGTTAACGCAGCCTTCAGTCTTCCTTGTGCTCCAGTCGCCCGGCGGGATGCCCACGGGCGTGGCAGTGCCCGCTGCATTGCCCAGCATCAGAATCAGCTCATCCTCACAACGTGTCATGTCCGCTACTGCATCATCTTGTGGGACAGTCGTAGCATCAGACAGCTCTGATCTTTCATTCCGAGAGATTTCTCGAGTGCCTTCTCGTGAGCGCGCTTCGGCAGCTTGCCGGACTCTCCTCCTCCCTTTGATTGCACAGCTCAATGAGTACTGCAATCTGAATGCTCCACCATGGTTCACATGGTGTATTGCCGGAACCCCCCCAAAAAAGATGGATGCGTTACGGGATGGTTTGCATTTGCCTCAAGGCAGTCCGTGCCCCCCGTTCGCCGCTGAATGCCTCTGCACTTGCGTTCCGCCTTGCGCTCAGATCTACGAAGTGAAGCTGGACAAGGTCCCCAGCGAGGCCGACCTGGAGCGGCTGCGGCGCGGGGTGGTGATCACGACCGCCGTGCAGCGCGACCGCGTGACGCGGGACGTGACGGCCAAGACCCTCCCCTGCGGCATCCGGCGCCTGGGGGGCCGCGCGTCCCCCCGCATCGAGTTCACACTGACCGAGGGCCGGAACCGGCAGATCCGGCGGATGTGCGAGGCCCTGGGGTACACGGTGGTGGACCTGCACCGGGTGTCGTTCGCGGGGATCAGCATCAAGGGGCTGAGGCCGAACACGTGGGCGCAGCTCGAGGACGACGAGTTGGCCATCATCCAGAACGCCCTCACGGATTACCATGCGGACTAGGCCCCCTCCCGCTCTCTAACAGTGCGCGGCAGAGGCTTATAGTTTGGGGGGGTGCAGCGTTGGTGGACTAGGGGGTCCACTGGGGAAGGGGGGGGCTGGGGATATGTGAACGAATATCTCAGCGGATGTATCCGACGTTGCGTAGGCGAGTTCTGTGCAGACACGTGAATGAGCCCACGATACCGTTTGCTTTGCTGTGGTCATAGCGAAGGGCGCCGATGGCACTGTCACTGAAGAGCTGTTTGGTCTGGTTTGGTTGCTCTGCGGCCTTGTGCCTTGCCGCTGGACTGGGGAGCAGTCAGCATCTGCATCCCACAGCGCTGGGGCGGGGGGGGGGCAGCAGAGCCTTGCTGAACAACTCAGCATCTCCTGCGGGGGGGGGGGGGGGCTAACACCCCTCCCCCCATAAGTGATGGGGCCGTTGGGTAACAGTGATGGTCAGGGAGGGCAATAAGAATCGCGGGTGGACATGGGACATGGGAGGGGGTTTAGGCCTTCGTTCCCAATCTGCTCTGTCCTGCCCCCCCCCCCCCCCCCAGCCCCCCTCTTTAAGGAAAACTCTGGGGGGGAGGGGGAGGGGCAGAAGTATGTTGGCTGCCTTCTTTGCCCGGCGACGGCAGTACCACCGCGGCACGGAACGCGGGGGTTGGGGGTATAGCCCTGTGTACCCGCGTGTGCGCCTGCGACCGGCGCAGGAGCGGGGGCCTCTCTGTAGCTCCGTAGGCCCTGACAAACTCTGATCGTGGCAGCCGCACCCACCGACCGAACGGCGCCGATGGCACCACCGATGAGGCGTCTCTTGTGTTGCTGACCTGCACGTCTTTCTCTGAGGCCTGTTCCCAACACGTTTCCGTACCCGAGGGGGGGGGGGGCAAATGACAGGAGGGGGGTGCGGGAAGGCGCCCATGACATGTCACTGAAGACCTTTCCTCTTTGACTTTTGCTTTGCACTTCTGCTTTGTGCCTGACGGTACCCGTCGTGCACACGCATCTGTATCCCATAGCGCGGGGGTGCGGGCAGGGGGTTTCAGATATGCGTTGTTGATCGTTTTGCAGGGCCTGTCCGGCGGCCGCAACATGACCGCTGCAGACTTGGCAGGGCTGAGGACTCTTAGTCATGGTACCTGCAGTGCCAGTGCCATTGCCAGACAGAGAGAGACATGGTGTTGGCTTGACATGGTGCATCCGGGTCACCTCCGGGGCCCAGGGCTGAGTCTCGGTAGGATTTTGCCCCCCCCCCCTTTTCCCGCACGCCCCCGTCCCGCCACACGTCTGTGTGGTGTACGATGGCCCACGGCCAGGGGAAGGGGGGGGGGGTGCCACGGACCACACTCGGAGCACGTTCTACACCCGGTGGACGACAGCACTCGGGCGTCTCCACAGCCCCGCGGGGGATGGACGCGGGTGTGCGCCCCCCCCCCCCCCCACAGAACGGCCTGCAGGCAGAGGACTCAGGGGGGATGGACCCTCTCTGCCTAAGAGTAGCCTGCCAACACGCAAGGCTGCCCTGGGCTCCTTTCTGATTGTAAAGTGGAATGGGCTCCGAGGGCTCCGCTGATGGAACCTTCCCATCTCACAGCCAGAGTTTTGCTTAACAGCGTCTCCTGCGGGGAGGGGGGGGGCTAACCCCCCCCCCCCCCTCCTCGGTACCGGATTTCATCGCGGGAAAAAATGAAATTATACAAAAAGAAATGTTGATTTGGCTGTTTTTGGTACACAAACTTTTGGACGTTTGGATTCCAGTACACCCCCACCCCCCTTCAAGGGGAACTCTGCTCACAGCATTGGAGGTACATGAGCATTTGGGGAAGTCCTGACCCTCCACCGAACTCGGATGCCTCTATCAAGCTGCCCATCGGGCACATGTCTCCACAATCAGGTCCTGAAACCTTTTGTGGCCATCCCACCTCAAATCCTTAAAGTAAAGGGCGGGGGGCTTCTTGGAGGAGGAACATGGTCAAAGCGACAGCCCCCAGCCCCCCCAAGACGAATCAACGGAAGGGGGCATCGTTCATACTGCGACAGTCGTGAGCCTGGTCGTGAGGGGGCATGCGGGTTGCGGAGGAATGCCTGCGGGTTCCCTAGTTCAATTCAATTTCGACGTTTTCGACCCCCAAATGTCACACATACCCCAATCCATCGGAGCACCCCCTCCCGTCAGCAACGTGGGATGGGGCATCCCTCCAATTGATGCGCAGTTCGGAGGCACTGCCCAACATATGAAGTCGGGTTCCCTGCGAAACAACTCCAGGTGCCTGCACCCCCACAACCACCCTCCACACCCCAACCGACATCCTTTCCCTGCGGACGCCCGCCATTCCCGTTGTTGTGGCTCTTGTTGAGTCCTCCGCAGTTCCTACCCCCCTCCCCCCCTCCCCCCCTCCCCCCAAGGACTGGCCTAATGCGCCATCTCATAAGCAACGCCTGCAGTAGATCTGATGCATCTTACATCTGATGCGTGTATCAGACCGCATGCGTGCCTATTGGATCTAATGGGCGTGTTGGAGTGAATGCGTTTTGGCCAGCAATGCCCAAAAGTCAATGTTTTTGGTCCAAAATCACCCAATTCAACACAACACATTCCAATGCAGCACAGTACAATACGGCACAGTACAACACAACAACACAACACAGTGTAGTATAACACAGTACAGCACAGTGCAGTAGTACTGTAACACTCCGAAACAACAAAGTCCTACCCCCCGCCCCACCAGAGCACACAGACGGCTTCCCACCTCAGCCCCCCCCCCCCCCCTTTTCCACTGAAAGCACCCAACAATTACTCACTGTCCCCTGACACGCGTGTCAGGGCAGTGCACAGCAGTCCGTTCTGTGGTTTTCGGCCCATTCAGTGATTTTTGGGCTGGGTTTCGACCTGCTTGGCTCCTCCGCCTCGGTCTTTGAGCCTCTGGCTCTTTGGTTTTCATGGATGGGTCCACCTTTGGCAGTTCAGGCATGCCATTGTCTTCTTGTTCTGGCCTTTTGCCTTCATCGTTTTCTTTATATATCAGCACACTGCTCAGCTTGCAGTCCAACTTCAGGTGGCCTCCTGGTTTTCATTGTTTCTGCTCTGGCTTTGTCACTTTAGCTCTCGCCCCCTCTAGCCCCAAAAAGGTCTCCTTCTCTTGCCGATGGTTCCTTTAGAGGTGCCGTGCACCTTTGACTTGCAGAGTGTTGAGCTGGTTTGGCTCTGCGAGGTCGTTCTGGCCTTCGCTGCTGTTTGGGGCACCATTCAGGTCCTGGGCCCCCCTGTACATAGGGGGCTGGTCTTCGGTGAACCTTGCAGTGGTGCGGCAGTTCGAATGCGTTGCCCGGTGGGGGGGCTTGACCGTCACGCTTTACAGACAGTTCGTCTCCTGACAAACACTGAAATTCTGATTCGAAATGTGCCATCAATTTGAGGTGCGTTAGACAGCCGAGCTCATGACGCCATCGGTGAACTGAAGACAGGAAGGGGTGCCGGCTGGGAAGGAGCATTGTCACGGCTGAAGGAAGCGGCAGGTGCCAGCGCCGAAGGCAGGAGAGGCAGCAGTCACGGGGGGGGGGGGGGGGCTTGCTTACGTTTCAGGCCTCCCCCCCCCCCCTCAAGGCGCCCCAACCACCAATTCGCGGTAGCAGGGAACAGCCAATTTGGACGCCAACGGCGCCCGGCAAATTTTCGGCGCCTTTAGGGAAAGGGAAGGCCCACTTTTTGGCGATTTTCAACGCCAACAGTGACACAACCGGCCCAGACGGATCATAAAAACAGGTCCTACCGGTGGAGCATATGTACGCCCTATTTTCGTGCCAAGGCCACTGAAGATCCAGCACACGCACTCTGGACGGCCAATCTGGGCTATGTTCGCCCACTGAGTGAAATCTTTGAAACCAGGTGACCGGGTTCTGCACGTTGCACGCACACGCCTCCGCCTTTGGCTTTGGTTGCAGCGGTAGCGAAGCGGGCGGGCAGGGGGCAGGGCCCTACAGCCCCATTTGCTTGAAAAAAGTGGGTTTTGTTTCGTTGGCATTTGAAAGCTCTGGGTGTCACTTTCCAGCACCACAACCCGAAAATGCAGCCCCAATCTTGGACCGAGCTGACCCACTTGCAAGGAATGCTTTTGGGCAAGCGTGCAAGCGTTTGTTCAAATCTTTTTTCCAATGGTTGTGGGTGATGTCTAACGGGTGCCGCCGTTGGCACTTGCCCGCAATCTACCCCAAAGCCTTGCTGGAAGGAAGGGATTTGTGGTGCCAATTTCTGAATTTCGGGTGTCATTTTCGACGATTTTTGACCCCATACTACTGCACGCCAGACAGTCATATGACCTTGGATCGCTTTGTTTTGCATGCCCCCAAAATCTTTTTTGCAGCATCGTTGCAGGTGTCTGTAGTTTCCAAGACACCCCTAGAAATCCATCCTTGACACTCTGTAGGGATACCAGACCTTTCTTTTTGGTCCAATGTACCCCAAATTTGGCACTATTTTTTCAGCGACGCGTCATGTGCCCACTTTTTGGCAATTTTGAAAACGCCATTTGTGTCCGTTCGAAACAGAGGACTGCAATCCGCCATAGCAAGCACATCGGCTCACACATCACATCACATGTGTTGCATGTGCAAGCGTGGGCATGTGGCATATGCAATCCTGTGGTTTTCTGATCTGTTGGATGTCCTTGTGCAAGGGTGACCAGAGATACTACGGAACTCTCCTCTCTCGGACGGATACAAACGCTGTATCCCACCGATAAGTACTCAACCCTCTCTCTTCATGGCAAACGGCCATTAGAGCACTAGAGTGGATGCTTCATTCACGGTGCGTTGTGTGTTATGGGGGGGGGGCACTTGAAAAGCACAAGAACGTATGCAGGGCAAGTGACGTGGGATTAGAGGCAATTCTGTAACCTGATCTTTTGTGATCTGCTGTTCTGAGATTGTATACCACGGGGGGGGGGGGATTTCGACAGGGACAAAATTGACGAAATTGACGGCCCGACCTTGTACCAGATATTTCCTTCAATTTTAAGGACGCGGTGTGCCAAAATGTGTGCACGAGGCACGAGTTGCAGGAGGGGTGGGTTTTCTGCCCGCTGCATGCATTGTGAATGCGAAAGAAATATCAGCAACCATCCAGAGCCCATCAGGACATACCAGTGACCATCCAGCATGCACCAGGAAATATCAGCAACCATCCACTATGAAGCAACCGCAAGGGGCCTTATACCAAAATTTTCCTTCATTGCTAACGACCAGTTCCAAAATCCCCCCCCCCTAATTCCAAAACAAAAACCCCTGAAATAAATCCCCCCGTGGTATTCCTCAAGTGTTTGGAGTCATTGGCTAACACACCCTCGGGACCTCATTATATGCCCGCAGAGGCTTATATTGTGCTTCACATACAGATTGGGATATGGGAGTCATACCACTGCATTGATTGGCAATTATACTGTTACTGCCAACTGCCCCTGAATCTTCAGTGGTGGGATGGCCCCTCAGTATCATACAAGTGTCCACAAAGGTGACGTTTGCAGACAACACGCGGACGCGAGGGTCACAACCACATTTTTCTTTTCATAGGAAGAGCCAGCTCAGCCGCCCCCCCTTGGCTTGTGGTTTTCCGATGCTTGTGGATCAGCGCACCCTCTGCCCTCTGGGAAGGGCAGACAAGGGGAAGCAGTGGGTTGACAACCTGTTGCCGCCCACCCGCTCCTCCGACACCCGGTCAGAAGGTATCTGGCTTTCGGGCCCGCTACATTGACCCTGTGATGGACTGCCTGGTTCTGACTGCTGATATCAAAGTTGGGCCTCAGGAAGAAGTCTGCTGGCGCAGCGGCCCCAGCTTCTCCTATAGATTCCGCCGTGGTCATGGTGCAATCAGTCCCACATCCGGACTGCCCCCCAGCGCGCCGTAACCTCTGTCGGCTGAAACACGGGGGGGCCGCCGGGACCGGACCCTTTACGCCAACTCCCCCCCCCCCCCCCCCCTCCCTGCCGGGTTTTGGTCCGGAAGTGCCGGACCATGGGCGCCGAAGGCGCCCTGAGGAAATTTTGCTTGACTTAGTAGAGGGTGAAAAATTGGGTTTTTGCCCCATGTGTCTATACTCAAAATACTCAGTTTTTTTAGGAGAACCCAATAGTGGATGAAAACCAAATTGGACCAAATATCCATACCACTCCTGTGCAGAGGTATGTCGAAGATGGGCCCTACCCTAGTGGTAAAGCAGTGCCTCGAAACTTGAAAGACCTGGGTTCAAACCCCAGTGGCAACACTCTGCAGGACACTGGTCCCATGGGAAAGTTTTTTTTTTGCTTTTTTTTTGTTTTGACTTTATTCTCTTTGCTTGGGACCCCCGAGAATGCACGATTTCTGCCCACTTGTGGGCCTCCCAGAAGGCAGGGTTTAGGCATCCAATTCTGATTTTGTCCCCCTTGGTGATGTAGCATTATCGCCCACTTGTGGGCCCCACCTATTTTGATTTTGTCCCCCTCTCTTTGGGGATCCCCGAGAATGCAGGGGTGATGTAGCATTTCCGCCCACTTGTGGGCCCCACCTATTTTGATTTTGTCCCCCTCTCTTTGGGGATCCCCGAGAATGCAGGGGTGATGTAGCATTTCCGGGTTTTCAGGTTTCGGAACATACATCAACTCTGCCCTAAAAACAAGCATGGTTCGGCCTGGGTGGGGCGCCACTAGCAATAGTGGCCGGGAATGGACTCGGGGGTGCTATGCCCTTAAACAAAAGTACCACCTACCATGTCCCCCCCCCCTTGTTTCAAAAAATTTTCTCCAACGTACATGCTTCGAAGTGATTACCGCGTTGAGGCGGTCATCTTATGCCATGTTTGTCAGGCTATGAAGCCTCCCCCCCCCCCTTCTTGGCAGCCCCCCCCCCCCCCCAGACCCAGCCCCCCCCCCCCCCCCCCCCCCCCCCCCCCCCTCCCGCCCTGAAAATGGTCCGAGAGTGGGAGGGAGTCGGCGTATGGCCCGTCGCTATGGCCCCCCCGTGGGCTGAAAAAGACAGCGGTGTGAAGATTGAAGGCTGAGATGAATCAGCAGGTTGCATTGCCTACAGTATCAGTACCAGGGAGGGAGGGGGGGGCCACAGGCAGGTACCGTTGGTCACTTTTCACTACGGAGCTGAGAACACCGCTAGCCCAATTCCAGTTTAGGGTGAGTGGGGACGGTGACATACAGACTGGGGAGGAAGGAAGAACACAAGCACACTGGGAAGCCTAAGGGCGTGGCAGTCTCCCACTGCATCACCTGGTTTCAAACTCAGCTAATCCGGATAGGGCGAAATTTGGAATGGCGAAATTTGGCACAACAAATTGTACCACATTTCATCATGGTATTTAAGAATTCGTGCCAAATTTTGCCCGCACCAAATTGCGCCATGCCGGTGACAAAATTTTCCACGCGAATTTTTTTTGCGTAATTTGGGGGATTTCCTGCTCTTGTGCCTTGTCAATGTTCTGTTGTGGTATGCGGTCCCGTGTCCCATGTCTGACAGTCTGCATGTTACCCTGGGACCTATGGGAAGCAGCACACTGAGTTTCCTGGTGTGCTATGGACCCTATTTTACACAATTCATGCAAGTTGTGCTGGTAGGTGAGCTGGTGAGGCATTGCATCATCAAATGAAAACTCTTCGATTCAATTCCCGGTGTAACAATTTTCCCCTGGCCACAATCTAGAAATTCTGTACCAAATTTCATCATGGTCTTTAAGAATTCGTGCCAAATCTTGCCCGCACCAAATTTCGCCATTCCAAATTTCGCCTAATCCAAAATTCCCCCCCTGCGGTACGTCACTGTGGGATCATCGTAGCATTGGACAGCTGTGAACCTTGATTCTGAGAGGTTAGCTCAAGCACTGTAGAGTGAGCAGGCTACGCGAGCTCATCTTGGTCTGAGCCAACAAAAAAAGGACTGCCATCATGCCATATATCGTGCAGGAGGAACAGGGCGAGAGGCATTGCATATCGTTCTGTTCTTCCAGTTGCCTTTTGCTTGATTTTGTCCAATTATCCCCCACCGTGACCGTGACAAAGGCAGTGCCGCATGCCCACACCCGCACAACTTGCGGAGGCGAAGGCTGCAGCGGACGCACACGCTGTGGAACATGGCCTCGACCCCAGCAGCCGCAAAGCGGAGCATGCCCCTGACGCCCGCTTTGTGGAAGTGGTCCACGTCCTCAGGGCCCTGGCCGATGACCCTGGGAACCGAATATTTGCAACCAGATCCCAGTTGCAGCAGCTGGAGGAGCGGCTGACGAGGCGGAGCGGAGCCAGTCTTCGGTCAACCCTGGCCCACTGGAGTCGGCAGTGGGTCCCTCCGCTGTGCATGAGAGCTTGGGTGGGGGACCTGGGACCCGTGCTGAAGGGGCTGTGACCAAGGGTGACACTGCGCCAGAGACGAACAGCGAAACGTCGCCAACGAGGACCGGGCTCCAAGGTCTAGTGTCGCAGCTGGGGCAGCTCCATCAGCAGGCGTTGGCGGAGGTTGCGGCGCTGGCCCCGCAGGGCGACGGCAACGAGGCCCACGTGGCGGTGCTGCGGGAGCTCCGGGTCTCCGGGCAGCGGGTGCAGACGGCGGTGCAGGAGAAGCTGCAGGCGCTCGTTGTTGTGGGGGAGGCGACGTCCCGCGCGGGGTACTTGCGTTCACTGGGGGAGCTGATCGGTCCGCCGCCGGAACATTCCTGGGAGGACCGGGAGTGGGATTCGCTTGAACGAGAGAAGGGAACAAACTGGACGCTTGCACAGATCAAAACCGCGTGGAAGCCCCGAAATCAACGCCTTGATAGAGTCTGGCTGGACGCGGGAGCATGCGGAGACGTACGCAGCCCTGGCGGCCTGTCGCGGCCCCATCGGACGCGCGCTGCGTGAGGGCAGTCCGCAATACGCCGCTGCCACGTACGCTCTCAGCGAGGTCCTGTTTGCACGGCGCCAAACGCCCGGCGGTGCGCTACCGCAGATGCTCTACTGGCCCCTGGGCCCAGGCCCAGGCTCGCTGTTGAAGAATGAGCCCTCGTGGGGGCACCTGCAATCGCCGGACCGCACCGGTTTCTGCGGCATCACGGCCGCAGCCCCTACCGTATGCAACGCCGCGAAAGAATGTATGTCGCCCGAGGGGTTCTGTATGCGACTCACCCACGCGGACGGGCGTGTTGAGTACAAACTGGTGGATAGCGATATCGTTGGGTTCGAGTCCGCCCCGGATGACGAGCACGGGTACCACACGGCCGTCATGCTGGAGGACACTGACAGAGGCGTGTTCCCCCCCAACACACTGTTCCGCCTCAAAAGGGTCGTGGAGGCCGGGTTCTGGGAGGGCCCTGGCGGCGTCTACCCCAAGCAGCGCCTGCTCATCGTCACGGCCACGTACCGACCGCCGCGCGCCGGGCCCACCGGCGGAGGCGGCGCCGGCAAAATGTGCGAGCCCGCGGTGTCGCTGTGGTTCGCCTCGCGGAAGGAGTTCGTCAGGGGGCTGGACGACCTGCTGGCGCGGACCACCCTGACGCTGGCGCAGGAGCTGGACCGCCCCATCCGATGGACCGACTGGCGGGGCGTCGCCTACGATTTGCGAACGGAGTACGAGTACATCCGCGGGCCTGCGAAGGCGGAGGGCTGCGCGCCCGGCGCGCGCGACGCCAACAACGACGGCAAGACCCTCGACGTGTTCATGGACGCGGCGAATGCGTTCATCAAGCAACGCCGCGCCGCGCTGGCCCAGAGCGACGGCGCGGCGGTGCTGCTGCCGGAGCAGTACGCGTTCCTTGGCCTCGAGGAGGTGATCGCGGTGCGCATGTACACGGGGCCCGCCTTCCAGCCCATCAACGCCTTCCTCCGCGACGTGGGGCAGCTGCAGGGCGTCCACCGCATGCGCCTTGCCCAGGACCCCGCGAGCACCTTCGCCGCCACCACGTGGCACCTCTGCACGGCCATCCGGAAGCTCGCCGCGGTGGCCTCCCCCGCGGAGGCGAGCCAACCGCTGTTCCGCGGCATTCGCGGCGAGCTCCCCCGGGCGTTCTGGGTGCCGGACGAGCAGGGGATGGTGTGCGCCGTGGACATGGGGTTCCTGAGCACCTCCCGCAACCGGTCCACCCCGATCGAGTTCATGGGCGGCGGCAAGAACGTGCTGTGGGAGCTGCGGCCCAAGCCGCAGTCCGACGCGGCGTTCCACTGCGGGGCCGACGTCAAGATGCTCAGCCAGTTTGCGGAGGAGGACGAGGTGCTGTTCCCGCCCTGCACCATGTTTGAGGTGCTCCCGTGCCCCGCCGACGCCGTGCGGGACGAGGGGGCCTCGCCCCCAGACCGCAGGCCCAGCCTGGGCCCTGACGCGTTGATGAAGGGTCTCCAAGTGGAGGAGCGCTCCCATGACGACAAGACGTTCCTCGCCATCAAAGTGCAGCCAAGTTTCATCTGACGTGGGCCCTGAGGCTCCGCCAGGCCTTTGCTGAGGGGCGTGTACCACCCCCCGCCCCCGTCCACCTGTGAACGTGCCGTACATTGGCATGAAGGACAGAAGGCGATGACAGCCGTGCAGTCGCAGGCGCAGTCAGAGTCTCGGCGGAGGAGCTGACCAGCCTCTGCCCCTCCCCAGATCCCCAGATTGTCCCGCTGAGACACAAACCAGCCGTCCCGGGACTGCCCCCAGCAGTAATGCACCTCGACCACCCGCAGAGCCCCAGTGCCGCCGACGCGATTCAATCATCACCACTCTTCCAGAGCTCGCACGAACTGCGACTCCCAACGCATTTGCCCTGAAAGCAGATCTCCAACAGCAACGGCATGAACACTGCAGCAATCACAGCTGCATTGCAGCACAAGGACGTCATAGCAGCAATGCACGGCGCTTTCACAGTGCGATTTGTGATCATCAGCCCAACCCTCGTCCCTGCTTCCGCAGACCGGGGGGGGGGGGGGGAGGGGCAGAGGGTAGCTCCGGGGATTTGTCGGGTGGGGGTGGGCTGGGGGCTTCCCCATCCGATGATCTGGTTACTGAGGTGCCTCGGCCTGATTTGGCTGTGGCGGATTTGCTTCGCTTCTGATTTCGATTCTGTGATCTTGCTTCCTTGTTTGCATGTACGTGAGCTTCCACTGCACGGCCCGGTATTGTGACGTGGAGGCTGCGTTGCCCAGGCCCTCATCTCCCCTGGTGGGCTCAGCGTCAGGCTCCCCCAGCCTACCCACTGGGGCCCGGATCAAACCCCAACACGTGCGAGGCAGGAAACAAGATGAGCGATGCACGAGCATTGCGTGCTTGAGCAGACGAATGCAAATGCAACATTACAAAACACCTTCTTGTCGATGAAATGTCTGTTGGGCAGCACATCCTTTTTAAACACCACAAACTAAGGCACAAAATAGGTAATGTCCACACGATAACATTGAACCAATGCCTGGACATTGCTCCACGCATTTTCATGCAATTCATGTGTCCGTTGATTGCGTTCTGGCGTGTGCACGCTACAGCCGCTTTTGTCCACCTTGATGACATCTTCATCGCTTGCTGATTCTCGTGAGCGTTGCGCCGAGCATATGGCGGAGGTGCTCCTTCGAGTCCTCCGTTAAGCATGATTCCTTGTAAGTGCTACAAAATGGTTGGACCCAACTGAAAGCACAGGGCACGGACTCTCCCCGAGGCTCCCGCTCTCCGCCACCATACAGTCAAGCCCAGGCCCCTGTGTGCACCGGCCCACACACACAGGCACCATGACAGCGTCTCCCACTCACCTGCGCTACGTTGGGGTCCATGGGGGCTGTCCCAGTTCGCTCAGCCTTGGAACCGGACAGCACAGGATTTGGGACCAGTGCCGCGCAGGGAAGGACACACGGGCCTGCAATCCCCGCCTGTGCGAGGCCCTGTCCCAACCCAACCCCACGCCCCCTTGTCCAAGCTACAGCGAGTTGAGTCGAGAATGCCAGAGTGATTCTGGAGGGTGAGGGCCATCGTCGATCTATGGCCAAGCTACAGCGGGCGCAGGGACTGTATTGATGTTGGGACCTAATTTGATTCGGTACCAAATGTAGTGCAGCCACATGAGACATGGGTTGGGTGTTGAAGCTGCAGTTTGATGATCAGTTTGACATTTTGTTGGTGTTTGCCCACTTGAACCCACGCTGCTTCATTTGGAAGTGTGGGCATCATGGTCACCCTTTCTTGCACCAGCTCCAGGGTGGGTATTTGTGTGTGGTACGTGTAAGCTACGGTCTTGTCTGCGATACAGTCGGTGTAGGGACCGTTTTGATTTGGGACTTTTTCGTTTGTTTGTGCGTAGCTTGGACAAGGGGGGGGGTGTCATCCCCAATTTTCAGCAATTTGGAACTTTGTATACCCTCTTGGGGGTGGCTGGGTGGGTGGGGGGCCGTGTTGAGACAGCCCGAACAGCCCCCCCTCCCTCTACGATGACATTTTGGTTGTTTTCCTCTGACCTCTGTCCTGCGAGCACGGTATGGCTCGCAGAGTGGCCGAATGAGTGCTTTGCGTTGCACGCCGTGGACATTGCCCATGCCGTGGTATGCGGGCCGCGAGTATGTGGCAGGGCTGCCGAATCGATGATCATCACACACACAGTTATAGCCACGGTTGCCTGACAGTGCTGCATCTGGGTCCAGAATGTGTGCCCCATTGGGCCCGCACGAAGTGTACATATTTGCCTCGGACCTCCGAACTGTTGCCGTGTGAAATGATGATTGTGCCCGTCTAACACGACACAGACACAGGGCGCACCAGTACAGCGTGCGACACCACAGCGCGCAGCGCACAGCTAACACCCACCCCCGGCCCTGTGGGACATAGAGGTCTGCACATCAGTGCAAACCGCCAAAACGGCCCAGAGTGCCATTGGACCAAACACCACTGCACATGTCGCCCCCGCCCATGCAGGTGGATTGGACCCCACCACACCACACCACACACACCACGAGCGCACATCACACTGTACCGTGTAGGCTCATGGAGCAACACGTTCAGGACCCCACATAAGCGGTGACCGTTAACGCCACGGGCGTCAGTGCAATGACTCTCTTCACTGAACCCGGCACCAATGGACGAGGGTGTGGAGGTGGGATCAACAGGCACACCCTCACATTCACACCCCAGCACGCCGTCAACAGCATCCACAGTACCATGTCGCACTGAAGGCTCTCAGTGTGTAACCAACGTCATATTGATATATAAACATGGGTTTTGGCTCCCTCCCTCAGGAATACTGTGTGTTTGGGGTGAGCGCGGTGAGCAGGACAGACCGACGGAGAATCAACAGATTTGTGTTGCATGCAGGAGGGTACCCGGGATAACCCAAACCCCGTGACACAGCCATAGATGAACGCCAGCACGCCTACGACTGCACGCAAGAGTGTTGGTGAAGTTTTCCGCGTGGCACTGCACAATCCTTGCAGGCGATGGGCAATACACTTGCCGTTGCGCAGCACAAGACTTGCAAGCAACAGGCAACACGCAGGCCTTCACACAGCGCACTGCTTGCAGTCGACTGGCAAACATTGTGAATGATAGCCATCGTCCAGCACCCTGACATGTGATGCCAACCGGCTCGTCGGAGCCCAATAGGGGCAGGCAGATTAGCGAGCCTGACACCCCGTCTGACCCTAGACAGGGGGAGAGACAGAGGGACACACAGGGCCAGCGGGCACAAGGAAAGTGTATTGCCAGTGTAAAGTGAACCCTTCAGCTGATGGCAATGGAGGTGGTGCTCCCGATCAGGCCAAACTTCACTGGAGCCGACCTCCTAGAACAGCAGGTTGCCGAACACACTCTGACCATTTGTATGTTGTGTGTGCTGACTCCGGAAAAACCAGGGCCCACTAGGCCCTGAAGCCCAAGGCCCAACCACTCAAGATCTGAGTGTTGCGTGGCCAAGTGACGTCAGATGGCGACTGACCTGCATGTCCCCCAAACCAGGGCGTTCCTTCAGGAAGCCATTTTTTTTTTGCTAGGGACCACCCTTAAGGACTGCCCCCAGGGACCACCAACCGCCACTGACCGCCGACCGCCAACTGCCGCCAACTGCCAGCGGCGACCAACCACGAACCGCCAACCACTGCCACCAACCGCCAGTTGCCAACGCCAGGTTCCATGTCCGGTCGATTCCATCACCCCATTTTCAGGTAGCAGAATGGTGATATCATCGGACGATGAACCAAGGCCAGAGCTTCCACCGGCAACTGTCTACGTATTTGATTAGGCAATCGTCCCACGATGTCGCAGTGAGCACGCAGATACTGCACAATTGTGCTGCATGCGGCTGCAATTTGTGCGCGTCATCAAAGTTCATAATACCAACCGCCAACCGCCAATCGCCACCACCCATGGTTGAACATATGAACTACACGCGGTCTTTTTGCAAAACTGCCGCACAAGAACACTTTCCCCCTCCTCTCTTCAGGACCGCGGGGACCGCCTTGCCCCAAACCCTGTAGAGGCACATAGTAGCCAGTGAGGGATAAGTGGAAGGGGCTGACCCCACAGATCCCAGTTTGCTACAGAGAAGATTGCAACCCGACCAGCGGCTCAACCTTAGCCGATTGGGCCAGGGATAGGGAGATACCGTGCACTTAGGCAGTGCAGTACTCAATTTGCAGCAGCTTACTGATTCGGACAGAGGCGATGATGGCCGTGGTGAGGCAGGCGCCTGATGGCAGTGTGGCAAGCCTGACCTTTGAGGCCCCTGAAGACGATCAGTGTTTTTGTGGGGCCGAGTGTCTGTACGCATGAAGTCGCCCTCCCATCCCCCCCACCCCCCACCCCACCCGCATTCCCATGCGGTACCGTATACACCGCATTGCATTGCGGCCGCCAGGTGGTCTTGAGGGATTTATCGGCACTGACGCCCCTCACAGCTAACACAAAAATACCAGCCCCAACAGGTAGAGGGTGCCTCTCAGATGCAAATCCTTGAACAGAACAACGTCTACTTGTGGCCAGCACCGCACACACAATGCACTTCCTCGCTCCCCCCCTCCCCCCCTCAGCAACCCCCCCACACACACACACCCAACACACCCATATGGACTTTTCTGGACTAATGGCTGGAGGTGTCTATGGCGGGGACATTCAGTCTATCAGTACCGACCATTGATCCCCACACCCACACACCCACATGCGCTGCAGGTGTGGAGGGTGTGGGGGCGATTCGTGCGATATATCGCTGGAAGATGGAGTGTCTGAGTGCCTCCCTTTTGTATTCTACTGCCACGGAGTTGGATGAGTTCCACCAGCGTCCCATGCCCCTAACCTTGTATGTTTTCAGATCGCCATCCCCTTTGCAATTGACCAGATTGCCGCACGCTTTTCGGACATTGAAGATTGCACCTCCCGGTGTTGAAATCCTCGCTTCTCCTCAATCCAATTGCAACAGCGCGTCGTCCCCGAAGGGGGACCGGGTTGTACGATAGTGACTCCTCTGATGATGGACGGTTTCTGCAATGTTGCACTGCTGGATTGTGCTGCCAGATACATGTGTCACAAACCCCAACAGGAAATCCAAGATACAGGTGAGTGCCGGCAGGGTTTTCCACTGTGACAATTGCTGGGCACCAGTGTCACACCAATGATAAACCCCCCACAGCAGGCCCATACCCAGCCCCCCACCGTGGCATCCGGAGAATCGATGGCCATGGGCCCGACCCAACCCATGAGGGGCTCACCATACCCCCTGGCCCCCCCCTCGGGACCACGGGCCGACCCCAGGGATGCATGAGAACGGGAGGGACCTTAAAGGCGGCCCAGAAGCGGTCAAGCAGGCTGTTGGAGGAGGTTGCCAAAGCGGTTGCGGTCGGTTACCGTCGGTTACAAATGCCATTGAGGTCAGCAATTGGCGTCAGGGAGAGAGGGAGGGAGCGTTAGCGCGCAGGGCAGCTTTTCGGGCTATTTCCGATCCCTACCCCTATGGGACCCCTAAGAAGGCAGTCATTATGTAGCCAATCCGCCCATTTTTGGGCCCCCAAGAAGGCAGGATTGCTGTCGTGGTGCCTCAAAAGGTGCCGTGTAACATACTTTGATGGATGCACTGCTGATGGGACAAGCGCACATGATTTGCTAGGATCCCGGTGTGTGGGGCCGGGGGAGCTTGTAAAACCACGCAATTTGGCCAACAAGGCAGGGGGTTAGGTAGCTAGGTCCGATTTTGTCCCCGCGGGTCCTAGGGTGTCGACCCGGCGGCCTATGGGTACCACGTTTGTTTCCTCTATACTTTGGTGCATTTGAAGGGGTTAGTACAATCAAAAGCAGCCTGAAGGCACATTTGTGGACGGCGATAGCATCCAACGGCGACAAGCACTACATCGATAACATGGCCATGACCAAATGTGCCCACAAACGACCCACGTGGGAGTGCTCTTATTCCGACATCCGCCACAATGTGTGTGATCGCACGCAACACAAGCGAGTCATCATGGAGTAGATCCCCAGTCACTATCAAGAGTTTGAGGCTTGCAGTGCGCAGAACGTCAACAAATCCGGCGCAAGGAGGTGGAGTTGCTCGCCAAAGGGCCCACACGGCTGCCGGTCCCAGGCCACGATCCCATCCGTCCGGAGGATATAGCAGTTTGTGGCAGTCTCTTCAATGTTGTGCACGGATGGTTTGTTGCTTCATTTGGTAGGCAAGAGGCAACTGTTGGTCTACTCGGGGGCTTCATAGGGTAATGGTATTTGGGAAAGTAATCACAAAAGTAGCGCATAGGACGCGCCCCGGGCAAGCACTCCCCCAGTGGTTGGGCGTAGGGGGCGCCTTAAGCGCAGTGCGCGTGCAATGCGCGCACAGTGAAACTATTTGGGCGTTTGGCCGTAGTAGAAACCCATACTTTGTGGTACTTTGGGCATGATTGTTGTTTGGTAGTAAGTTTTGATGCATTGGGGATGTGGCATTTTTGGATGTTCACCCTGTTTCACCCATTTCTTTTTTTGCACACATTTTTTTCCCATTTCCACCACATCTACTCTCTTTCTCGGTTGATTGATATGGTGATGCACTTTGAGGGTGCCTGCTACGGGACATCATACTTCCCTCCTCATTTCTCAGGCCCACTTTCTCCATGGATCTCAATATTGGGGATAGGGTGTTCTACACCCGCTCCAATGGCCTGCAACCTCCTGCCACGGTGGTTGCGACGGCTGAAGACGGACTCCTCCACTTGGAATACTACCCCCCGGGGTACCAAGATGGGTTGAGAGTGGTGCATCGGCAATGCAAGATGGGGTCCATCTCCTTTGCCATCCCAAGTTCAGACTCGCCACCTGACTACCCTCCATCCCCGCCGCCCAACACATAGTCAAGCTCCCCCCCAAAGGCCCTCGGTCCTTCACCACTGCCACAAGAACCGGGAAGGTCCCCCTCAAGGTCCCCTCTAGTCCAGTCTGGGGGAATGCCGTGCACGCAGTGCGCACACAGTGCGAAGTTTTGGATGTCGCCATGTACTAAGGGCTCTATGAAGCAGAGAATGCTGCAAAATGCATTCGGTCCCGTGCACAAGAGTCTCCACACTACATGTCTCAAAATCACCCACAGAGTGCTTGTTTTGGCCACTGGACGGTCAAGAGGTCACACCAAACTTTGGAAAACGGACCCTCCCCATCCCAGCCACTGCGTGCGCAGTATGCACGCAGTGCACATGTAGTGCGCACGCAGTGCAAGAACTTCCCCTGGGTCGCCTAATTCTGACGGTGTGGTGGGGGGTGCCTAGGGGGGCGTACCGTGCGCTGTGCACGCGCTGTGCGCGCGCTATGCGAAAAGTAGGCCATTCTCCACCACCGGTAGGCAGTTTTTTGGGTGTAGGATTGCCGCAGGGTACTATTGCCATTGTGTATCCGTGTAGCATCACCCCCCCCCCCCCTTTTCTTGCGTGTATGTACCCTTCGCCGCCGCTTGGCGATCGGGGAAGGAGTCCATCACTCCAGTTTCTGAGTGTCTATTTTTTTTTCGTACTCCTTTCGTTCAATTCATCCGTTCATATATCAAAGTGGACTTGGATTCCGAGGCTACGGGGTATCAAGGAGTCACACCCGCAAGACAATTTTATTGTCTACATTGCATTGTTTTGGACATTGGATAATTCTGAGAACACGACACGTTTGAATTTCGGATGCTTCTAGAGGTGGCAGGTTTTCAGGGCTGTTACCGGGGTAAACACCGTAATAACTGGCGCTGTGCACGCACTGTGCACGCGCTGTGCGCGCGCTTTGCGAAAACGCCCCCTAGGGGCTCTTCGGGGGGGGGGGATTAGTCTAAAAGTAGGGCGCAGTGCACGAGAAATGTGCGTGCAGTGCAAGGATTCCCCCGTAGGCTAGGCGCCCTGGAGGGAGGGGGGGGGTCCCCTCCCCCCGTTCCAATGCATCCCTGGCCAAACCCACAAGCCACCCACCAGACCTCCCACGCGCCAAGCCAAGCCTCGCCTCGACGGTGGGACGACCACGAGGGACCCCAACCCACGCGGAGCCCTATGCAGTCTGCGAGGGTGCCCCTAGGCCACGAACTGACCCCACCAGGGCCCAAACTACAGTTAAGCAATTAAATTTAGTTTTGCCACACCGGATACAGAGTCAGAGACAGCTTACATCACGACTCAAGGTGGGTCAAGCCATGATCACTATCCGTGTCCACCATTGATGATTTGAAGTGAGTTGCCAGTCAGCCGCCCGTACTCCACACTATCCAGCGCCAACAAAATGGGCACCGGATGCCCGGGCGCTGAGCCATCATTCATGACTCCATCATGCTCTTCTTGAGCCGAACAAACTTGCGGAACCCCCCCATTATGTGAGAGTGTTTTGATATGGATGATCAATCTTGCATGCGGCTGTTTTGGTGGGCCATGGGCAGGAGTATGTGTCGTGGTCTGCAACAGTACCCAGGTCCCAAGGGGGGGGGTGGGAGGACACAAGCAAAACTGCCCACACAGGCCGGCCACCAACCCCCTCCCCCGCCGCTCCCCGCACCTCCCACAGGCCGCCGCACACTGGCCATGCCCTGGACATCACCCAAGTTCCCCCTCCACCCAGCCCCCTAACACCCACGGGGCCACCGCGAGGAGCAGCGCCCCACCCCCGACCCCCGCCGCCCAACTACGCCAGAAGTGGGCACCGAAGCCGGCGAGGCCCCTAGCCATCACCGCAACTGCCGCGGCCACCTTCATGGCGGAGAGGGCAGCAGCAATGAACCGACGCGCCCAAACCCCATATCGATGACAGACAACACGCCATACCAGGAGGACACCCCCCCAAGCTGGCAGTGGTGCCACATGTGGTGTTGTCTCGGCCTTGGGGTTATATGTGCGTCGAAGGTGTCATGGTGTCATGGTGTCTTCTGCCAGGCCCCAACCACACGCCCCTGGCGCCAACCCGAACCAGCCTTCCCGCTGTCACCCGGAGCTACAGCACCACCAAGCCCACTAACCCAGTCACACAGCCGAACACAACCAAAACCTGACTCCTGACCCCTGACCACCAAACACAACCTCCGCCTTACCCCAGTGCTCAAACAACCAGCATCACAACACAGCACGGGCCGTGCAGGCCCCACAGCGCCAAAAGCGACACCAGCACCGGTCCAAAAGAGGACTCAGTCGCAAACGGTGTGCTCTTCTGTGTCACCTCGGGCATTGGACTGCCGGCTGCCGTGCGTGCCTGAGTTCCTCTCCCTTGTGATGACCATGCAGTGGCCTGTAGCCCGGTCTGATGCTGTGGATCGGCACAAGTGAAAGACAGGGCTCAACCCTTGAACAAGACACACAACTACTGTGAGCCCTGAGCCCCTTTGAGCGGGGTTGGATTGCTGGACAGTTGAATAGAGGGACGGTTGTTCATCAGATCCATGGCCACACATCACAACTTATTCACATGACCGCATTCTGTTTGATGCAGGAGCAATGCACTCTCATGTTCCCTTCGCCACCTTGCCACGGCCTGAACCACTCCACAGGACGGAGAAGGCCAACAAGCGCTCCACTGTACTCAACAAGCGCCATATGCAGCTTGCAAGGTTGTAGGAATGAGAAGGGCAGCTCTATCGAGCTCTGGTCTCCCAAGGGCTGGTGATTGCTGTGCTGACCCACTTGACCGCTTTGCAGTCTGGTTTTTTGTTTTTGCTTCAATTCAGAAGGTCACTTGACGTCTATGTAAACCACTGATTTGATGTGTATCCAAACTGGTTCGTCTCAACCGAACCGTTCAACGGATCTTCATGTAGGCCGCAGATTCGAAAACAGATTAGAAAAAACTCAAAGTCCCATCGGTGTCCTTTGGCCGGTTTCAAGTTGTCGTGTCGTTACAGTAGGTGCTGATTGCGACTCAGCGTCAGAACCCATTTCTTTGATGAGAATGAGAGCGGCGAACATTCTCAAACCAAAGCGGGAGTGCAGTGCATGAGTGCACGGCAATTTGGCAAAATCTTTGGGGAAGCTGGTGTGTTGTGTTGTGTTGTGTTGTGTTGTGTTGTGTTGTGTTGTGTTGTGTTGTGTTGTGTTGTGTTGTGTTGTGTTGTGTTGTGTTGTGTTGTGTTGTGTTGTGTTGTGTTGTGTTGTGTTGTGTTGTGTTGTGTTGTGTCGTGCCGTGTTGTGTTGTGTTGTGTTGTGTTGTGTTGTGTTGTGTTGTGTTGTGTTGTGTTGTGTTGTGTTGTGTTGTGTTGTGTTGTGTTGTGTTGTGTTGTGTTGTGTTGTGTTGTGTTGTGTTGTGTTGTGTTGTGTTGTGTTGTGTTGTGCTGGAATGGTGACCACGTGCACTGCCTCCCTGAGTCCCCGCCCTCGTCACAGGGGTCCCCCGGAAGCATGTCCTGCACCGTTCACAGCCGCTTCGCCGGGGCCACCCCCGGGCCCGCGTGGCACGCGCCCCCCCGCGGCCCCGTCGCGGTCGGTCTGGCGTGCCTCGCGGGTTTGATTCTGCTCATGACCGCCGTCGGAGGGCCGGCGCAGGGCCTGTACGCCGCGCCGCGGGCCATGCCCCCCCTCGCCCCCGGTCACCCCGCCAGGCACGCCCCCAGCCATACCCTACGCACCACCGGACTCGGAACGGCATCTGCTTGGGAGCGGCCGCACACGGATCTGGGGGTCGCAGAGGTTACGCAACCGCCCCACGGCGTCGGAGAGCGCATGCGATCGCCGCACAGCGTCGCAGTAAACGGCATCAGGTCCTCGTTGATGGCGATTGGCAGTCTCGTGCTGGGGGCTCTGCTGTGGGCCCGGCAGCACCGCCGGGCCCCTACCACTGCCCTCGGCCCCATGAGCATGGCCGCGGTCGACGGCGAGCCCTCCGGCGGGGCGGTCGGCGACCCGCCCGTGCGCAAGCGACGGGTCCGGTACTCCGGGCGATACCCAAAGAAGTTCGAGGAGAAGTACAAAGAGCTGCGGGGGGACGCGGGGATGAAGGCCCACGTCGAGGCCAAGGGCGGGACGGCCGCGGGCACGCACCGCCCGATCGCCGTGCCGGAGATTCTGGACGTGCTGCGGCCGCGGCCGGGGCAGGTGTACGTGGACTGCACCCTCGGGTACGGCGGCCACGCGGCGCTGCTCCTGCCGCGCCTCGCGCCGGGCGGCCGCCTCATCGGCCTCGACGCCGACAGCGCGCAGCTTGCGAAGACCGAGGCCCGGCTCCGGGGCCTGGGCTTCGGGCCCGACGTCGCGGTCTGCGTGCACTCGAACTACGCGGCCCTCGCGACCGTCGCGCTGGAGCGCGCGCCGGAGGGGGTGGACCTCGTGTTGGCGGACCTGGGGCTGTCGTCGATGCAGATCGACGACCCGGAGCGGGGCATGAGCTTCAAGACGGACGGGCCGCTGGACATGCGGCTGGACCCGACGCGGGGCGCGCCCGCGTCGGAGCGGCTCGCGCAGTGGGACGAGGCGGCGCTGGCGGAGCTGCTGCGCGCCAACGCCGACGAGCCGCGCGCGGACGGCGTCGCGCGCGCGGTGTGCGCGCGGCAGCGGCGCCGGCCCGTCGCGACCACCGCGGAGCTCGCGGCGGCGGTGCGGGAGGGGCTGCCGCGGGGGCTGCCCAAAGGGGAGGTGCGGGCGGCGCAGCGGCGGGTGTTCCAGGCGGTGCGGATCGCGGTGAACGACGAGTTCGGGAAGCTGGACGCGCTGCTGCGGGTGCTGCCGTACGTGCTGCGGCCCGGGGGGCGGGCGGCCATCCTGACGTTCCACAGCGGCGAGGACCGGCGGGTGAAGCGGGCGTTCAGGGACGGGCTCCGGGAGGGGGTGTACAGCGACGTCGCGAAGGACATCATCCGCCCCTCGTGGGACGAGCAGAGGGCGAACCCCCGGGCGAAGTCGGCCAAGCTGCGGTGGGCGCAGCGCGCGTAGTGGCCGGCGGGGGACCGGGGGGGGGGGGGGCTGGGCAGGGCTGCGTTTGAGGGGGAGGGAGGCTGACATGGGGTTTCAAGAGCCGCTGCAGCGGCGGTTACTGGCGGTTGGAGAGCAGTTGCAGTAGCCGTGCTGGCGGTTGCAAATCGGTTGGGGGGCAATGGGGGGGCAGACAGAAGCAGTTTGGGGAACTGACAGCTGTCCCCGAGAGGGGGGGGGGGGGGTACACCCCCTTGAAGCGCAGGCCTGGGGCTGGGGCAGCGCCGGAGGCAGAGGGTTGGGGCTGGGGTTAGGGATGGGCATGAGAATGGGTCCCATTGTTTGGTGGGGGCGGGGGCGGGGGTGGGGGTGGGGGTGGGGGGTATCTGTCACTCAGTGGCACATGCAGAGTGCCAGATCTGGACTTTGTGCTCGAGTGACACATGGACACAATGACAATTCGCCACAATTCCAGCGCCAAAGGCTCTGGAAGGGAAATTTTGTTGCATACAAAACGGAGGAGGCGCTTGTTTTGCCCCCCAACTTGTGGATGCCCCAAACGGCTCCGAATTTTATGGGGAATTCAAATGCGCATGACAAACATGAACAACATATTTCACACCCCCCCTCCCGACGCAACATGCGAAGGGAAGAACGGGCGACTGTCCAGGGCCCCGTAAAGACACCGCAACGCGACGGACTGTCACACGGGGGGTCTAAGTGTCCCTTCTTTTCGTGAAAGGCGCCCACGACATGTCCCTGAAGATCTTTTCTTTCGTTGGCGTGCAGTGCCGCTCTTTGGTCGCCAGCGCCGGAGGCGTGCGCACGCATCGGTTTCCCACAGCGGCGGGGGGCGGGGGGGGGGGGGGGCGGCGCTATGCCCACCACTTGGGATGGCCCACGATGGAGCCAGCCATGCCCCTAACGTCCGGCATGGAAACTGTTTCTCAGTCGCAATCGGCCCCATATCAACGGCCACTCGGTAATACCCGCCCCCCCGCACCACCAGAACTCAGTAGGAACGTGCCGCGTCCGGCGTGTGGCTCAGTAGGACCCTGTTCCATCCGATCATGTCTGAGCGGGCAGACGCTGGTGGCACGTCTGCTTGGGACGTATTGGCTACGGTCGCCGAGGCACGAGGGAGTCAGTCCCACGTGTGCGGAACGGGCGGTGTCCGGCCCGAGGGCTTGGGCTCCGGCCTGGGGCGGTGGGTCTGTGGACATGGGTCTGGGCTGTGAGGTCAGCCCATCCCGAGAAGGCGGTGGTGGTGAGGGTGGGGGGGGGGGGTCATAGTACGTAGCCCCCCCCCCCCCCCCCCAAACACTCCTGCCGTGCACAGTCCCCCCGGGGGGGGGGGGGGGGCGTTCTGGGGGAACCGCGCGTGGGGGGTACAAGCTCACAGTCTTTGCGGCTGCTGCCTGTCCGATCATTGCTCTCCCCTGCCTCCGGGAGGGGGACGGCTGGTGGCGGAAAGGGCAGGGTCTGCAGAGTCGTCCCATTCACAAGCACCGGGTCGAATGCACTCTGATGATGGCAGCCCACAGAGGGCAATGAAGGCCGCGGCGGCAGACGCAGTCAGAGTCTCGGCCGATGACCTGACCCGCCTCTGCCCCCCCCCCCCCCCCCGGGCTGCGGCAGCAGGGACGAGGGTTGGGCTTATGATCACAAATCGCACTGTGAACGCGCCGTGCCTTGGCATGATGGACAGAACGCGATGACAGCCGTGGGGCAGGCCCGGCCAGAGCCCAACGCGGACACTGCAACCCGCCCATTTGAGGCCCCGTCTGCGGACGACTGACTGTAGGGGGGTGGACGCCAGAGGGCAGGAGGCTGCAATGGCGAGGAATGGGGTCGACGTTCTGCTCTCATCCACAACACTGCCTCTTCCCCCGCCCAGGGATGCATTGGAAGGAAGGGAACTCAGAGGCGGCCCCGGCAGCGGTTAGGCGGGCGGTTGGAGCCGGTTGCCGAAGCGGTTGGGGGCGGTTACTGTCGGTTACAAATGCCATTGAGGCCGGCACTTGGCGTCAGGGGGACAGTGGCTGGGCATAGGCTGGGCGCCCTGGAGGGTGGTGGTGGGTACCTCCTACTACTACCTACTGGGCTCCGCAAACGCGGAAACGACACCAGCAAGAGCACTGGCCGCAGCGGCCGACAGAACGCAGCAACCCGACGCAACATGCGAAGGGAAGAACGGGTGACTGTCCAGGGCCCCATAAAGGAACATCAACCAGATGGAATGTCACACAGCGGGTACCTCCCCACCCTTCCAATACATCCCTGCCCCCGCCCCCCCAGTCATACATGCCGATCAAGGGGAAAAGCTCCCCGGCCCAGGCTGCCCCACTGCCCCACTGCCCCACCAACTGCACCATAACCCCAACCCCCTCCCGTTTCTGGCTGAACACCCCTAGCCACACACCCCACAGCCTCCACAAAACACAAAAAAGTGCGTGAGACCCAAAGGACCATCCCCCAGCCCTTCTCCGCCTGCAGAGGGTTTATCTCATGCCCCCGGTTTTAGCTAAATACAATCTCAGAATGAGCAACTTTGTGGGCATGGCGTGTCTCAATTGCAGAATTAATGACCAACACGTTGTCACATATGTGTGTGTTAATGCGTGTTAATCCGTACAATAATTCAGCTACTTCATACCCCCCTTGTAGCCCCCCCCCCCGGGGGGGGGGGGTCACGTGGCCCAGAAAGCATAGAAGACACCAGGCGCCAAAGAAAATTTTTACAAGGCGCCGAAGCTGATTTACACTGTGATACTATGGTACAGTTTTCTGGTGGAATCCCCCCCCCCCCGGCCCGTGCGAGGGAACCGTCACGACATTGGTGGGGAGAGTACAAGGGGGGTGTAAGGTAACACTTGTCACACACGTTGTTGCGGTCAGACTTGGTGCAACAAAGTGCACACACATCCCCATCGTCACCCACAAGATCCTCACCATCATTGTCCTCGTGCGCATGTGCAGCCCATACATGTGTAGGTATGTGTTCCCATGGACCATATGGAGGGTACCATGCTTCTCTTTGAATCAACAATTGCTGCAACTGCAAGAGTACACGCACATGCTCATGCAAATCAGTCTCGAATCCCCTCCATGTGTTCCTTACCATGCTCCCACGCCACATGCGTGCAAACAAGTGCTCATTGCGTGCCCAATAGAAACCATGAATATCGACTGATAAATGGCACTACTATACGGAGGCGCTCTTTGTTGCCCTAGGCTCGTGTATACTGCACGATGCTTTGCGGTAGAAACATGCTGTGGTTTCTAAACAGAGGACAAGTTGAAGCCTTTTAAAGAGCACCCTAGTAATGTATCACCATCATACCGACATTGGGGTGCCCTTTTCGCAATTGTAGGAGCAACGCATGCGTGGGGGATGGGAGAACCAACAAAACGAACAACAACCCCTGATTGTTGCACCCTTTTCACAATTTTTTTTGCTGTAGTAGCGTAGTGTGTTTAGATGGGCAACAAACGCCATAGTCCAAACACCACAGAAGGTGCAGAGAGGGTTAAGAAGTGGTGGGGAGTAACATGGTTGCAAGGTAGCCATGTACAATGCATGCAGACCCCTCAAAGGTAACCAAACACCGATTCCATACCTCTTTTCCATGAAATGCATGCGACAATTTTGTACTGTGCGCACGGCATTCTTCAAGTATTACAAAGACATAGCACCGTCACTCTTTGCCTCAACATTTCCGCAGGGGTTACCTAGTCCCAACTGGTTCAAAATGCTACGTAGCATTGCCCCCACTCAAAAGGAACAAAAGGGGCAGGAGAAAGTGCAAGTGATGGGGCTGTGGAGGTGGTGAATGCAAACCCCGCGAGATGCAAAATAGAGTTGCACGCGCTCGTGGTGACCGAGTTCTCCGACATCTGCTTGTAGGCATTGGCGCAGACAAGAATGTATATCGGTATATGTGTTGTCCGGATTGTTGTGGTGATATTTATTTGCGAACTGTGCCAAGTGCATGCGGTTACCCCGACGGCCTTGGGGCGGACAACTTTGTCAGACCTTCACCGGGTGGTCCACAGCCAACACTGTGCGGCACGCAAAACACACTATGGAAGCTGCCCACCATGTGGCGCACACGCATCGCAAGAAAGAAGGATTAACGGAATTGGAGGTCCCAGCTGACCTCCAGGACATGGAGATCCCACTCAAAGGCATGGGCAACGTCATTGTTTTCATTGGATTGTAATTTCCCCCATAGGTCCGGTAGGACGTACACACCCGTGCACACGTGGCGAGAGGGGTGGGCAAGGCGCAGGCTAGGTAGGGATAGGTCATGCCCATCCCACACCCGAAACCGGCCCTGTCGCTGACCCTGCTAAATGTACTCTCAATGGACACTTGGTGGAACTTCGGTCGTGAGTTAAAAAAAAAAGATATCAGTATATGTCATGCTCGGTTTGTTGTGGTGATATTTATTTGCCAACTGGTGTATGATGCGTGTTCACAACTATTTGAATGTAGTTGTGGATGAGATTTGGTGGTCCGAAAGATTGTCATGTTACAATTGTAATCCCAACTTCCCCTATTTGGTGACACACTACAGTGATAACATGCCCATGTGCTTGGTTGGTGGATCTTTGTATGTTGTGCTATTTTATCCCAAGAATGCTGGCAAAGCTGAACATATGCATATCATCAAATGGCAAGTGCCGCACTCATATATCACCCGGGCCGTGCACACATAATTTGCAACAAATACTATCATCATTTTCTTCCTCTGCATACAAAACTGACTTGGGTGGAATAAAATGTGCACATGACCATGCAATTCTATTGCAGACCCATCCACACATCGTGAACAATCCTCAAATGCCAGAAGCAGGCAAAGAGGTGCTCCGATAGAAGTTATTGATTGTTGGGATATCACAAACTGTTTCACCCCTTCCTGTTGTTGCTTTGCCGTGTTGTGCAAAGGTGGTTGGTGGTTTTTTGTGACCTTCCATTCTGGTGGGATTTACCATTTATGCATGCATGCAGTGCCCACGCAGTGTACAGGCAGTGCACAAACGCTCCCGTGTGTCTGGCGCTCCTGTGTGTCTGGCTTTCCATGCACAGTAATATCCGTGTTCACTGATGGTACTCTGTGCCAAGGGGCGTCAAGGAGCAGGGCGAAGGGTGCAACTGGGCAACCATCCCCTTGGGGTTTGCATGGGGAACAGCATGAACCCAGGTTCCCCCAGAAACACCAGTTTGGCGTCACTGCCTCTCTTGTCCACAGTGTGCCCCGCGCTCCCGCCCGTCAGATGGTTGTCCGACTTATACTGTGCCCGAGTCTTGAGGAAAGCGGGGTCCAGGGAACCAGCCAAACGGTGTTGGGGATGACACTGGGACTGGAGAGTGCTGTACAAGGTGCGGAAAGCGTTGCCTGCCCAAACAGCAACACGCACACCACCACTTCCAGCTTCTGTTTGCCTCCCGTTGACCTTTCGTTCCCTTTTGTTCGTCTCAGCAGCAGCAACTCCCCAAACAATGCCTTACTCCACCGGTATGTTCAGCTTCTTTGACGACTTGCCCGTACTGCTGTACGGTGTGGGTTGTGGAGGCTGTTTGGCCGTGCACAACAGTGTCATTGCCGCGGACAACCAGGCGGCGTTTGGGTTGCCTGGCGACATGATCACCGAGAAGTGCGAGTTCGCGGGCTGCGCGGCCAACGACGGGGCCATCTGCCTGAACGCCGCCATCTACAACTGCTTCGAGCCTGTGTACTGCCTGTGGCGCAAGCAGGTGCGTGAGAAGACTGGGGTGGATGGCAGTCTTCCCGGAGACATTGTCGCCACATGCTGCTGCAGCTATGCGGCTGTGATGCAGGATGCCCGTGAGTTGAAGAGCAAGGGCTTGGCCTACCAGGAAAGCATGAAATAAGCATCTCCCCTGACCGCCAACTGCTGCATGAGTACTAATGCTGCATGTGTGTATGTCTGTATGCATGTATGCCAGAATACCCAATTGGCGCAGTGCCAGTTTGGTGTCCTTTTCGTGCTGGCACCCTCCAATTATCATTAGACAAACAAAGGTACGTTGCATGGGAAGTAACTACATAAGTACAGTTTATCATGTCTGTCGTGCATCTCACTACGTGTCGCAAAGGACACGTGGTTCCATGTCCCGCAATTGCACTGAATGTCTTCCAACCGGTGGTGCTTTGCACCTCAGCAAGCACCATCGGGTCCTCGTTTGCATCACTGCCCATGTATGATTTCCCCGCTTTTGTGCCATCACACGCCAGCGCACATGATAAGCATAACGACCACCTTTTCTACCCTGTGCACAGGGGAGGGGGTATTGGCTGTCCCGGCTGAAGGAAGCCATCAGCAACGTCTGAGTCTTGAGTGCTTTATTGTGCGGTGTCGTGTTGTGGTGCAGTCTGGGCTTTGTGGTGTTGCTGAGCGTCACAGACTTCTGATTTGTGTAACTTCAACTGGAGGATATGCCGGAGCTGTTCTTCATTGGGGATGTACAGAGGGTGTGTCTGGTGCCGCCCCGGGGGGTGTGTTGCACCTCCGCAGCCACCCCCCGGGTCTTGATTTGCCTCATTGCCCTCGTGCGGCAATAAGGCAAAGGCACATACAGACACAACGCGTTCCACGGGTGGTCTGATCCATTCCGCCCCTTCATTCAACACTTGTTGATGCACTGCTGCCGCAGCTCACAGCAGAACAAGCAGGACCACAGCTCTGACGAGCCAAGCCTGCCACACTGCGCAGGGGCTCTGCACTCGGGCTGCCCACAAGAGTTTTGTTCTGTCGCTTATGTTGTGCTGCTTCTCCTGTGCTATGCTTTCTTTCTTTGCACCATTCTCCTGTCCACATCTTGTTTCTTGGAAGTGGAGGCTCGCTGCCGACTCTCACGACATTTGTCCGCCCTTTCCGTGGACCCTGCGCCCACAACCCTTTTCGTTGGGTTATAATTGGCTTGTGCAAGAATGCAAACCCTGCATGCAAACAATGGGGCTTTTTAGGCAGCCGATGTGGCTCGATTGAGGGTCGGTGCTCTGAGACCCCCCCACCATTACCAATGCTGTGCTGTGTATGGCAGTGGGTGGCGAGGCTCGCACTATCGTGGGGCCTCGGATGCAGGGCCTCGGACGGTTAGCCGTATGTGAGCAAATGTGACAGAACCCAAGGGTACTGTGCCCACAAAAAATACAGCAAGTCCGTTGTATCTCGCACACGCCGTTGCATTGAGTTGACCACCCAAAGTCCATGACAGTGGCCCCCCAGCCAGAGTGTGACGAGGAGACGACCCGCCGTTTGGAGACGACCCAAATGTCAATGACCAAAAGGGAAGACCCCTGGTGGCACCATGTGTCTTCAAACCACACAACAGTGCCTGCCATCGGAGTGATGGTGTATGGGAAGGTGAAAAGTGCCGCAACTATGCCCTGCACCCACCGTGCGCCTGTGGAAGGCACAGACCCATTGTGGATTGGGGTCAGAAAGCATCGGAGTGGTCTCGATGGGTCTACAATGGACAAGATGAAGGCCCTCCAAAACTTCCCCAAGAACATGAGCATGATGGGCTGTGTCGTAGACCTCTGACTTGATTACAGCGCATTGCAAGATGGGCTCAACCAAGACCTCGTGCTCATGATACTTGGAGATGCTTGATAATCGACAGCCAACCCCATTTTCAAGGGCGTACAGGGTTCTTGGACCATCAGGGCGAACAAACTCTTGAACCGTTTTTCTGTTCCTTGTGAATGCGGTTGGTCGGCAAAACGTGAAGTGGTTGCCCGCGGCCAATCTTGTCCTGAAATTTGGCCGCATTCCTTTTTCCCCATGGTAGAGGGTGCCCACAAACTGGTGCTACAGAAAAGGTAAAAACACTGGGCTGACCTCCAACATCAATCCCCCCCCCCTACCTCTGTCTACTTCAACCTTCACCCTTCCCACACCCACCCTCTCCAATGAAGCTCCGCCCTTCCTTCCCGACCAACTGCCCAATTTTTTGGTTCAATACTGGGGGAGGGGGGGGGGGGGGGGGGCTGGTACGTGCAAAATCACCTCGAAGAGAGCTTGTTAGACCAAGCGCGGGTGCGAGCGCCGTATACCCCCCTTTTTGGGGGTTGTTCGCGTACCATACCCCAATGTATGGTTTCTAACGTTTAACCCCTTGTAAAATCATCATTTTAGGACAAAAATGATCCCCCAATGATTTTTTGGATTTTGACCCCCGGACCCCCCCGCACCTGGGTACCTCTTTTGTTGGGGCGGGGGTGGGGGGGGTCAAAAGTACTTTGGGTATTGTGGCTGCTGTGTGTGTATTTGGACCTGGGTCCTGCAGAACTTTCTTCTTGTATATGGACCCCCTAACCCATGGCGCGGTCCCGGGTCCCAACTCCAGGTACCCCCAGTCGCCCCCCCCCCCCCCATATGGCCCCTTGCCGGTGAGGACTTAGCCGTTTTCACGCTGGATAGGCTGTTTAGTGGCACGTGAGAGTTTCTTGAAATTGGATGTTTCATGAAACCCTTCCGTTGCTCCTAGGATGGGTTTGGGTGATGATTTAGTGACAATACAGGTACTTGAGCACCCATGGGGACCCACGTAGTTGCTGCCAAGCCCATGTAGCCCGTGCCATGGCCGGGGTACCAAGGGGTCTAGGGCACACAACCTGCTTATGCATTTTTCCGGCCTCGGTAGCTCAAAAATGGAATTTCCGACACTGATTTTTTTGATATTCGACCATCCAAAATGATCAAATATCGTATGTAAAGCATGTTTTAGCCCCTCCTTATGTGTTTTTGACACTATTCGGGTGTTGGGAGGGGGGGGGGGGGTTCCAAGGGGTTTGGGGCACAACCTGCTAATGCAGTTTTAGCGCCTCGGAAGCTCAAAAATGCGAATTTTCCAAAACTCATTTTTATGATACTTTGACCATCCAAGATGATCAAATATCCTATGTAAAGCATGTTTTAGCCCCTCTTTATGTGTTTTTCACACTATTTGTTTGTGTGTGTGGAGGGGGGGTTCCAAGGGGTTCAGGGCACAACCTGCTTATGCAGTTTTCGCGCCTCGGCAGCTTAAAAATGGAAATTTTCCGAAACTGATGTTTTTGATACTTTGACCATCCAAAATGATCAAATATCGTATGTAAAGCATGTTTTAGCCCCTCCTTATGTGTTTTTGACACTATTCAGGTGTTGGGCGGGGGGGGTGGGGGGGTACCAAGGGGTTTGGGGCACAACCTGCTAATGCAGTTTTAGCGCCTCGGCAGCTCAAAAATGCGAATTTCCAAAACTCATTTTTTTGATACTTTGACCACCCTGCCCTAGCATGCGTCTCCTCACTTCTTAAATTGCCCTCTCGCACCTCTCCCCTCTTCGAGGTGCCTTGCCGAAGGCAATAGAGTTTGGTATGGTAAAATTAGCCGTGGTGCAAATTTGGTACAAAATCTTAAATACCATGGAAAAGTGCATTGCATGGTATGCCAGTACGACGCCTGGGCCTGTGGTCCGCTCACCTTCCCGGTGCACCTGCGCTGTACATAAGAGGACCTTCAGCTTCCGGGGGTTCTCCCGAGTACACTCAATGACACCTTGAGCGTCAAGAGCTCAAAAAAAAAATACCATGGAAAAGTGTATTACAAGTGTATTGCAAATTGTGGACACCTTGAGAATTGAACCAGGGCCTTCAAGCGTTGAAATATAGTTGTTCTACAGCTAAGCTATCTCCATCAACATGCCCCCATGCCCACAATGCAGCAACCTACAGGGTCAGGACCCACCCACCACACAACATGTCAATACCTCCTCTCGGGAAGAAGAAATCCGCGCGGAACTCATTCTTACTCCCAGGCGCCGCGTCGACGAACACCATATAATCCCACCAGGCCTCCGGAGGAAGTGGCTGGACCTTGGGGCATTTGTGAAAGCACCGTGGAATAAAAGCAAAATAGACAACAATGAAGATGGGGCAAATTAGGCCTTTGTTTGCTCGTGGGCTATTGGAATGCTTACACCGATAAGCACTTGTGAGGAAAGCACCGACCCTAGCAATAGGCCTCAAAGCCCACTCCAACCTACCAAGCAAGCGCTCCTTGCCTTTTTCGGAGATATCTCCCAACACTAAGTGGAACCACAAAATCAACACGCTAGTCAACAAACCCTGCCTATTCGACAGTTCACCCGAACAACAACTTGCGGCCAGCCAAGTCTTGTTTGTTAGCCATCAGTCTAGGAGGTTGATCAGGTAATTGCTAGGGTCAAAACACCTTGAAGAGAGGTTGTTAGATCAAGCGCAGGCGCGGGCGTCGTATACCCCCCTTTTTTGGGGGGTCATTCGCGTAGCATACCCCAAGGCATAATATGTGATGTCCAACCCCTTGTAAAATCATTATTCTGTCCAATGAGACAATCCCCCAATGGATTTTTCGATTCTGAGGCCTCTATCCCCTGAAACTGGATACCACTTTTTTTGGGGGGGGGTCAAAAGTTTTTGATCAGAAGGCTTCACGCAGTGGGGAGAAAAGGGACCATCAGAACAAGCACCGGTGGAATGGTAATGCAGCCAGCCGTTGATGGACAGGACAAGTCGGCGGTTCGATTCCCGGTCGGCAACTTTTCTGACGCGGCCGGCAGTCAGCCGACCGCGATTCGAACCGCCGACTTTCCAGTCTGCGGCCGGCTGTGTTACCATTCAACTGTGGTTTGTTCTGACAGCCTGGATCCTCCCCACTGCATGAAGCCAAGCCTGCTATTGAAAAAAAAACCGAAGCTGACTGCTTGCCTGACTAAGTGACTGATTGGCTGACTGTCAGCCTCTCTTCGAGGTGCACTGCCGAAGGCAATAGAAATTAGCTGACAAATTGCGATGAAGGGACACCAACCAACTGCCACTTTCCCGCGGCCTTGGTGTGCGCTAGGCATGGTGGCAGGGCTCGTCCCTCTCGTCTGCCGTGCTGCATAGGTGGGGGGGGCGTTACCGGGGAGGGCAGGGCGCCTGAACTCTGATTGGCCCTGTCCTTCCGCCCCTCTACCTCTGTACATAGGCCAACGGACTTTAACAGGAGCCGTACCCAAAATTGCTGTTGTTTTTGGGGCACCTGAAATTTTTTCAAAATTCGACTTTTTCCGAAACCCTTTTGTCGCATGTGGCATGGGTTTGGGTGACCAATTGGTGGAAATCCACTGTATCATGCGTATGGAGTCGCCCATTATTCAAGAACAGTCTTGAGTACTCTTTGAACTACTGGAGTCAGCCAAAAAAAAAAAAGAACAATTGGTGACAATACGGGAGGGAGCATCTGATGCCTTCCTGTACTATTTAGACATTATGTTGGATACTCCATGTAGGACTTCCCTTCCATACGTTTGTCGTTTCTCAGTGCAGCACCAACCTTTGTGGGGGGCCTTCATGGTGTGCCAGTCGCATCTGCGGGTGACAGACTTCAAGGTTCAAACAAACGTCCCACCATTGCTGACGGCCTGTGGAGTCTCCTCACAGGATGACATATGTTATACTTTACCTGCCACACAGCAGCAGTCCGTCTGACCGAGCACTTACGAGGCACTCCTAAGTCTGAACCCCAAAAAAGGATGACATAGATATCAACCCATTGCAGAGCGAAGAACAGGGGCTGGGTTACGCCTGTGAGGATTGCGATGCAGGCCTTCCCAAGTGACAGCACACACACCACCGCCGCATCCCCCCTTTCGCCCCTCCTTCCCTTTCTTCTTCTCAGCAGCAGCAACTCACCAAACAATGCCTTACTCCACCGGTATGTTCAGCTTCTTTGACGACTTGCCCGTACTGCTGTACGGTGTGGGTTGTGGAGGCTGTTTGGCCGTGCACAACAGTGTCATTGCCGCGGACAACCAGGCGGCGTTTGGGTTGCCTGGCGACATGATCACCGAGAAGTGCGGGTTCGCGGGCTGCGCGGCCAACGACGGGGCCATCTGCCTGAACGCCGCCATCTACAACTGCTTCGAGCCTGTGTACTGCCTGTGGCGCAAGCAGGTGCGTGAGAAGACTGGGGTGGATGGCAGTCTTCCCGGAGACATTGTCGCCACATGCTGCTGCAGCTATGCGGCTGTGATGCAGGATGCCCGTGAGTTGAAGAGCAAGGGCTTGGCCTACCAGGAAAGCATGAAATAAGCATCTCCCCTGACGGCCAACTGCTGCATGAGTACTAATGCTGCATGTGTGTATGTCTGTATGCATGTATGCCAGAATACCCAATTGGCGCAGTGCCAGTTTGGTGTCTTTTTGGTGCTGGCACCCTCCAATTATCATGAGACAAACAAAGGTACGTTGCATGGGAAGTAACTACATAAGTACAGTTTATCATGTCTGTCGTGCATCTCACTACGTGTCGCAAAGGACACGTGGTTCCATGTCCCGCAATTGCACTGAATGTCTTCCAACCGGTGGTGCTTTGCACCTCAGCAAACACCATCGGGTCCTCGTTTGCATCACTGCCCATGTATGATTTCCCCGCTTTTGTGCCATCACACGCCAGCGCACATGATAAGCATAACGACCACCTTTTCTACCCTGTGCACAGGGGAGGGGGTATTGGCTGTCCCGCCTGTGCACAGGGGAGGGGGTATTGGCTGTCCTGGCTGAAGGAAGCCATCAGCAACGTCTGAGTCTTGAGTGCTTTATTGTGCGGTGTCGTGTTGTGGTGCAGTCTGGGCTTTGTGGTGTTGCTGAGCGTCACAGACTTCTGATTTGTGTAACTTCAACTGGAGGATATGCCGGAGCTGTTCTTCATTGGGGATGTACAGAGGGTGTGTCTGGTGCCGCCCCGGGGGGTGTGTTGCACCTCCGCAGCCACCCCCCGGGTCTTGATTTGCCTCATTGCCCTCGTGCGGCAATAAGGCAAAGGCACATACAGACACAACGCGTTCCACGGGTGGTCTGATCCATTCCGCCCCTTCATTCAACACTTGTTGATGCACTGCTGCCGCAGCTCACAGCAGAACAAGCAGGACCACAGCTCTGACGAGCCAAGCCTGCCACACTGCGCAGGGGCTCTGCACTCGGGCTGCCCACAAGAGCTTTGTTCTGTCGCTTATGTTGTGCTGCTTCTCCTGTGCTATGCTTTCTTTCTTTGCACCATTCTCCTGTCCACATCTTGTTTCTTGGAAGTGGAGGCTCGCTGCCGACTCTCACGACATTTGTCAGCACTTTCTGTGGACCCTGCGCCCACAACCCTTTTCGTTGGGTTATAATTGGCTTGTGCAAGAATGCAAACCCTGCATGCAAACAATGGGGCTTTTTAGGCAGCCGATGTGGCTCGATTGAGGGTCGGTGCTCTGAGACCCCCCCACCATTACCAATGCTGTGCTGTGTATGGCAGTGGGTGGCGAGGCTCGCACTATCGTGGGGCCTCGGATGCAGGGCCTCGGACGGTTAGCCGTATGTGAGCAAATGTGACAGAACCCAAGGGTACTGTGCCCACAAAAAATACAGCAAGTCCGTTGTATCTCGCACAGGCCGTTGCATTGAGTTGACCACCCAAAGTCCATGACAGTGGCCCCCCAGCCAGAGTGTGACGAGGAGACGACCCGCCGTTTGGAGACGACCCAAATGTCAATGACCAAAAGGGAAGACCCCTGGTGGCACCATGTGTCTTCAAACCACACAACAGTGCCTGCCATCGGAGTGATGGTGTATGGGAAGGTGAAAAGTGCCGCAACTATGCCCTGCACCCACCGTGCGCCTGTGGAAGGCACAGACCCATTGTGGATTGGGGTCAGAAAGCATCGGAGTGGTCTCGATGGGTCTACAATGGAAGGGAAACGAACGCGCGGTGCGCACGGTTTGGTGCGCGTTGTTTTATTAACCCACCATTTTTTCATTTACGCACCCTATGGGGCACCTCACGGGAATGAGCACCCCGTGAGGTTCGAAACGCGAAACGTGTCGAAACGAATGCTTCATTGGTGTGGGCAGCTGCAACCACCATTGCAATGGTGAGGAGGATGGAGTGGAGGCCTCTGTTGTTGTATGTGAACCCCTGAAGCCACCGCGTCTCTGCCGCAGGGTTTTGCTTAGCCACCCTAGGGGGGGGGGGGGTTAATTCAGGGACCCACCCACCCAGAATTTTCGCATACCCACAGACCGACAAATGTCCCGGGGGGGGGGGGGGGGTCTGACACCTACCCACCCACCCACCCACCCACGTACCCAACTGAGACATGCAATACAGAAGACCAAGTTTTTCACAGAGGTGAACAAGACACAGGAACTGTGGGGTTCTAGCGTTGCCCCCTTCGCATCCAGCACAAACGACAAAGCATCCTAGCCCCATATGGGCGTGGGGCATGCACACGTGATATGCAATGACATGTAAACACACCATGAATAAACATGTTACATGGAACCTGCAACAGAAGAAAGAAAGAAGTGGCACTGGCTCGATATACCCAAGGGCCCCCAAAAAGTCCCACCCCACCCTGGGGGGGGGGGGGGGGTGGTTGGACACCCACCCACCCTGAAAATTCTGCCAGACCCCCCCCCCCCGGGGTAGGGTAGGACGGACACTAAGCAAAACCCTGCTCTGCCGCACTGAAAATCAGCCAGAAGTGCGTAAAACAGCAACCCAAAAACGAGCGCGCGGTGCGCGCGCGGTGCGTTTGTTTCCCCCAAGAACATGAGCATGATGGGCTGTGTCGTAGACCTCTGACTTGATTACAGCGCATTGCAAGATGGGCTCAACCAAGACCTCGTGCTCATGATACTTGGAGATGCTTGATAATCGACAGCCAACCCCATTTTCAAGGGCGTACAGGGTTCTTGGACCATCAGGGCGAACAAACTCTTGAACCGTTTTTCTGTTCCTCGTGAATGCGGTTGGTCGGCAAAACGTGAAGTGGTTGCCCGCGGCCAATCTTGTCCTGAAATTTGGCCGCATTCCATTTTCCCCATGGTAGAGGGTGCCCACAAACTGGTGCTACAGAAAAGGTAAAAACACTGGGCTGACCTCCAACATCAATCCCCCCCCCCCTACCTCTGTCTACTTCAACCTTCACCCTTCCCACACCCACCCTCTCCAATGAAGCTCCGCCCTTCCTTCCCGACCAACTGCCCAATTTTTTGGTTCAATACTGGGGGAGGGGGGGGGGGGGGGGGGCTGGTACGTGCAAAATTTGGTATGGCAAAATTAGCCGTGGTGCAAATTTGGTACAAAATCTTAAATACCATGGAAAAGTGCATTACATGTTATGCCAGTACGACGCCTGGGCCTGTGGTCCGCTCACCTTCCCGGTGCACCTGTGCTGTACATAAGAGGACCTCTTTTTTTGGGGCGGGGGTGGGGGGGGTCAAAAGTACTTTGGGTATTGTGGCTGCTGTGTGTGTATTTGGACCTGGGTCCTGCAGAACTTTCTTCTTGTATATGGACCCCCTAACCCATGGCGCGGTCCCGGGTCCCAACTCCAGGTACCCCCAGTCGCCCCCCCCCCCCCCCATATGGCCCCTTGCCGGTGAGGACTTAGCCGTTTTCACGCTGGATAGGCTGTTTAGTGGCACGTGAGAGTTTCTTGAAATTGGATGTTTCATGAAACCCTTCCGTTGCTCCTAGGATGGGTTTGGGTGATGATTTAGTGACAATACAGGTACTTGAGCACCCATGGGGACCCACGTAGTTGCTGCCAAGCCCATGTAGCCCGTGCCATGGCCGGGGTACCAAGGGGTCTAGGGCACACAATCTGCTTATGCATTTTTCCGGCCTCGGTAGCTCAAAAATGGAATTTCCGACACTGATTTTTTTGATATTCGACCATCCAAAATGATCAAATATCGTATGTAAAGCATGTTTTAGCCCCTCCTTATGTGTTTTTGACACTATTCGGGTGTTAGGAGGGGGGGGGGGTACCAAGGGGTTTGGGGCACAACCTGCTAATGCAGTTTTAGCGCCTCGGAAGCTCAAAAATGCGAATTTTCCAAAACTCATTTTTATGATACTTTGACCATCCAAGATGATCAAATATCCTATGTAAAGCATGTTTTAGCCCCTCTTTATGTGTTTTTCACACTATTTGTTTGTGTGTGTGGAGGGGGGGTTCCAAGGGGTTCAGGGCACAACCTGCTTATGCAGTTTTCGCGCCTCGGCAGCTTAAAAATGGAAATTTTCCGACACTGATTTTTTTGATACTTTGACCATCCAAAATGATCAAATATCGTATGTAAAGCATGTTTTAGCCCCTCCTTATGTGTTTTTGACACTATTCAGGTGTTGGGCGGGGGGGGTGGGGGTACCAAGGGGTTTGGGGCACAACCTGCTAATGCAGTTTTAGCGCCTCGGCAGCTCAAAAATGCGAATTTCCAAAACTCATTTTTTGATACTTTGACCACCCTGCCCTAGCATGCGTCTCCTCACTTCTTAAATTGCCCTCTCGCACCTCTCCCCTCTTCGAGGTGCCTTGCCGAAGGCAATAGAATTTGGTATGGTAAAATTAGCCGTGGTGCAAATTTGGTACAAAATCTTAAATACCATGGAAAAGTGCATTGCATGGTATGCCAGTACGACGCCTGGGCCTGTGGTCCGCTCACCTTCCCGGTGCACCTGCGCTGTACATAAGAGGACCTTCAGCTTCCGGGGGTTCTCCCGAGTACACTCAATGACACCTTGAGCGTCAAGAGCTCAAAAAAAAAATACCATGGAAAAGTGTATTACAAAAATTGCAAATTGTGGACACCTTGAGAATTGAACCAGGGCCTTCAAGCGTTGAAATATAGTTGTTCTACAGCTAAGCTATCTCCATCAACATGCCCCCATGCCCACAATTCAGCAACCTACAGGGTCAGGACCCACCCACCACACAACATGTCAATACCTCCTCTCGGGAAGAAGAAATCCGCGCGGAACTCATTCTTACTCCCAGGCGCCGCGTCGACGAACACCATATAATCCCACCAGGCCTCCGGAGGAAGTGACTGGACCCTGGGGCATTTATGAAAGCACCGTGGAATAAAAGCAAAATAGACAACAATGAAGATGGGGCAAATTAGGCCTTTGTTTGCTCGTGGGCTATTGGAATGCTTACACCGATAAGCACTTGTGAGGAAAGCACCGACCCTAGCAATAGGCCTCAAAGCCCACTCCAACCTAGCGAGCAAGCGCTCCTTGCCTTTTTCGGAGATATCTCCCAACACTAAGTGGAACCACAAAATCAACACGCTAGTCAACAAACCCTGCCTATTCGACAGTTCACCCGAACAACAACTTGCGGCCAGCCAAGTCTTGTTTGTTAGCCATCAGTCTAGGAGGTTGATCAGGTAATTGCTAGGGTCAAAACACCTTGAAGAGAGGTTGTTAGATCAAGCGCAGGCGCGGGCGTCGTATACCCCCCCTTTTTGGGGGGTCATTCGCGTAGCATACCCCAAGGCATAATATGTGATGTCCAACCCCTTGTAAAATCATTATTCTGTCCAATGAGACAATCCCCCAATGGATTTTTCGATTCTGAGGCCTCTATCCCCTGAAACTGGATACCACTTTTTTTTGGGGGGGGGTCAAAAGTTTTTGATCAGAAGGCTTCACACAGTGGGGAGAAAAGGGACCATCAGAACAAGCACCGGTGGAATGGTAATGCAGCCAGCCGTTGATGGACAGGACAAGTCGGCGGTTCGATTCCTGGTCGGCAACTTTTCTGACGCGGCCGGCAGTCGGCCGACCAGGATTCGAACCACCGACTTTCCAGTCTGCGGCCGGCTGTGTTACCATTCAACTGTGGTTTGTTCTGACAGCCCGGATCCTCCCCACTGCATGAAGCCAAGCCTGCTATTGAAAAAAAAACCGAAGCTGACTGCTTGCCTGACTAAGTGACTGATTGGCTGACTGTCAGCCTCTCTTCGAGGTGCACTGCCGAAGGCAATAGAAATTAGCTGACAAATTGCGATGAAGGGACACCAACCAACTGCCACTTTCCCGAGGTTTTGGTGTGCGCTAGGCATGGTGGCAGGGCTCGTCCCTCTCGTCTGCCGTGCTGCATAGGTGGGGGGGGGCGTTACCGGGGAGGGCAGGGCGCCTGAACTCTGATTGGCCCTGTCCTTCCGCCCCTCTACCTCTGTACATAGGCCAACGGACTTTAACAGGAGCCGTACCCAAAATTGCTGTTGTTTTTGTGGCACCTGAAATTTTTTCAAAATTCGACTTTTTCCGAAACCCTTTTGTCGCATGTGGCATGGGTTTGGGTGACCAATTGGTGGAAATCCACTGTATCATGCGTATGGAGTCGCCCATTATTCAAGAACAGTCTTGAGTACTCTTTGAACTACTGGAGTCAGCCAAAAAAAAAGAACAATTGGTGACAATACAGGTACTTGAGCACCCCACCATCGGGCTTCTCACAAGCACAATCGTGACACCCTAAGCGCCCACCAATCAAAATGGTAGAAGTTGGTATAATTCTTCTTTGAGCCATATGCACCGCCCCCTTGTGCCGGAAGAGCTGTGCTCTAACCGTGCACTATGTTTGTGATTAAGGATACTAGACGACATAGATATCAGCCCATCGAGCACACCCCAACACACCACATCGATGGTACAGAGTGGCGTGGCATCAACACTCCATGCTCATGGGGGTGACACACCTCCGGGGGCAACTCCCCATGCCCCCAAGAGATGCCCGAACAGTACAGCGGGTGTCAGATGAGCAGGAAACACCTTGGTTCTCTAAGTTACGAGACAACCCCAGCCCCTCAGCCAACAGCTTGCGCGAACAATGCCTGCACAAGCCTCCAAAAACCAAGAAGTTGCGGGGATCCACTGTATCATATGCTGGAGTCGCCCACTTCCCAAGCACAGTCTTGAGTACTCTTTGAACTTGTGGAGTCAGTCACAAAAAAAAAAGAAAGAAACACCTTGGTTCTCTAAGTTACGAGACAACCCCAACCCCCTAGCCAACAACTTGCGCGAACAATGCCTGCACAAGCCTCCAAAAACCAAGAAGGGCGCCTTGACACAGCCCTCCGAGCACAAATGCTGGTCGCCAAACGACTGTCACACACCACCAAAATGGAAGCCATACGTGTTCTGGGCTCACTACCTCCGGGGGCAGAAGACTCACAATGCATGTTGGAACGACATCTAGCACACATGCCCAAGAACTTTTCCCTGCCTACACACACCAGCGATGAACTCTCCCACTTTGTTGCGGTAAACAGATGCTGCGCCAAAGAAAGCCATGGGCCGAGGAGCATGCAGATCTATTTGATACCATACACAAATGCGTAGCCACAACCACGACACAAACAAACATAGCAGTGCGCATCAGAGCATGGCACCAACAGATTCAGCAGTGCATCCAAGTTATTGGGAGTGCAAGCAAGACCTTGTCTGCTTTTTGGCAGACAGGTTGAACCCTAAGAGGGGAGCCAAAAAACCCGACAGACCGACGTGACACTGCGCAGTCGCATCTGCGGGTGACGGACTTCAAGGTTCAAACAAACGTCCCACCATTGCTGACGGCCTGTGGAGTCTCCTCACAGGATGACATATGTTATACTTTACCTGCCACACAGAAGCGGTCCGTCTGACCGAGCACTTACGAGGCACTCGTACGTCTGAACCCCAAAAAAGGATGACATAGATATCAACCCATTGCAGAGCGAAGAACAGGGGCTGGGTTACGCCTGTGAGGATTGCGATGCAGGCCTTCCCAAGTGACAGCACACACACCACCGCCGCATCCCCCCTTTCGCCCCTCCTTCCCTTTCTTCTTCTCAGCAGCAGCAACTCACCAAACAATGCCTTACTCCACCGGTATGTTCAGCTTCTTTGACGACTTGCCCGTACTGCTGTACGGTGTGGGTTGTGGAGGCTGTTTGGCCGTGCACAACAGTGTCATTGCCGCGGACAACCAGGCGGCGTTTGGGTTGCCTGGCGACATGATCACCGAGAAGTGCGGGTTCGCGGGCTGCGCGGCCAACGACGGGGCCATCTGCCTGAACGCCGCCATCTACAACTGCTTCGAGCCTGTGTACTGCCTGTGGCGCAAGCAGGTGCGTGAGAAGACTGGGGTGGATGGCAGTCTTCCCGGAGACATTGTCGCCACATGCTGCTGCAGCTATGCGGCTGTGATGCAGGATGCCCGTGAGTTGAAGAGCAAGGGCTTGGCCTACCAGGAAAGCATGAAATAAGCATCTCCCCTGACGGCCAACTGCTGCATGAGTACTAATGCTGCATGTGTGTATGTCTGTATGCATGTATGCCAGAATACCCAATTGGTGCAGTGCCAGTTTGGTGTCCTTTTCGTGCTGGCACCCTCCAATTATCATTAGACAAACAAAGGTACGTTGCATGGGAAGTAACTACATAAGTACAGTTTATCATGTCTGTCGTGCATCTCACTACGTGTCGCAAAGGACACGTGGTTGCGTGACCCGCAATCGCCTTTTTCGCTGTGAGCTCACAACTTCACAGATCTGGCCCTGGGCCCATTGAATGTCTTCCCACCGGTGGTGCTTTGCACCTCAGCAAACACCATCGGGTCCTCATTTGCATCACTGCCCATCTTTTATGCACAGACGGATGTATAGAGGGTGTGTTTGGTGCCGCCCGGTTGTGCGTTGCACCTCCGCAGCCACCCCCGGGTCTTGATTTGCTTCATTGCCCTCGTGCGGCAATAAGGCAAAGGCACATACAGACACAACGCGTTCCACGGGTGGTCTGATCCATTCCGCCCCTTCATTCAACACTTGTTGATGCACTGCTGCCGCAGCTCACAGCAGAACAAGCAGGACCACAGCTCTGACGAGCCAAGCCTGCCACACTGCGCAGGGGCTCTGCACTCGGGCTGCCCACAAGAATTTCGTTATGTTGCTTATGTTATGTTGTGCGGTGCTTCTGCCTAAAACCTGCCTTTCCACCGTTTGTGAATAGCCGGCAGTCTGATTGCAATGAAATGAACAAATCTCATTGTGGTTTCGTAGGTGCAGACATGTGCTTAGCACCTCACATAATGCACGTCCCGTCGAGCATCATGGACACTTGGTGGGGAGCGTTGAAGGGCATGTCGGGTTTTCACTTCCAGGGGTGCGGGGGTCCAACAGAGCCCTCCAAAACTGGGGGGGGGGGGGGGGGCTGGGGAAAAGGGCACAATTGACAGGCACCATTGATTAATGAGTCATTATGAAGTCTGGCGCCAAAGGCGCCGAAAAATGTTTTGAGCACCAAAATTGGTCAATTTTTTTTCACCAAATATATGGCAAATGATGACTTTTCTGAACCCCCTTGACGCGCTGATTCCAAAAATCCCATTTTTTTTCCCCGATTTTTGGGTCTGGGTCACCTCCAAGGCCCGGGGGTCAGACTCGGTAGGATTTTGGGGGTCCTGTCAATTGAGCCCTTTTTTGGGGAGGGGGGGGGTCCGGCCAGAGGGCTCTATCGACCCCGCCCCCCGCGGAAACGAAAACCCGGCCTCCCAAGACGCGACCCATCTTCCACGCCCCAAATCCCAAGACCACCATGAGGACCACAATTCAGAACACCTCCCACCTCCAAACAAGGGCCCTCCAAACACGGACCACACCATGATACACAGCACTGTGTACTGTGCACTGTGTACTCTGTGGCACTGGTCAACTTGAATGACTTTGTTTTTGACGCTTGAGTCGGCATTGTGGGTGGTTTTACAGTGTTTCCCATCTGGTGGATTTACGTAATGTTGCACATAGTGCGATGGCAGTGCCCGCAAGTACCTGCCCACTAAGGCGCCTCATCCTCAACAAATGGGTTGGCATGCAGCCAGCAAGCTGCCTACACGAATCAGCCACCATTTGGGTCAACTAAATGCCAATACAAATGGGGTGAGGTCCGAGCCAACAAAGTGATGTGACTGTTGGAAGACCGAGATATAGACCGCCGGATACCCCAAGAGGAGGCAGAGGCAAGCATGATTCTCACAGGGGGTGCAATAAGGACACTCACCTTTTTTTTTTGTTACGATGGCATCCACTCTCTGATGTTTGGTGGCTACGCACCAACCGCCATCGGTTACCCACCAACCGCCATCGGTCACCCACCAATCGCCACCGGTTACCCACCAACCGCCATCGGTTACCCACCAACCGCCATCAGTTACCCACCAACCGCCATCCTACTCCGAGTTTTTTTTTTCATTACGGCACCCCCTGATTTCTCATTGGGTTATTGGGCAGCAGCAGCATTGGGGCTCTGTTGCTTCCCTACCACTCTCTTTTTCAACAAAATGCTTCCGCCAAAATCAGCTCGAAGAAGGTTGTTAGATCAATCGCAGGCACGGACACCATATACCCCCTTTTGGGGCGTTCATTTGTGTAGGATACCCCCAGGTATGGTACCGGATGTCTAACCCCTCGTAACACCATCATTTTGGGAGACAAAGTGATCCCCCAATGAATTTTTCGATTTCGACCCTCATAACCCCCCCTCCCCCCGTCCCCTCCTTCTCTCCCCCCTCAGAACGTGGTTGCTGCCACCGCCGTCCCTCCGCGGGGGCTCTCACCATGGGCACCACCGCCCCACCGTTGCCCTTTGCCATTATTGGGAAACAGAAAACGGGCGAAGGGGGTGGCACTGGGGGTGCCAGAGATCTAGAGGGAGTATCAGTGTGCGGGGCGTGCACCGGGAAGCTTTTTCGCCACTTGATCTACCCCTGTTTTTGGGGGGTGCATTCTACCCCTTTTTTGGCCCGCCCTAGATTGCAGTGGTTGCATATGGGTCACCCGGGGGCGAGGGGGGGGGCTGCTAGGACAACCTCAAGGTTTTTAGCGGACTTCAAATATTCCAAAAACATGTGAAACAATTTTTTGCCCCTTTGCTCATTAGTGGCATTGGGGTTTGGTTGGGAACATCTGGTGTGGTGGCCGTGATGAGTTGCACGAGTTCGTGTGTGGTTTGTTGCATTTCATGCAATTTTGCACTCGGAGGCAGGTCCACCACCCTCCTTATGGACTCTGGGAGCATGTCTCGCCTCGTGTTTGGATTGATAAAAGCAACTCAGCCGCTACGCAAGATGAGGGAGAGGACGAGGCAAATGTGTGTGCTTTGTTTTGTCACAAGCGCTCCACCTTCACAGCTTGTGGTGAGTGCAAGAAGCATTATTGCAATGAATGTATTGATCCCCACACTTGTGGGGATCAAATCAAATCAAAAAGCAATACATGAGTGATACACATTGAAGGTGCTGACCGCACGGTGCCGTGCGCGGTGCGGCGTCAGCCCGGCGCGCACAATATATTCTCACACTAAAAGTTGCTGCAACGTGGCCAGTGTGCACTGTATGCAATGGTTGGGTGATGCTATTGGTGTGTATGGGTAAAGCACGCTTTGGGGGCATTATCTGGGGGGAAGTGGTGATGATGCATGCACAAAAGTTTCCCATTTCAATGTATTTTCTCTCGTCCCTGCCTACCTTCTGAAAGGGTGTCCATTGCACTAAAGCGTTGCATCCTGTGACGCGCGCGGTGTGCGCGGTGCGTTTCAGCACCCTCATTGATGTTGAATTCAGCTATTTCGCCTTATGCGGTGTGCTTTGTAGGGAAGGTTTGCGGTCCACTCTGGTCTACTTGGGGGGCTTCTCTAGGGGAGGGTAAATCCGGGGCCAAAGTCAGGATGGTCAATACAACAGTAGCGCGCCGGGCAGGCGCTGGGCAAATACTTACCCCCTATCTGCACCTGTGGAAGGCAGGCCACGGGGGGAGGAGACGGAAGCCAACCCCCAAAAAAACTCATTAGTCACATAGTTGGAAACACAATCAACAATGATGCCCTGAACACAACCAGGAATCAGCCGTAATACATCCAGAATTGTAAAATGAAAACAGTTATGTCCAGAGTACAACCAGGACAAACAGCATTTATCTACAGTGCATTGAGAGGTTTAAAAATAAGTGAACAGTGGTGGCTGGGTCACATGCATGTCCAAAAGACCCTAAAGCACTTGTAAAAATGCATTAGAGGTCATAGTGCTGTGAAAAAACATCATTTGTGATGAAAGAAAACAAAAAAAAAACACAAAAAACGGCTTTTTTTTAAATACAAAAAAACACTGGTTTGGATGTCTGGGTGTTGCAGGGGTCCGTGACACCCGTTTATCTCTTCCTTGCTCATTAGAGCACAGTGTTGCCCATGCAGTCACATGCCGCACAATGTGCCGGCAGACCTGTGCCTCTGCCAGCACCAATTTCAGAATACCCCCCCTAATGTCCAACGTCCCGTCCCAGCCTGTTCTAGCCGCTGATTAGGGCACAGCCACCCGAATGACTGTTGTACCCTCATGCATGGTCTGCAACATTGCAGCTGCAGCAGCTGCTGCCATCGACACTGTGGCCCATTCACTAGCTGCCGTGTAAGCATCGGCCTTCCCTAGCGCAAACACGGGGCTACAGCGTCAAGCAGTGGCAGGGCTCACCAGCCTAATGGACCGCCTCGGACCCCAGAAATTGTAGAGTTTGTTGATCTGTAGCTACCATGGGGATGCTGGCCCAACAGTGGTTTGTTCATGCCCAACATAGCCACAGAACATCCATGGCAGGTAATCCACAGGCGGCATGATTAACCGCTACAGCACTTGCACATCGGCCAATTTGCCCTTCACCGCCACTTCCTAAGCGCTGAAATGTGTTGTGCCAGTGAGCACCGCTGTCCGAGGAGCATTCGCTGCAGCTCTATGTCGGCCGCGGTGGTGCCTGCTTGGGGCCGAGGTGTGCAGCGGCACCGATGATGCAGGCACCGCTGGTGCCGGTAGTAATGGCCAACCCCCCATCGGCCGATCCGCGCCTCGGTCTCCGTCCACGCCGATGTCAACGTTGTTAGGTCCCTGCACGCACACATGCTTGCCTCCACTGTGCTTGGCAGAGGCACGCGCTGCATCCACATGACCCACAAAACATGCAGGGCCGCCCCGCCCATGCTGCATAATGAGTGGGCTTGCCAGGAGTCCTCACAACCTGCACTGCATTCGTACCGGCGGCCTCGTCATCCGTGACAGCCTCATGGTCAGCAATGTCCCATGCCTCACCGTTGCCGCTGGCATAGTTAGCAACGTCATTTTCCACTCACCACCATGGAGGTGGGAGGGAGTCTGGCTGAAATGCTAGTGATGCACTGTCCTCACTTGCCATTATCTTGTTGCAGGCCATTGGGTCCACTACGTCGCGCCTGCTGAGTGGCAGCAGTCGCCGTGTCTTGCCGTTCTCCATCTCCTCAAGCATGCCATTGATGGCGGGTGTCAAGAGTCCCCCTGCTCTACAACGAATGCTGCCCCGTCGAACAGCTCCCCGGCCATAGGAGGCCTTGCGAGAGCAAGAGCATAGCCCCCATGCCAAAGGGATACAGTGGGGACGCCGCCCACATCGCAAGCGGCAACCCCCCATGTCATCACCCATTTGAGGGTATTAGTCAAAATCACTGATACCACGGGCCCCAAAAAATCACTTGCAAAGAGGGGGGGAATCCAAAGGGCGGCACTATGGATTCACCGGACTCCAGGATTGACCCTGAAGATTTTCATTACAATTGCGTTTGTGTGGGTATTCCATTACACGAGTTGCACATGTCAAATCTCATCATGGCTCAACCAAAATACAACAAACACAACAAACAAAAGGGCGTGCAAGTGCTGGTGCACTCCCCTAGTGCACACCACAAGCTAGAGTGGGGCTGCTGCACACAAAAGTCAAATGCAGGACAAGAGGACCTCCATCAGCCTCAATATTAGGCACTTATGCAGGTCAACTCACCAAGGACCATATATTGTGCAGCTTGTGGCAGGGAAAGGTGGTTCATGGACGGTAGGGAACGGCAGCGCGCTCATCGCACTAGGCAAAGTTTCCCCCTATTTTCATCCACTTCTCCCCGTTTTTTTTCCCAAGGGGTTGCCTTGAGGGGGCGCATTGTGCGCTGTGCGAAAAGTAAGCTATTTTGGGCCAGTTGTCCCTAGTATTGTTGTGGTTCCTCATGCAGTGCTATTAATTGGCCCAGGGGCGGGGAGGTAGTGTAGTGTGCATTATTGCAGCATCCATGAAAAGGTATGTACCTACCTGTTGTGTTTGTTCAACCTTCTTTTGCTATTGAGGTTAGCCGGACTACCTTTTTCTCTCCATGTTGGAGACCCATCTGGGCCATTTAGCCCAAATATGGCCGGGGATATCCAGCCACTGGACCATTTGGTCCGACTTCAATACAGTAGGGGATATGTAGCAATTAGGACACTTGGCCTGATATGGTAGGGCATATGTAGCCATATCTGTTGCGCTTTGTTCCTGAGACGTGAGGCAGGAACACCGTCACAGTCGCTTGTGCCTTTGGGACTCAGTACCATGGCAAAATCTGTGGTAAGGGTAAAGGCAAAGTAACGTCAAATGATCACCGGCCATAGTGCTAGTAACAGGCATGTGTGGTATCCAATCGCCGTTAAAGGTTTGGAGCGCAATAAAGTCTTATCATTTACTTTTCTTACCTTACTTCCTTACTCCCCATATTGTAGCCATTATGCCACGAACCTCCAAGCGGATACATGCGTCGATATTGTCCGAGCTTTCTCTTGGTGCATGCCCCTGCTTCTTGTTCACCGCTCCCTCCAATCATGCATAATCATGCATGACTTGTGCTTTTCCAACTATGAAACGGGCACCCCAAGCTCGGTGTGACAGAGATACATCATTGGGGGGCTGAAATGGGGCTTCCTTTTGTTTCTTCCCATTTTCGACACCACAAGATGTTTCCAGCGCACAGTGTCGTGCGTTACACGCGGTCCACGGGCGACTTTGTTCGCCCGCATTAGTGCTTTGTTGTGTCATTTGTGCTTAGGGTTCCTGGGCTAGGGAGTAATGTTTCAGGGGGATAGATGGGCGGAACATGGGTTTGGATGCCGTGCCCACCGGGCGCGCGCCGGGTAAACATTACCTCAAGGGACAGTAGGGCTTTGAGGCTGAAGTTGAATTCCGCACCAAAAAGGTGGGGGGTGGTATGAAAGAGCAGACATTGCCATTATTCTTCTTGTCCCACCATCGTATGTTGGGACTTTTTCACGAGCACACTCATGACACCCTTAGCGCCCAGACCTCAACATGGTGGAAGTGGGTATGATCATTCTTGGAGCCACATGCATCATGCAGCCCCCTTGTGCTGGAACAGCCTTGCTCTTGACCTTGTTTGTGCACCATGTTTGTGGTCAAGGATACCAGATGACATGGATATCAGCCCATCGTAGAGTGAAGGACAGGGGCTGGGTTAGGCTTGTGCGGATTGCGACACAGGCCTTCCCAAGGGACAACACACTCACCACCGCCGCATCCCGCCTTTCGCCCCTCCTTCCCTTTCTTCTTCTCAGCAGCAGCAACTCACCCAAACAATGCCTTACTCCACCGGTATGTTCAGCTTCTTTGACGACTTGCCCGTACTGCTGTACGGTGTGGGTTGTGGAGGCTGTTTGGCCGTGCACAACAGTGTCATTGCCGCGGACAACCAGGCGGCGTTTGGGTTGCCTGGGGACATGATCACCGAGAAGTGCGAGTTCGCGGGCTGCGCGGCCAACGACGGGGCCATCTGCCTGAACGCCGCCATCTACAACTGCTTCGAGCCTGTGTACTGCCTGTGGCGCAAGCAGGTGCGTGAGAAGACTGGGGTGGATGGCAGTCTTCCCGGAGATATTGTCGCCACATGCTGCTGCAGCTATGCGGCTGTGATGCAGGATGCCCGTGAGTTGAAGAGCAAGGGCTTGGCCTACCAGGAAAGCATGAAATAAGCATCTCCCCTGACGGCCAACTGCTGCATGAGTACTAATGCTGCATGTGTGTATGTCTGTATGCATGTATGCCAGAATACCCAATTGGTGCAGTGCCAGTTTGGTGTCCTTTTCGTGCTGGCACCCTCCAATTATCATTAGACAAACAAAGGTACGTTGCATGGGAAGTAACTACATAAGTACAGTTTATCATGTCTGTCGTGCATCTCACTACGTGTCGCAAAGGACACGTGGTTGCGTGACCCGCAATCGCCTTTTTCGCTGTGAGCTCACAACTTCACAGATCTGGCCCTGGGCCCATTGAATGTCTTCCCACCGGTGGTGCTTTGCACCTCAGCAAACACCATCGGGTCCTCATTTGCATCACTGCCCATCTTTTATGCACAGACGGATGTATAGAGGGTGTGTTTGGTGCCGCCCGGTTGTGCGTTGCACCTCCGCAGCCACCCCCGGGTCTTGATTTGCTTCATTGCCCTCGTGCGGCAATAAGGCAAAGGCACATACAGACACAACGCGTTCCACGGGTGGTCTGATCCATTCCGCCCCTTCATTCAACACTTGTTGATGCACTGCTGCCGCAGCTCACAGCAGAACAAGCAGGACCACAGCTCTGACGAGCCAAGCCTGCCACACTGCGCAGGGGCTCTGCACTCGGGCTGCCCACAAGAATTTCGTTATGTTGCTTATGTTATGTTGTGCGGTGCTTCTGCCTAAAACCTGCCTTTCCACCGTTTGTGAATAGCCGGCAGTCTGATTGCAATGAAATGAACAAATCTCATTGTGGTTTCGTAGGTGCAGACATGTGCTTAGCACCTCACATAATGCACGTCCCGTTGAGCATCATGGACACTTGGTGGGGAGCGTTGAAGGGCATGTCGGGTTTTCACTTCCAGGGGTGCGGGGGTCCAACAGAGCCCTCCAAAACTGGGGGGGGGGGGGGGGGGCTGGGGAAAAGGGCACAATTGACAGGCACCATTGATTAATGAGTCATTATGAAGTCTGGCGCCAAAGGCGCCGAAAAATGTTTTGAGCACCAAAATTGGTCAATTTTTTTTCACCAAATATATGGCAAATGATGACTTTTCTGAACCCCCTTGACGCGCTGATTCCAAAAATCCCATTTTTTTTCCCCGATTTTTGGGTCTGGGTCACCTCCAAGGCCCGGGGGTCAGACTCGGTAGGATTTTGGGGGTCCTGTCAATTGAGCCCTTTTTTGGGGAGGGGGGGGGTCCGGCCAGAGGGCTCTATCGACCCCGCCCCCCGCGGAAACGAAAACCCGGCCTCCCAAGACGCGACCCATCTTCCACGCCCCAAATCCCAAGACCACCATGAGGACCACAATTCAGAACACCTCCCACCTCCAAACAAGGGCCCTCCAAACACGGACCACACCATGATACACAGCACTGTGTACTGTGCACTGTGTACTCTGTGGCACTGGTCAACTTGAATGACTTTGTTTTTGACGCTTGAGTCGGCATTGTGGGTGGTTTTACAGTGTTTCCCATCTGGTGGATTTACGTAATGTTGCACATAGTGCGATGGCAGTGCCCGCAAGTACCTGCCCACTAAGGCGCCTCATCCTCAACAAATGGGTTGGCATGCAGCCAGCAAGCTGCCTACACGAATCAGCCACCATTTGGGTCAACTAAATGCCAATACAAATGGGGTGAGGTCCGAGCCAACAAAGTGATGTGACTGTTGGAAGACCGAGATATAGACCGCCGGATACCCCAAGAGGAGGCAGAGGCAAGCATGATTCTCACAGGGGGTGCAATAAGGACACTCACCTTTTTTTTTTGTTACGATGGCATCCACTCTCTGATGTTTGGTGGCTACGCACCAACCGCCATCGGTTACCCACCAACCGCCATCGGTCACCCACCAATCGCCACCGGTTACCCACCAACCGCCATCGGTTACCCACCAACCGCCATCAGTTACCCACCAACCGCCATCCTACTCCGAGTTTTTTTTTTCATTACGGCACCCCCTGATTTCTCATTGGGTTATTGGGCAGCAGCAGCATTGGGGCTCTGTTGCTTCCCTACCACTCTCTTTTTCAACAAAATGCTTCCGCCAAAATCAGCTCGAAGAAGGTTGTTAGATCAATCGCAGGCACGGACACCATATACCCCCTTTTGGGGCGTTCATTTGTGTAGGATACCCCCAGGTATGGTACCGGATGTCTAACCCCTCGTAACACCATCATTTTGGGAGACAAAGTGATCCCCCAATGAATTTTTCGATTTCGACCCTCATAACCCCCCCTCCCCCCGTCCCCTCCTTCTCTCCCCCCTCAGAACGTGGTTGCTGCCACCGCCGTCCCTCCGCGGGGGCTCTCACCATGGGCACCACCGCCCCACCGTTGCCCTTTGCCATTATTGGGAAACAGAAAACGGGCGAAGGGGGTGGCACTGGGGGTGCCAGAGATCTAGAGGGAGTATCAGTGTGCGGGGCGTGCACCGGGAAGCTTTTTCGCCACTTGATCTACCCCTGTTTTTGGGGGGTGCATTCTACCCCTTTTTTGGCCCGCCCTAGATTGCAGTGGTTGCATATGGGTCACCCGGGGGCGAGGGGGGGGGCTGCTAGGACAACCTCAAGGTTTTTAGCGGACTTCAAATATTCCAAAAACATGTGAAACAATTTTTTGCCCCTTTGCTCATTAGTGGCATTGGGGTTTGGTTGGGAACATCTGGTGTGGTGGCCGTGATGAGTTGCACGAGTTCGTGTGTGGTTTGTTGCATTTCATGCAATTTTGCACTCGGAGGCAGGTCCACCACCCTCCTTATGGACTCTGGGAGCATGTCTCGCCTCGTGTTTGGATTGATAAAAGCAACTCAGCCGCTACGCAAGATGAGGGAGAGGACGAGGCAAATGTGTGTGCTTTGTTTTGTCACAAGCGCTCCACCTTCACAGCTTGTGGTGAGTGCAAGAAGCATTATTGCAATGAATGTATTGATCCCCACACTTGTGGGGATCAAATCAAATCAAAAAGCAATACATGAGTGATACACATTGAAGGTGCTGACCGCACGGTGCCGTGCGCGGTGCGGCGTCAGCCCGGCGCGCACAATATATTCTCACACTAAAAGTTGCTGCAACGTGGCCAGTGTGCACTGTATGCAATGGTTGGGTGATGCTATTGGTGTGTATGGGTAAAGCACGCTTTGGGGGCATTATCTGGGGGGAAGTGGTGATGATGCATGCACAAAAGTTTCCCATTTCAATGTATTTTCTCCGCGTCCCTGCCTACCTTCTGAAAGGGTGTCCATTGCACTAAAGCGTTGCATCCTGTGACGCGCGCGGTGTGCGCGGTGCGTTTCAGCACCCTCATTGATGTTGAATTCAGCTATTTCGCCTTATGCGGTGTGCTTTGTAGGGAAGATTTGCGGTCCACTCTGGTCTACTTGGGGGGCTTCTCTAGGGGAGGGTAAATCCGGGGCCAAAGTCAGGATGGTCAATACAACAGTAGCGCGCCGGGCAGGCGCTGGGCAAATACTTACCCCCTATCTGCACCTGTGGAAGGCAGGCCACGGGGGGAGGAGACGGAAGCCAACCCCCAAAAAAACTCATTAGTCACATAGTTGGAAACACAATCAACAATGATGCCCTGAACACAACCAGGAATCAGCCGTAATACATCCAGAATTGTAAAATGAAAACAGTTATGTCCAGAGTACAACCAGGACAAACAGCATTTATCTACAGTGCATTGAGAGGTTTAAAAATAAGTGAACAGTGGTGGCTGGGTCACATGCATGTCCAAAAGACCCTAAAGCACTTGTAAAAATGCATTAGAGGTCATAGTGCTGTGAAAAAACATCATTTGTGATGAAAGAAAACAAAAAAAAACACAAAAAACGGCTTTTTTTTAAATACAAAAAAACACTGGTTTGAATGTCTGGGTGTTGCAGGGGTCCGTGACACCCGTTTATCTCTTCCTTGCTCATTAGAGCACAGTGTTGCCCATGCAGTCACATGCTGCACAATGTGCCGGCAGACCTGTGCCTCTGCCAGCACCAATTTCAGAATACCCCCCCTAATGTCCAACGTCCCGTCCCAGCCTGTTCTAGCCGCTGATTAGGGCGCAGCCACCCGAATGACTGCTGTACCCTCATGCATGGTCTGCAACATTGCAGCTGCAGCAGCTGCTGCCATCGACACTGTGGCCCATTCACTAGCTGCCGTGTAAGCATCGGCCTTCCCTAGCGCAAACACGGGGCTACAGCGTCAAGCAGTGGCAGGGCTCACCAGCCTAATGGACCGCCTCGGACCCCAGAAATTGTAGAGTTTGTTGATCTGTAGCTACCATGGGGATGCTGGCCCAACAGTGGTTTGTTCATGCCCAACATAGCCACAGAACATCCATGGCAGGCAATCCACAGGCGGCATGATTAACCGCTACAGCACTTGCACATCGGCCAATTTGCCCTTCACCGCCACTTCCTAAGCGCTGAAATGTGTTGTGCCAGTGAGCACCGCTGTCCGAGGAGCATTCGCTGCAGCTCTATGTCGGCCGCGGTGGTGCCTGCTTGGGGCCGAAGTGTGCAGCGGCACCGATGATGCAGGCACCGCTGGTGCCGGTAGTAATGGCCAACCCCCCATCGGCCGATCCGCGCCTCGGTCTCCGTCCACGCCGATGTCAACGTTGTTAGGTCCCTGCACGCACACATGCTTGCCTCCACTGTGCTTGGCAGAGGCACGCGCTGCATCCACATGACCCACAAAACATGCAGGGCCGCCCCGCCCATGCTGCATAATGAGTGGGCTTGCCAGGAGTCCTCACAACCTGCACTGCATTCGTACCGGCGGCCTCGTCATCCGTGACAGCCTCATGGTCAGCAATGTCCCATGCCTCACCGTTGCCGCTGGCATAGTTAGCAACGTCATTTTCCACTCACCACCATGGAGGTGGGAGGGAGTCTGGCTGAAATGCTAGTGATGCACTGTCCTCACTTGCCATTATCTTGTTGCAGGCCATTGGGTCCACTACGTCGCGCCTGCTGAGTGGCAGCAGTCGCCGTGTCTTGCCGTTCTCCATCTCCTCAAGCATGCCATTGATGGCGGGTGTCAAGAGTCCCCCTGCTCTACAACGAATGCTGCCCCGTCGAACAGCTCCCCGGCCATAGGAGGCCTTGCGAGAGCAAGAGCATAGCCCCCATGCCAAAGGGATACAGTGGGGACGCCGCCCACATCGCAAGCGGCAACCCCCCATGTCATCACCCATTTGAGGGTATTAGTCAAAATCACTGATACCACGGGCCCCAAAAAATCACTTGCAAAGAGGGGGGGAATCCAAAGGGCGGCACTATGGATTCACCGGACTCCAGGATTGACCCTGAAGATTTTCATTACAATTGCGTTTGTGTGGGTATTCCATTACACGAGTTGCACATGTCAAATCTCATCATGGCTCAACCAAAATACAACAAACACAACAAACAAAAGGGCGTGCAAGTGCTGGTGCACTCCCCTAGTGCACACCACAAGCTAGAGTGGGGCTGCTGCACACAAAAGTCAAATGCAGGACAAGAGGACCTCCATCAGCCTCAATATTAGGCACTTATGCAGGTCAACTCACCAAGGACCATATATTGTGCAGCTTGTGGCAGGGAAAGGTGGTTCATGGACGGTAGGGAACGGCAGCGCGCTCATCGCACTAGGCAAAGTTTCCCCCTATTTTCATCCACTTCTCCCCGTTTTTTTTCCCAAGGGGTTGCCTTGAGGGGGCGCATTGTGCGCTGTGCGAAAAGTAAGCTATTTTGGGCCAGTTGTCCCTAGTATTGTTGTGGTTCCTCATGCAGTGCTATTAATTGGCCCAGGGGCGGGGAGGTAGTGTAGTGTGCATTATTGCAGCATCCATGAAAAGGTATGTACCTACCTGTTGTGTTTGTTCAACCTTCTTTTGCTATTGAGGTTAGCCGGACTACCTTTTTCTCTCCATGTTGGAGACCCATCTGGGCCATTTAGCCCAAATATGGCCGGGGATATCCAGCCACTGGACCATTTGGTCCGACTTCAATACAGTAGGGGATATGTAGCAATTAGGACACTTGGCCTGATATGGTAGGGCATATGTAGCCATATCTGTTGCGCTTTGTTCCTGAGACGTGAGGCAGGAACACCGTCACAGTCGCTTGTGCCTTTGGGACTCAGTACCATGGCAAAATCTGTGGTAAGGGTAAAGGCAAAGTAACGTCAAATGATCACCGGCCATAGTGCTAGTAACAGGCATGTGTGGTATCCAATCGCCGTTAAAGGTTTGGAGCGCAATAAAGTCTTATCATTTACTTTTCTTACCTTACTTCCTTACTCCCCATATTGTAGCCATTATGCCACGAACCTCCAAGCGGATACATGCGTCGATATTGTCCGAGCTTTCTCTTGGTGCATGCCCCTGCTTCTTGTTCACCGCTCCCTCCAATCATGCATAATCATGCATGACTTGTGCTTTTCCAACTATGAAACGGGCACCCCAAGCTCGGTGTGACAGAGATACATCATTGGGGGGCTGAAATGGGGCTTCCTTTTGTTTCTTCCCATTTTCGACACCACAAGATGTTTCCAGCGCACAGTGTCGTGCGTTACACGCGGTCCACGGGCGACTTTGTTCGCCCGCATTAGTGCTTTGTTGTGTCATTTGTGCTTAGGGTTCCTGGGCTAGGGAGTAATGTTTCAGGGGGATAGATGGGCGGAACATGGGTTTGGATGCCGTGCCCACCGGGCGCGCGCCGGGTAAACATTACCTCAAGGGACAGTAGGGCTTTGAGGCTGAAGTTGAATTCCGCACCAAAAAGGTGGGGGGTGGTATGAAAGAGCAGACATTGCCATTATTCTTCTTGTCCCACCATCGTATGTTGGGACTTTTTCACGAGCACACTCATGACACCCTTAGCGCCCAGACCTCAACATGGTGGAAGTGGGTATGGTCATTCTTGGAGCCACATGCATCATGCAGCCCCCTTGTGCTGGAACAGCCTTGCTCTTGACCTTGTTTGTGCACCATGTTTGTGGTCAAGGATACCAGATGACATGGATATCAGCCCATCGTAGAGTGAAGGACAGGGGCTGGGTTAGGCTTGTGCGGATTGCGACACAGGCCTTCCCAAGGGACAACACACTCACCACCGCCGCATCCCGCCTTTCGCCCCTCCTTCCCTTTCTTCTTCTCAGCAGCAGCAACTCACCCAAACAATGCCTTACTCCACCGGTATGTTCAGCTTCTTTGACGACTTGCCCGTACTGCTGTACGGTGTGGGTTGTGGAGGCTGTTTGGCCGTGCACAACAGTGTCATTGCCGCGGACAACCAGGCGGCGTTTGGGTTGCCTGGGGACATGATCACCGAGAAGTGCGAGTTCGCGGGCTGCGCGGCCAACGACGGGGCCATCTGCCTGAACGCCGCCATCTACAACTGCTTCGAGCCTGTGTACTGCCTGTGGCGCAAGCAGGTGCGTGAGAAGACTGGGGTGGATGGCAGTCTTCCCGGAGACATTGTCGCCACATGCTGCTGCAGCTATGCGGCTGTGATGCAGGATGCCCGTGAGTTGAAGAGCAAGGGCTTGGCCTACCAGGAAAGCATGAAATAAGCATCTCCCCTGACGGCCAACTGCTGCATGAGTACTAATGCTGCATGTGTGTATGTCTGTATGCATGTCCCAACTGGTGCAGTGCCATTTTGCTGTTCCCAGTCGCAAGCGGCCAGTCTCCTTTTGTGCTGGCACCCTCAAATTAGACAAACAAAGATACGTTGCATGGGAAGTAACTACATAAGTACAGTCTATCATCTCTGTCGTGCATCTCACGACGTGTTGGACAAGACACGTGGTTGCGTGACCCGCAATCGCCTTTTTCGCTGTGAGCTCACAACTTCACAGATCTGGCCCTGGGCCCATTGAATGTCTTCCCACCGGTGGTGCTTTGCACCTCAGCAAGCACCATCGGGTCTGCGTTTGCATCACTGCCCATCTGTTATGCACAGACGGATGTATAGAGGGTGTGTTTGGTGCCGCCCGGTTGTGCGTTGCACCTCCGCAGCCACCCCCCGGGTCTTGATTTGCTTCATTGCCCTCGTGCGGCAATAAGGCAAAGGCACATACAGACACAACGCGTTCCACGGGTGGTCTGATCCATTCCGCCCCTTCATTCAACACTTGTTGATGCACTGCTGCCGCAGCTCACAGCAGAACAAGCAGGACCACAGCTCTGACGAGCCAAGCCTGCCACACTGCGCAGGGGCTCTGCACTCGGGCTGCCCACAAGAGCTTTGTTGTGTTGCTTTGTTGTGCTGTGCCGCTGTGTGCCCTGAACGTGCTATCCCACCGCGTGTGTCCATCAGCTCAGCACCACTTGGGTACCTCAGTTCATTGCATATTTCCCTTTTCAAGGGGAGGAGGGCGGTGAACTGTAGTGGTTCCGCATCCTAGCGCCTGATCGATGTTCAGGTAGTGCGGTCCATACCCAAGTACCCTCGCAACATGATTTGCAGGCAGTCGGTTCGCAATGCAAGGCATTGTCGTTTCGTAGGTGAACACATACGCTCAGCAGGCGCCTCACAGAATCCACATCCCGTTGAGCATCATGGGCACTCGGTGGGGAACGTCGAAGACGTGACCCATCTGCCACGGCCCGAATCCCAAGACCACCATGAGGACCGCAGTTCAGAACACCCCCCACCTCCAAACAATCTCCATCCAAACACTGCCCACGCACCATGACACACAACATGCCAGGAACACCATCAGCCAGCAGACAACAAAGTGAAAGACCAGCGTGTCCTCACAAACGTGCCCACAAAAGGCATGCCAGTCTGCTGAGCCCAGGCAATTTCCCCCACATGTAGTGAGATGGATCAGCGTAGCATGAGTGGCAAATGCTGTGCTCAGTGAGCCATGGGCACGTTGTGCAAACAATCAGCACAAGGGCCCACCCAAGCATGGCAATGACATTCTGTGTCAGCATCGTTTTGGATGTTAGTAGGATTGGTTCCCATCTGTTTTGGTCGGGCACCATTCATGCCAATAAGACCTTTTGCTTAGCCCCCCCCCCCCCCCCCGACCCGACGGTACTTTATTCTTTGTGGCTGTGGGTAGCGGAGCACGCATGCCACGTGCAGCAGTGTCCCAACCCCACGAGACCGTGCTGCCAATGATTTTTTGGATTTTGACCCCCGTACCCTCCCGCACCTGGGTACCCCTTTTTTAGGGGGGGGGGGGGCGGGGGGGGTTGGGGGAGGACTTCTTTGTGTATTGTGGCCGCTGTGTGTGTATTTGGACCTGGGTCTTGAAGAATTTGTTTCTTGTATATGGACCCCCTAACGTTAGGGGGTTCCGCGTCCCAACTCCGGGTACCCTCAGTCGCCCCCCCCCCCCCCTATGGCCCCTTGCCAGTGAGGACTTGGCCATTTTCACACTAGATGGGCCGTTTAGTGGCACGTGAAATTTTTTTGAAATTCGAGTTTTCATGAATACCTTCCGTTGCCCCTAGGATGGGTTTGGGTTATCATTTGGTGACAATACGGGTACTTGAGCACCTATGGGGACCCACGTAGTGGCCGCTAGGCCTATGTAGCCCGTGCCATGGGCCTTCCGAAAGCCCCAAAATCACCTCGCACTTGATGTAGTGTAGGCTGTTTAGTGACACTTGACAGTTTTTCACATTTCGACTTATTCCAAAACCCTTCCGTTGCCCCTAAGATGGGTTTGGGTGATCATTTGGTGACAATGCAGGCACTTGAGCGCCCATGGGGACCCGCGTAGTGGCCACTAGGCCCATGTAGCCCGAGCCATGGGACCCCCAAAAGCTTCCAAATTGCTGTTTGTCGGTGGTTCAATGCCATTTGGTGTGCGCACAAACTGCACAAACCGCACAAACAAGCAGTTTTCCACCCTCTCCAGGTCAAACATGGAAAATTTTGCATAAGATTTTTGGATATTTGGATGATGAAATATACTATGTAAAGCATGGTTTGGACCCTCTTTGTCTATTTTTCACCCTATTTGGGTGTTGGGGGGGGGTCCCAAGGGGGCCGGGGCACAACCTCTTTATGCAGTTTTCCGGCATCACCTGCTTATGCAGTTTTAGCGCCTCGGCAGCTCAAAAATGGTAATTTCCGAAGCTGATTTTCCTGATATTTTGACCATCCAAAATGATCAAGTATCCTATGTAAAGCATGTTTTAGCCCCCTTTTATGTGTTTTTCACCCTATTTGGGTGCCCCTCCAGCTTCATGTGACAAGCTGGTACAGATGGACCTCAAGCTGAAACCCGAGTTCGTGGGTCGCAAGATCCGGAGGAGACCCTATCCAGCTCCTAAAGAGCAGGCCGACGAGATTGAGCGACAGATACAAGGATGTATCGACGCGGGCTTAGTCCTGAAGTACAAGGACGGGGACTACCCCCAACACTGCAGCCCCTGTTTCCTGGTGGCTAAACCTGGGTCTACAGCCAAACGGCTGGTAGTGGACTACGGAGAGCTGAACAAGAAAACGCTGAACCACTCAGGGTCCATTCCTAATATAGAGTCTACCCTTGAGAAGATAGCCTCCTGTCGCTACAAGACCAAGATGGACAAGAGGAGCGGACTCTGGCAAGTGGACCTGACACCCAACGCTCAGGAGCTATTGGCCTTCATCACCCCTCAGGGGAGGGTGTTCAAGTGGAAGGTCATGCCATTTGGCGTGGCCAACGCACCCGCTCTATTCCAAGAGCTGATGAACAAGATCTTGTCCATCCTACGAAGGAGACCTAAGGTGCAGGAACTTATATCCCGTGGGGCCCAGATGGAAGCACACATCGACGATGTATGCCTCGGGACCAATACCCAGGAGGATCACCTAATCCTCTTGGGTGAGTTCTTTGCAGTCTGCCAAGAGAACCACACACGACTCAAGCTGGAGAAGTGTGAGTTCATGCAGGAGACCATGCAGTACCTGGAGTTTGACGTTGGCTATGGGTGGTGGACCCCAGCGGCCTCTAAGGCCAAACCCCTGATGGATGCTAAGGTACGACACGAAGACCCCAAGAAAGGACTTCATGATGTACGCAGTTTCATTGGGGCGTGCAACTTCTATCGCCGCCATATCAAAAACTTCACCTACACCAGCGCCGTTCTGACGGACTTGATCAAGAACAGTACTAGTTGGCGCTGGGGCCCACAAGAACAACAAGCGTTTGACGAGCTCAAAGACAAGGTGGCCGACGCTAAGTGCTTGGGCGTGCCTAGGGCACAAGGGGAGATTATCCTGGTGACCGACGCCAGCAATGTGGGCGGTGGTGGAACGTTGTTCCAATGGCAAGCACTAGAGAAGGAGGAGTTCGACTCGGCCATTTCCCAATGGGGGACGGAAGGTCTCAACCGAGATGGAACTCTCAAGCACAGCTACCCTGACGACAAGTGGGTCCTAGTACCTCTGGGTCACTGGAACTGGAAGTGGAACCAGGCCAGGGGGAACTACTCCACCTATGAGCAGGAATTGCTCGCGGGTATGCTAGTGCTATCCTCACAAGCACGACTGTTAGGGAGTAACCCTGTGATCTGGCTGTGCGACCAAGAACCGGTCCGCAGCTTCCACAAGGGCTCCCCACCTGAGAAGGCCAAGCTACGGCGCTGGTGGACCTACCTCAGTCAACTACGGCTGACGGTACACCATATCCAGGGAGTGAAGAACGAGTGTGCCGACTACATCAGCCGCAACAACTTTGACGCCTTGATTGGTGCCCGGTCTGAAGCGCTGGCTAAGGAGGCGTTCAGCCGTATGGACGCTACTTGGACCTCAACATGACTATGATACGCCCCCTGGATGGACTCCAACAATCGGAGTACCTGAAGGAGTTTGGGGATATCTACAAGCGGCTGGAGAAACGCCTTGAACCCCTCCTGGTCAACCAAGACCAGTGGAAGAGGGACAAGAGCTACCTGTGGCATGATGACCGCATCGTTGTACCTAGTGACAGAGTCCCAGCGCTGCTGAAGTGGACCCATGAGTCTAGCGGTCATGTGGGTGCTGACCGTACCCTGAGGCTATTCAAGCAGTGGTTCCACACTACGTTGACTGACGACCAACTGCGGAAAACCCTCCAGCCTATCGTGGACAAGTGCCCGTGCAGGTCCTGCAAAGCAGGGGATATCAGGGACAGAGGTCTCTACTCGACCCTGCCCATCCCTAACTGTGCTAACCGTGTTCTATACGTGGACTACACGGAGGTTTGGTGCTAGTGAATATGCGTTCTGAAATGGCATGAACAGAGTATTGTGAAGCACCGTGAAATAAGGACACTCTTATTACAGTTCAGCAAATCACGTTCCTACAGAAGGTGCCACGACAAGAAGACTTTGCGTCCGGCGCTGCCAAGATCGTTGCGAACATTGCGACATGGCATTCCGACATTGAGTGGTCAACGTTTTTCTCTCGTTCTCTTGCGCTGCGCTGAGCACTGCAGATACGCATTTACGACGCCAGGGCTGAAGTGGAGTAGTGTGCTACTGATGCGGCAGTCTCTTTGGCTGGTGCAGTTCGGCAGCGTTGCCGCTGCAATCAATCTGCAATCAACGTGCGGTGCCGTGGAGCAGCGACGTGTTCAGTGCGTCGCGCCTCACAGAGACTTATAGATCTCACGTGCAATGACTGTCTTGTACGCTTTCCGTCGGGGCGACAACTGGTCGTGGACCACATCTATTGTCGTCCACGTCACAAGGTCAACCGCATATCAGTGGCAGGGCTGTCTGTGCGAGCGCTGTCAGACGCGGAGGACGACAGTGGGCGCTGTGCGTGGGCAGAGATGCGATACACGTGACAACAAGACACAGATGGTCGCATTGTAGCATGCTGGCCAGAAGAGTGGGCAAAGGGCGCCCATCGAAGGCCAAAGAGCCCAGTGCTGTGCGTTGTAGCGAAGGCAGAGGATGAAGATATGTGGATGTACAGTATGCTGCCGAAGCAGGAGCAAGTTGACTACGACAGCTATGATGAGCACTTAGAGGAGGAGCTGTGGAAGAACATCCAAGGAGTGGCGAGTGCGAGAAAGGCAGGTGGTACAAAACGACGGCAGGGGCCCACGCTGGATTGTAGAAGCCTTTGGGTGCAGCAGATGCAGCGACACCGCAGAATCCAGCGTGAGGAAGACATCCAGTGGAGTACTGTCAAGGAGCTGCGCCCTCAGAGAGGGTGTCACAGGATTGGGTTCAACTTGGGTATACCAACTGTGCAGAGGACGCCACCGGAAGTGGGACAGAGCACAGCGACTTTGCCTGAGAGTGGTATCCAAAGTGATCCCAGAATGGACCTTATCGTTGAGACATTACAAGCCATTGCAAGGAATACAGAACCCACGCAAGCTACACCGGTGCAAGAGATTATTACAAAGCCAAAGAGAAAGAGGTGTGAGAGGCCACGCAGACGTGGTGGCTCCAAAAAGGCTGACGCGACAGATTGAGTCCGCGCTGTGTGTGCAGGGTCATGCAGGGCCTTCAAACTTCGCAACTGCTCGCCCGGAGCTCGCTGGGATTGTTGTCTCGCGTTTCCCTTCGGGGACTGCAGTGGTGTCGTGGGCCGCAAACGTGGTTGTGAATTCGAAAAAATTTCCTACTACATACAGCACACGCTCGTGTACTGGTGGCGCGCTCCTAGAGGGAGGTGGGATGACTATTAAAATTGTGGCTTGCAGCGTTGAGGAAAACAAGGTTGGAGTTGAGCATTAGCGCTGTCGAGTACGACCAGGGATGCCATTAAATATGTTGACTAAATGAGCAGTGCGTATTGTCGACGCACATCTTGAAGATCTGCATGTACGCTGTTTCCAGCAATTTACTTTCATACCGTAAGTTTTTATGTTCTTTGTTTTGTGCAATTACTTTTGCGCAGTTGGTTGCCTTTTTGAGGTGACTGTGGCCACTGAGATCGGGCCAGTCTAGTCACAGTGCAGCACTCTTGTACGGTAATGTGCATGGCAGCAATTGGTGCGCGGTTGAGAATGCCTGATGCAACATCACCTGAATTGGGTAAAGGACACAGCAACATTTTATTTCTTTGCTTTGTCTTCGCCCTGGTGTGACCTGCATGCTGTTTTGTGGTAAACTGCAGAGGTTTTGGAAACAGTGCAGGATTCTTTTACTTGCAGTGTTTGTCGAAACTTTTTGTGGTTGAAACCAACAGCAGGGGTTTTATGTGAAAGCAACTACAAACAGGGTACCTGTCTATGCGAATAAAGGTAGATGTTTGTGTGTGCACCCCTTGGTGGTTTAAAATTCTGAGTGTCTATTTTGTAGGCCAGAATCCACCTATGTTTAATAAGTTGGCAGCAGCACACTGTTTTTACTGTGCAACCCCTTAGGAAGGGGGTAGCAAAAGCTTCAACCCCATTTGTATTTTTTTCGGCTTTTTCAACACCTCTCTCTTTTTTGAGAGATGTGTTGAAGCCTAGGAAGGGGGTGTAATGGGGCGGAGCATTTTGCTACTGTTTATCTATCTTTGTATTTTTTTGGCAGGATCAGGCACCGCGATGCGCGTGCCGCAGAAATCGCGCATTGCGCAGATTACATAATAGCTTTTGGCAGTCAAAGATTTTCTTTTCTTTTTAATTTATTTAATGTTGAAAGAGCACTGCATGCTATTGTTTATTCTGTATGCGTAAATGCATGATCTGTTCATCTACCTTTGCTTAGGTAATGAACAGAGTATTTGCTGAACCAGCTAGTGCTGGTCTTTGAATGAGATCGCAACGATGAACAGAGTTCAATAACATCTGCGAGTTCTTCTTCTGCGTGCTGTTCTGTGGTTTCCGACGTGAAAGGTTTGGTGCTAGTGAATATGAGTTCTGAAATGGCATGAACAGAGTATTGTGAAGCACCGTGAAATAAGGACACTCCTATTACACGAAGTTCGGGGGCTATGACTTCGCCCTCGTTGTAACCTGTGGGTTGACCAGGTTAGCAGGGTGTTCCCATGTACCAAGCACATTACCGGGGAGGAGACTATCAAGATACTCCTGGAGGAGTGGTTTTGTGTCTATGGGGCGCCCAAGGAGATCAACTCCGATGAGGACGTACGAGTACGCTCAGATACCGGCTGGTACAAGAGGGTCCTGAGATTCCTCAATGTCCAGGTGTCTACGGCGATCCCCTACTCGCACACGAGCAACTCCCTATTTGAGCGACAGATCCGTGTCCTCAAGGAGAATGTAAGGATATGGTGCAAAATTGAACGCACCAGAGACTGGGTGAGACTACTCCCCGTCATATCCTTGATGATGAACTCCCAAGAGAGTTCAGCTACTGGCTACTCGGCCCATGAGCTATTCCTAGGGCGCCCGGCATGGTTCCTACATGCCCCCTATCCAGAGGACATCCATTCTTCTGTGGGTGAATGGGTCCAAGAGCAACAAGCGAAGGTGGACAAGGCCAAGGCTATGCTCCAGAGAGTGAGGGAGCGTCAGTGGAACAAGAAGAACAAGCACCAAGTACCGGCCACCTACCAAGAGGGGGACTGGGTCCTGGTGCACCACAGTCGACTACCCGCCTGGCCACGCTCTACCAGCGATGACCCATACTTCGGGCCCTACAAGATTCTATCTGTGGATGGACACCGTATCACCGTGCGGTGTTCTCCCCGTCTAGGGGGGACCCTGGTGTGCGCTGCTCAACATCTGAAGCGCTACTACGATCCTGAAGACCTCTCTGGGGAAGAGTGGGAGCTTAACGACGAGGAGATCGGCGCCGTAGACTTACAAGGAGCCGCCAGCCCTATGGAAGTTGAAGGGGAACTCCCCAACATGAACGCCGAGGAGATGGCTAAGGAGGGCTTCTACCTGGTGAAGTCTGTCCTACGCCACCGCTATCGCCAGGGTTGGCGCTTCCTCACCCTCTGGGAAGGGTTTGGAGTTGAAGAGGCCACCTGGGAGCCCTTCTCTGCGCTTGTTCTACCTGAGGGACGCCTAAACTCAGTTCTGGTTGACTACTTGTCCCAGAACAACCTTGGTGAGTTGCTGAGGCTCGCTGAGACGCTTGCCTCCAAGACTAAAGCTAGGGACTGAACCTTACCCTTGCCTGCCTAAGCGTATGTGTGAGTGTGCTATTCCTAAGGTCATGAGAGCAAGCCGCAGAAGTGGTGTCCTAATTATACCCAAGTCTGCAGGCTTGCTAAACCTGGTGGGTCGTCTTATTGATGCCACGGGGTACGCCCCGGGTCTCCCCTCCCCTAAGCGCCCAATTTCTGTGCTGGCGCAAAACCTTGGGGGAATACCCAGCGTACTAATCCAGGTATTGTTTTCCCTACCTATCTGTCTACTACAGGGAGGGATGGCCAAAAGCTATGAAGGCATGAAAACGCCTTTTGCTAAGTGGCCAAAACGCTGAACTAACCACTGCCACAGCCGACCAACCCTGCTAAAATTGCAGGAAACGGGTGGGACAGTGACACACGCACTACAGGTCCTACACACCCTACAGTGGCACCATCCTGGTGGGCGAGCGCTACTGCAACTGGCACAAGCCCCCGCTTAGGATTAACACTCCTACACTCACGCTCTACTGGGTGGTGTTGAAGAATAAAGTCATGGGTCCTAATGACCCTCCTGTGAAGAAGACAAGAGAACACAGCGCTGCTAAGCAACTGTGGCCTAACAGGGACGTCACAACACGTTTCCCTGCTAGGGCTTGGAGGGGAGAGGCGCACAGGTGGCGTGCACAGCGTGGATGTCGATGGAGTCGAACTGCCCTCGCCACTCCTGGCTGAGGCGCAGTTAATTGATTAAGGGATCAGCGCCGTTGTTTAGCAGGGCAAGAAAAAAAAGGGACGCTGCTGCACCAATCACCCTACCTGCCGACCTGTAAAGCAAAGGCCAATGAAGGGGTGTTTGCGGCTGAGCAACCAAGCCACACTCCACGTATTATACGCTTCTCAGTGTGACCTATAATACGCTGTCCTCAAACACCCCTGTCAAGCAAGCAAGCGTTAAGAGACTTCTCAGGTTCTCTTAAAGAATGTACCGAGGAGCCTGTGGGTAACCTAAACAAGGTTTACCGTGCGCATTTCGCGTGGCCTACCCTTTAATGCGTGTGTGAATGCACGAGCATGCACGAGGGTACTGTCAATTAGGGATGCAAGTTTGAATTCGCACGAATTCGCTGGAATTCGAATTCGCCCCGGATACGCACGAATTCGTGGACCACTCCGAACTCGAATCCGCAACTTCAAATTCGAATCCTCCCTGATTCGCTTGATTGAATCCATAGGCACCTACAATTTACCTTCTAGGTTGCAATTCACCTGTTTACATATGGGTATGCCACTACCCAGTACCATATCCCATAAAAGATTTCCCAAAAGCTTCCGTATCCTTGCAATTTTTCTTGTTTGTTGTTGCTTGCATTTACCATGCTGAAACGATGAAACGATTTGACAAAAATAAAGCAAATCAAAACCAAGAATTCCAAACTTCCTTGCTTCTTTCAAATGCCTTTTGGAAAAGAAGCAGCAACGAAGCATGCAAGATCACCAATCCACACACAAACCATCACATGTGAACCACTTGTTGCCCTTATTGGGCCTTCATTCATTGCATTCTTGAATTGAATCGTTGGACTTGAAGTAATCTAAGAGAGAGCATACAAGGCACCGGGAAAGGTAAGGAGGGTACCGCTGTCAAGGATACGCAAGGGCTACAAGGGGCTATGTACATAGCTTATAGGGAGGTTGGAGCAGGTGCGCTGGCTGGGTGCAGCTCCGTGCACATCATTAGCTCCGTACACATCGTTGTGGGTGCCCAGGGCCTCACTGCGGCTGCGTCGGGCTGCTCTCGGCTGCTTCTCCTTCCACACACGCCCGACAGTGCGTGGTTGCCAAGGGGCAACAAGTTTTGACGGTCAAAAATTAGAAAAAAAAAGTCGAAAATCAAAAGTTCGGGACGGGGTTTTCTCCAAACTGGTGGACTTCTGGGGAGAATGGAGGGTACCGCCGTGTTCGGTGGAGCTAGGCGGACACAGCGGTGTGTTCAAAACTCAAAAGTAAATTTTGTTTTCGAAAGCGGGTACGCGGGCACCGCACAAGAAAATCAACGGCTCAATCGAAGCGGAATCATCATAGTTTTCATTTTGTCAAGTCAAAAAAATTATTGCATTGCACAGTTCAAAGTTAGTTTTTCATCTGGAGAAAAGACGGCGAACGCGTGATCATTTTGCCGTCGCCTGCGAATTCGCAGCGCAAATTCGCCCCGAATTCGCAGTACTAAGAATTTCAGGCCGAATTCGCAGCGAATTCGCGCTGCGAACGAATTCGCAGCGAATTCGGCGAATTCAAATTGAATTCGCTGCGAATCTGCATCCCTACTGTCAACCTTTCTTTTTCTCCTAATCTGACCAACGATCACGAACTCCACCAGGGGGTGGCCCCACCTGGGCTTACCTACCTTACCTACCGCTGGAGAGTGAAGCAAGGTGAGGAGGACAACGAGGCGCAAGCGAAAAACGTCGCTATGCACTTGTGTGTATGTCTAATCCCCTGATCTTACCTCTAATCATCTGCAATCCTTCTAATCTATCCCTCTATCGTGTTCTATCGTGCTACCAGGCTTGAAAACGACGACACATGGCGAGCACTGTGCGTCGGGCAAACAGAACGAGCACACCTGCAGTTTATACCTGATTCATTGAAGTCATATTCTTATTTTACAAATTCTTGATTTTTGGTTGATTCTGGCAATGTGGGTGGAATCTTTAATCACAGCTATTTATGTGTGTCTCGTCATTTTCCGGTGTACGTGAGACATACGTTTATAATCTCATTATTTCTTTATTTTCTGGCGCTTCGCTAGGAGCCGCTCCTGCGCGCCGCCTTTTTCTGCGTAGGAATTTCTTGATTTAAGAAATCGAGAGATGACTACAAGTTTTATAAAAATGTGCATCTGATGCACAATTGGATTCTGTCCAGGTGTGTGCCTTCAGAAAAATTCTAGGCCGTCATTTGACGGATTTGGGTGTTGTCGCTTCGCGCTTGCGTGGATTTGTCCCTCATTCTCCCATTCCTCTGTTGTACAGACCTCCTCGCAAAGCCTCGTTGAGTAGGCTGCTGTTCTGGCCAAAAAGCAGCAGCAGGAGACTGAACCAGAATCAAGACCCCTCCAAGGGGCAATTCTAATTAAATCAGCGCACCCTCGCCCCAGGACCAGGACAGGTGTCTCCAACAGGTTCCATGAGACTTGGGTCGAGCGTCCTATGAGAGTCTGGCGTTGGGTTGTGTTACGCTGCAGCTTGGAGGGAGGGATGCACATGCATTTGGTCTTGGCATGCCCTACTCTAACCCCACCAAGCCACAGGATTTTGTCATCAACAATGCAGCAAGAGTCGCTGGCCATGGTAAAGCGCTCTTTTCCAGTGTTAGGGAAGCTATAGGTATTTTAAAGTAGATGTGGAAACCAAGGAAAGGCCAAGAAAAAATCCCTTTTTCCTCAAAGTGCGGAAGTGGTGGCCACCACAGCACAAGGGGGGAGTAAGAAAAAGTGCTTTTCCAATGCTTTAGGGTATACTCTACTTGTATTAGAGGTGCTCTAAGCACACAGGCGTTTCTATCTTAGTATTGGCCCAACCAAAAGGGGTGATAACAGATTTTGACCTATGGAACCAAACACTAAATTAGGATGTGGTTTGGACCCCTTTATCCCCAAGCTATAGGCACCAAAACATCTTTTCCTGGGTTGCTGAGGCACTGATATACTGAACGCAGAGCCTATGAATTTATCTATGTTTTCTCATGAATTCTTAGCTATCCTAGTGGTATGCGCCCTAGGGGGCTGGGGCATCTCTTTTTGAGAGTGAAGCGGTACCCAGAACCCCATGGCCAGGTTACGGCATACAACCGGTCTCCGGTCCACTAACCCCATGCACGGCGTGTTCCGTGCCGTGAAGCCCCGCATCGGCAACCGATGCACCGCCAGCGGAGATTTGTGTATCAGAACATCAGGAATCAACAGGGTTTTATTTTCATATTGTTTCCGTCAATTTTTACGCTTCCGTTCCGATACTCACTGTTTTGACTGCTGGCGGTTGGTTCGCGACTTTACCGTAACCGCCAGTTTAACTGTTTATAATGGAAATTTTAACGCTATCCGTCACGAAGGCTCCAAAGTCGCCAGGAACTGCATGGATGCTTCCGCAATTTTCATAATTAACACTCGCAACCTTAATCCGAATTTTTCAGGATGTCGAAATCGGATTTTCGACTTCGACATCCCCGCACTTGATTTGACCTCTTTCGAGTGGACCTACGTGCTTCCGTATGCACGAATCAACTTCCCTTTTATCCTGCCCTCCATTTGTCTTAAAGATATGGGCAAAACAAAGTTGATTCGTGAGGCCACTTGTGAAGGTCATATCTCGTGTTGCTTGCGAGTATTGACGATAAGAAAACGTGGGATGTATTCACAATACTCCCGACGTAATTTAGGAAGCATTATATGCCTTGCGTCTCCACACGTGCGCGCTAGTGTAATGGATCATGGTCAAGAGGGTAGAGTTTGCGTTACAACTCATTGGCCATGATATTGCGTGCGTTAAGATAACTTTCGAGTGTAGCGCGCAAGTGTTGGTGTTGCATAGGAACTCTCCTTGAGTTCCTATGAGCGATTGACACAAAGATATGCCCCTGGAGGGGCATGACATATCGTGGTGGGAGCTACATTTTTGGGCAATATGTGGTATGTGCCATGTGTTGTGTTGTGTGCCCATTTGGCGGGTCCATTACTCCAAGCCAAGCCCGCCAATGGACCTCATATTGTGCAAGCCCCTTCTCCATACTCCCTACGGTCAATTGCAAGCCTAACCTTCGTGAAGGGAAGCTTGTGTGGTGATCCCGAAGCGATGCGTTGGGAGCAAGGTGTGTGTTTTACAATTTTCCATATTTTCATGTGCCCACTTGGGAAGTAGCGCTCGTAACCTTTCAAGGCGCCCCAAGTGGAGCACATATGTGGGATCGAAGGTCAATGGTGTCAAGTCATTGTGTGTAGAAGGATTAAGTGATTGCACGATCCAAGCCGAAGATATTATAATATAATTATGCACCTTTCAAGGCACTTTTGTGTGCGCTTGTGCCAATTTTGCCATTTTTGGCCCGTCATGATGTCAAGTGGCGACCGTGTATCTCAACGTTGCGCTCAATTGACATCATGACCCAAGTATGATATGAGGGTACATACTTCGGTGCCCAACATATCTTGGACCCGGCGAATAACTCCTCTTAGGCTTGGCATACCGTGGCCGCCATGTTGGCGATTTGGGACTATCCCAAATCATGGGCTCACTTGGCGACCCTACCATTCCCAATACCGGAGGAGTTGGGCGACGCCCAAAAGATATGTTGGACCAACGTGACTTGATACCAATCCTATGGCACACTCCGGTCCGAGTCGGGCATGTGCCTCATTTGCCTTAACCATGAGTGTGCGCATTTTTGGCCATTTTGAGCAATTTTCCACTTTTGCTGCCCGCCGTGCACTATGTTCTAACCCTCGTGCACGCCGGACTCATGGACCAATGGACCATATATGACATGGGTGTTATGGGTAATGGTCCCCATGGTCCACACACCACGTGGGTGAAGCGGAGCCGCCTTCGTTAAGGCGCTAGGCCAAATTGAGTATGGGCAATTTTGCCATTTTTGCATTTGTGGACCCAATTGGGATCGTCACCACGCCGAGTGGCATGAAGATCTTTGAGAGCCAAGGGCATGGGAGTCTCCGTTGGGCTCCCGATGGATCACGCATGGAATGGCGGATCCGATCTCCAAGCCGGCGTGGAGATATACTATTGGGAGCACACCGAATTTTGGCTCATTTCAGGCAGCCAAAATGACCCAATTTTGGGACCCCAATTTCCCCCTTCCGTGTGGTTTATTGGCGGCCCCATTTCTCTAAGCCCAGAGGGAGCCCGGACCTAAATCCAAGTCGTACACTCAGATATAAGTCCTAGGTCCTGCCTCCTACCCTGTGAGCCATTGGCCTTACCTTGGCCGAGCGAGCCACGCGTGGGAATGACGCCAATTTTGGTGATTTTGGCATCATGACCCCACTTGACTCATCCGTGTTGCCCTGATGCCGGGACCTCAGAGGGAACCAGGTTGGGTGAGGGCTCCAGGGAGTTCGTACTCGAAGGGCATAGGGTCAGTTGCCTCGTCCCTACCTCTGGCGGGTCCGGACGAGGGGTCAATTTTGGGAATTTTTGAGTTAGTTTCAGTTTGGGCTGAAACAGCCCATTTTCAGCTACCAACTCCTGGGTGATAATGGCGCGGCCATATCTCTGGCTCAGAGAGGAGTTGGGACCTGCCGTTAATGGAGCATAGGGAGCCACTGTCGGTTGGCCTTGGAGCTCCTTGGTTTCCAGGAACTCGCCTGTGGCTGGGCGGGACACCTCTCCCATTGGCAGGGTTTCAGGGTCCGGACTGAGCAGGGCATGGGTCGTGTTTGAGCCCCCGCCCCCATCAGCCACTGAGAGGGTCGGACCTGGGATTGGGATATGAGTTGGGACTCAGTGTCTATGGTCCTGTGATGCCCTTACCCCAGTCCAGTCTTAACCCCATGTGTACATATCCTGATGTGTTGCTGTACATACTTTCGTTCCCTCTTTGCAGAGTGGCAAGGATTCTGAAACGCTTTGTCACATGACACAGGCGTATTGATGCCCTTGTGAGCGTAGTGCATTGCCTGCCTGCTCACCTGTGCGTGTCTCCGCAGCGTCCCGTGGCCGGCCCCCCACGGGAACGCGTCAAAAGCGTTTCACCGCCGCGGGGTTACCCAACCCTCGCGTGCCACTCGGGGCCACCGACCCCGAGCAGCGCGGCGCAGCTCGCAGCGCGCAGCTCGCAGCGCAGCGCAGCTCCTTGCAGCGCAGCGCAGCGGCCCGCAGCGCCACCCAGCGGCAGCGCCGAGTTCGTCACGGAGCCAGCAGCGCCGTCCAGAGCCTCGCCCTGAACGCGCAGCAACCGTGAAAGAGGTGCACAGACCAGGACTCCTGCATCAGCCCCATCGGCCGACCCGGAGTCCCATCGGCCGACCAGCAAGGCCGCGTCAACCACTTCCACAACCACCGGCTGACCAGCACCAGCCGCACTTCCAACCCAGTGCTGCAGCACCCTCCTCAACAACCACAACCAGTTCGTTGAGTTGAACGAGTGCACATCAAGGACTTCTAGACCATCTACGCCCCCGCTGCCATGGTGAATTGGCAGGAAGCGGGCAGGACGTGGCCGCGGCCCCACCCCCATGCAGCACGCCTGCTGCGTGGGTTGGTTTGGGACCAGCACTACCGCCACAGCAACCCCCAGTGCGAAGGCGGCATGCCCAGGAGCTTCGAGCTCCGCACGGACATCGCCCCCGACCGCCTGCAGGCCGTGGAGGACTGGCTGCGGGCGGAAGGGTACGAGTACCGCCACCAGCAGAGGCGCTGGAGGACGTGGACCCGGCCGGACAGGCCCGGCGAAGGGCTGCGCCCCGACGGGATTGAGGAGGACGAGGACCCCAACGCCTACCCGTCGGGCGCCTCGATCAACGTCTCCCTGTGGGACGTGATCGAGAAGAAGTTCCCGGAACCGGGAAGCGAGCGCAGGCTGCAGGGCAGCAGCAGCGCGTCTCCGGGGACGGAGAAGCGGTCCGCCGGGGACAAGAAGAGGGACCGGAGGTGGCGGGAGTACCAGGAGTCCCTGGCTGCCGAAGCCGCCCAAGGCGCCAAGGGCGGAACCCCAGCCCCCAGTCCCCAACGGCCCAATGGTGGACACCACCCCGGCTCCACCACCCTTGGCGACTACATCCAAGTCGCCAAGCAGACCCAGGCCAAGCCCCGTTCGCTGCTCCTGAAGGCCCGGCAGGCCTCAGCAGGCCCCAGCAGCGACATCGAGTCGGCCCACCGCGGGAGGACGCCGGCCGACCAGGCCAGCTCCAGCAGCAGCGTCGCTCCCGAAAGGGACGTGGCGCGCGCCTGTGAGCGGGCCTGTGGGGTGCCCTGCAACCGTCGGGTTGCCCGGCAACGGGCCCGGCAGTACAGCGCTGCCGTGGAGGGCGCCACCGGCATCGCCCAGGAGGAGGCTGCGCAGTGGGCGCATGGCATGGCCATCCACGCCCAGACCGTGGCGGCCATTGCGGCCGGACTCACAGCCGTAGCCGCCCATGGGGCAGCAACTGCCCAGGTCAACGGTGAGTTGGCGGCAGCCGACGAGGAAGCCCGCCTGACGCAGGAGGCCATTGCCTGCAAGGAGGCCGAGGTGAAGGCGCTGGCAGAGGCGCTTGCCCAAGAGAGGGCAAAGAAGGAGGCGGAGGAAAGGGCCCACGCCGAAGCGACGGCTAAGGCCCAGGAGGATGCCGCCAAGAAGGAAGCCATCGAGGCCGCGCGACGGAAGGTCGCTGAGGAGAAGGCCAAGACGGAGGCGGAGCTGGCGGCGTTGGAGGCGCAGAAGGCGCAGCTGCTGCAGGCCCGGGAAGCCGAGGCGGCTCGTGCTCGGGAAGAAGCCGAAGCGCGAGCTGCCGCAGCCACCGCCGCCGCAATGGAGGAGGCAGAGGCCAAACTCCGCCACGAGACTCCCCCGGGAGGATCGCGAGTGGAGACCCTTCGAAGGCTTTTCGAAGGGGACGCCTCCTCCAGGATGAAGCTGGATGAGGCCGACACGGGCAGCAGTGGGAGCGGTGGCACCACCGCCCGTCGACGGAGGAAGGGCAAGGGGAAGACCCCCGAGAGGCCGCGGAGGCCAGCGGGTGGGCACCCCCACGACAGTGACCCCTTCTTCACCGCCAGTGACGGGGATGAACGAGGCCGTCGACATCGCCAAGTGGTGGCTTGGACGGGCGGAGGTGGCGGAGACGTCCCCATGGAAGGTGAGGATGAGGATCCCCCTCCTCCCTACCGGAGCTCGGAGTCCTCCGTGACCGAGACGCCCAGGTGGGGCGACATGGACGAGGATGACGACATGGAGTTCGGCATCACGAGGAAGCGCCCATCCTCGGACCCACCGAGGCGACCCGGCGGAGACCCACCGGGACCCCCTGGCGGAGGACCATCAGGACCCCCTGGAGGACGCCCACCAAGTGGACCCCCTGGAGGCGGACCACCGGGCGGGGGAGGACCCCCTGGACCGGGCGGACCCGGCGGAGGCCCTCCTGGAGGACCCCCTGGGGACCCCGACGACCCACCAGGGAACGGCGACCCGGATTCCACCTGGCGGTGGATTGTCTACCTCCGCAGGAGGGTCTTTGCCCTCGAGTGCGAGGTAGACACGGGCAAGGTCGAGATGGCTCGCATCTCCGGGGTCGCCGCGCGCGCGCAGAAGGACCTGGACATCGCCAGGGCCGAGACCAAGTCGCTGACCAACGTCGTCAGCGGCCTGCAGGAGAGGCTGGATGCGCTGGAAGCCCGTGGGAGAGTCGGCAGCGACCACCCACCCCTGGAGTCTGGCTCGTCGGACGACGGCTGGGGACCCGGACCAGGTCCAGGCAGACCCCACGCCCCCGGCGGAGCCCCCAGGAGTCGCCCCAGCGCCAGTGCCCCCTCTCTCACCGCCCCCTCTCACCACAGCGCGGGCCGCCGCAACGAGCGCGTGCCGCCCGGCAGTGGCAGTGAGGAATGGCGCGATGAGTGGCTCAGCGCGGACTACCACAACCGCCGTGCCCCATCGCGGACGCCTGTACGCCCCCGACGCCCGGCACCAGCCCCGGCGCCAATCCCCAGTGCTGGAGGACGTTATGGTGGACTCAGGGATGAGGTCCCCAGAGGAGACGTGGAGTGGGATGTCGGCGAAGGTGAGGACCTGGACTTGGACCTGGACCTGGAGGAGTTCGACATCAGCCCGCCGCGTGGTGTACGACGGGAGGCCGCTGAACGCAGCTGCCGGCGCCGTGATGAGGATGCGTACATGGATGCAGTACGGCGTGAACATTTTGGTTCAGCGTACGTGGAGGAACCGCGGCGTAGCCACAGGGACTCCATGGAGGAGATGGACGTGGCGGCCGTGGGAGTCCGTGGGCGAGGCCGATGGGAACCTCGGTCGACCTCGCGGCCGGCGTTCATGGTCTCTAAGGCCGCGGACGCCGCCGTGTGGGAAGACTTGAAGGACATCAAGCCCCCCATGTACGATGGCAACCCCCTCAACCTCGACCGCTTCTTGGAGAAGCTGGACGATTGGGGGCTGACCGTCACTGAAGACCTGCCTCCCGCTGATGCGGAGAAGTATGTCTTCAAACGGTTCAGGTACCGCCTGCCGGAAGTGCTCGGCGAGCTATACTTCGTGGCGACCAAGGAGGGGAGAATCAAGACCCTCAAGGACGCCAAGCAGTGGCTCAACGAGCAGGAGCGGGTGGACGCTCCGCAGGTGGCGGCCAAGCGCTGGAAGTCCATCAAGCTTGAGCATGATGGACGGGAGATCCGCCTACGAGAGTGGCGAGACTTCCGAGGGAAATACACCCTCTTCCGCCGCAACGTGGAGGACTGGAACGAGGGTGACGAGCAGGCTCGCCTGCTCTCCATGCTGCCGGAAGCATGGATCAAAAGAGTCACCAAGGAGGAATCCAAGCGGGCCAAGTCCAACCACACGGTCAAGATGATGCTCCCCAAGGAGTATCATACGAACGTGGTGTCTTGGGCGAAGAAGAACGTGGCCCGGGATGTCAAACGGCACTCCCTGCGGAACGCTCTTCTCATCACCGTCTCGGGCGATCGCGAGAAGACCGCGATGTGGCGCCTTGACGATTGTGAGTTGAGCGGCCAGACCATCCGTCTGCAGCCCATCCCGGCGCGGATGAGCTGCGACGAGATCCTGGAGTGGGTTGGCGAGGAAGTACTCAAGGAGTACCGAAACCTCCACCACACCCGCGGGTTGAGGCCCGGCGACCGCGACGTCAACTACGTTGGCGAGGGACCTGGCGGGGAAGATGCCATGGACCCAGCGGGAGCCGGCGGCGATGAGACTCTCGTCGACGATGACGACGACGATGAGCCCGCCGAAGTGGCCGTTTGTGCCTTCGTGGCCAAGAACCTGAACACGGGGAGCAAGCCGGGAAACTGGAAGCCCCTGCAGCAGGGTTGGAGGAAGCAGGAGAAGAGGGACCCTCGCCGCATTGGCGACCCTCCGCTGTCCTTTGGGGAGTTCATACGAGCTCACCCTCAGGGCTGTTTCGTGTGTTATGGGAGGAAGAAAGGCTTCAACCATGACCACCGAACATGCCCCGTCCACAAGGCCGACACGGAGGCTTACAAGAAGGCGCACGGGTCGAAGAAGCGTGCGCCCGCGGGTATCCGGGAAGCCAGAATGGAGGTCGACAAGGATGAGCTGGCCAAGCTGATGTCGTCGGTGGGGACCGAGTTGGCCAAGGAGATCCAGGAGATCAAGCGGAACTGGGTCCCCAGGTCGGACAACAAGAACAAGGAGAACAACCAGAATGGCCAGAACAAGGACAAGGACAAGAAGGGTAAAGGAGGAGGTAAAGGGGGAAGAAAGAAGGGCGTCAACGACGTTGAGGCCGAGGAGAACACCCCCTCTTCCACAACCGACGCCCCCTAGCGGAGCCCCTGCAGCCAAGGGCCCCAGCTAGGGCGGTCGCAGGATGGTGACGTGGGAAGCGCCGAACCATCCCAGTCGGGAGTCGATAAGCACAAGGGGACTGCCGCGGGCGGAAGGCCCGGTCTGGCACCCAGTCGCGGAGGCGGGGTGAGGGCAAGTGAAGGCACGAACCCTTGCACCCGTCCGTCCTTCGCGACCAAGAACGTGTTTGATGTACTACAGGATCTTTCCGAGAGTATCGGAGGATCACCCGGACCGCAGCTGGATGCTGCAGATGGGCAGCCTGAGCCCATTGTCCACGACCTGCACCAGTCGCTTGTTGAGCTTCTGGAACGGCCGGAGATCCTGAGTTTGCACGCCGTGCGCCGTGTCGGTCGCGAGCGGCAGTTGCATCTTAAGGTCCGTGCCCTATGCGGGGAAGTGGAAAAGGTTTTCGACGTGTTGGTCGACACGGGAGCTCAAGTCAGCTTGGTCAAGGCTGGCCTACTTCCACCAGAGTGTCTGACCGACAGTCGGAAGCCTGTCAGGCTGAAGGTGGCGAACGGCCAGTACATGGTGGGAGGCACGAAGGAAGCGGCCATTGGGCTGCAGTTCGTGAACCATCGTGAGCTGAGCCGCCCAGACCTCGGCAAGGAAATCCTCCTGCACGGTAGCTTCTACGAGGCCGAGATGGACTGGGACATGATCGTCGGGTACGACTTCATGATGGAGACGGACTCCGGCGTCCTCCCGGCCCAGGCCTCCATGACCCTGTACCAGGACGACCAGCTCTCGTGGCTTTCGTCACCTGAGCACCATGTGGAATGCCAATGGATCCACCCCGAACGCAATCAGCTCGAAGTGGCCGCGCTGGACACTGAGCCTACTGGGCCAGCGAACCAGGAGTACGGCGTAAGGCCGGAAGTGGCGTACCGAGTGGTCGCGGACCTGGGAGCGTCGGATCTGGCCCTGGATGCGTTCTCTTCAGGAACCTCCGCCCATCTGCGGGTATGTGAGAAGTACTGGAGCGCCCAGGACTCCGCGTGGAAGAAGCACTGGGGTCCGCATCAGGGATTGATGTGGATCCATTGCCCCCGTTGGGACATTCCAAGAGCGATAGCGAAGATTCGCAAGGACCGCTCCAAGGCAGTGCTGGTTGTTCCTATGGGATGCACCGAGGAGGAAAGTACCCGACATTGGGTAGCCTCATTGACCAACATGACCTTGAACAAGGTCGTCCTACCGGCTGGAGAGAGTGTCTATCAGGACGCTAAGGGACAGCCCATGCCACCCCAGAGATGGCCAACAGAATTCCACTATGTGGATGGGGGCCTTGATCAGGCCGACACCACGGACTTCGTGTGTGTCAACCGTATTATAGCAGAACCTTGGAGGCAATGCTTTGCGGTTCCCCCTGTTGACATCGAAGAATCGGACTCCGAAGACCCCCTCACTGAAGAGGAGTGGGATCTGGTTCAGGGGTATATGGATCAGCCCTTTCACGACTGGGGAAACCAGCGTGAGGGCAAAGGCCAGGACAAAGCCTGGTGGGAAGTGGACTCAATCGTCTCCGGTTCCTATGACGGGAATACCTTCGTGCAGAGGGTGCTGGATCACATGTCCAGCCAAGACGAGCCGCCTGGCGGTAACCCACCCACCTACGGCGATCTGTTCCGAGGCAAGACCAGAGATGGCCCTTTGGGCCACCTGGGAAGACCACCTGAGCCGAAAGCGAGCGGGGTCGCTACCCCTCAAGTAAGCTCCGTAGTTCAAGTGCCCGGAAAAGCCAAGGCGGAGTCCGATGACTGCCCCAAGATCCAGGCGTTGAGGGCCAGGCTGAAGCAGAAGTATGGCGAGACCTTCTTCAGCGGCAAGCCTGTGTTCCCCCCACCGGTGCGTGGACCGTATGGCGAGGCCAAGATACGACTGAAGCAGGACCCCCGTGTGTATCGTCACCGGGAGTTTGCCCTGAGGGGCGAGAGGAAAGAGGCCATGGAGAAGATCCTCTGTGACTTCATCCAGAGAGGCTGGCTCGAGCCGTGCCACTCAGAATGGGCCTCTCCTTGCTTCGTCGTCCCCAAGAAGGTTGCCGGTGAGTGGCTGCTCGTGGTCGACTACCGCGGCCTGAACGCCCAAACGCAGCACGACAGCTATACGCTGCCCCTCATTGAGGACATGCTGCAAAAGCAACACCGGCGGAGGATCTTCACGGTGATTGACCTGAAACATGGTTATCATCAGATGCCTCTCGCCGAGGAGTCCCGTGCCTGCACAGCCATGAGCACCCCACTTGGACCTCTCCAGTGGAAGGTGATGCCTATGGGCGTTACCAACGGCAATGCGGCTTTTCAGCGGATGCTGGAGAACCTGCTTGAGCCGGTGCGCGACTGTGCGGACCCCTTCGTGGACGACGTGATCATCGCGTCGGGGGACCCCAGCATGAGCTACGAGGAGCTCCTGGAGGCACACGAGAGGGACGTCACTCGAGTGCTGGACCTTCTGGTTCGGCACAAACTCACGGGCAGCAGTGACAAGGCCACCATTGCGGTAAGCGAGGTGGTCTTCTCTGGCCACGTGGTCGGAAACGGGCAGCGAAAGCCCATACCTGGCAAGGTGGCTGCGATCGAGCACTGGGAAAAGCCCAAAACGGTCTCTGAGCTACGGGCGTATCTGGGGTTCTGCAACTACTACTCGGGGTATATCAAAATGTATGCCGAGTATGCAGCCCCCATGACGACCATGCTCAAGGGCAACCGAGAGGAGACCAAGAAGGGGTCCAAGAAGGCTTTGGTCTGGACTGAAGAGTCTGACCGTGCCTTTGAGGGGATGAAGCAGGCGCTGCTATCCGCAGTGGGTCTGCACCTCGTGGATCCCGACCGAGGGTTCGTCCTGCGCACCGACGCTTCCGACTACGCCATTGGCGCTGTGTTGGAGCAAGTGCTTGACGATGGGAGGCACGTGCCCGTGGCCTTCTGGAGCCGGGTCCTGGCGGAAGGCCAGAGACGGACGTGGACGCCCCGTGAAAAGGAGGCGTATGCCATTGTCATGGCTCTCAGGAAATGGGCTGGGTACATAGCCCTCCATCCCGTCACCGTCTGCACCGACCATCAGAGTCTGCAGTCGTGGCACAAGGAGCACGTGGACACCCCCTCGGGTCCCGCCTCCCGTCGGGCAAGATGGCACGAGACCTTGGCCAAGTTCGACCTTACGGTTGTTTATATTCCTGGAAAGGATAACACCGTGGCGGACTGTCTCAGTAGGTGGGCCTATCCCGCCAGCAAGGGCATGCAGGATATCTCTGCCCATGGCGATGAGGCTGAGACCGCTGAAGCCAAGAGGATCATTGAAATGGAGCGCCTGATGGAGGAGGAGGGTGCCAAATGCTTCGTCGTCATGGCCGCAGATGCCCCCCTCGCTTCGAGGGTGAGCAGAACGGTCAGTGTACTCGCCCCTGTGGGTGCCGCGGGCGGAAGGCCCGGTCCGGCACCCCCTGTGGGAACTGAGTCCGACAAGCACCTCTTCCCGGAGTCTTGCCTCCAGGACGACTGGACTGACGATTACGCCAAGTCTGAGGCCTTTGCGGCCGAGTATAGGGCTGTGACCGACCCTGACGACGGGCAGAAGTGGCCAAAGGGGCTGACCGAGGAAGATGGCAAGCTCTACCGGAATGGTAAGCTGCTAGTCCCGGAGTCCCGGGTGCTCGAGCTGTGTGAAGCTTGGCACCACCACATGCTGCACCCAGGGGTCAAGAAGCAAGCCCTTGACATGCAGCGCCGGTTCGAGATCGACCATATCGTTCTCTACACCGCCATCAAAAAGGTCAGGAAGGGTTGTTCGGTCTGCCAGGCCTGCAATCCCGACAACCGGAACGTCAAGGGGGAACCCCAATGGACCCCGGTTCCTGACCAGCCCATGGAGAGCGTGGCCATGGACGTCTTCTCCATGCCCGAAGTGCACATTGGCAAGGAGACCTTTGACTGTGTGGTTCTCTGTGTGGACCGCCACAGCGGCTACGTGGTAGCCGTTCCGGCACGCAAAAAGGGGTTGCTTGCCAAGGAAGTGGCAGTCATGATGATTCGTCATTGGCTGACCGTCTTTGACATCCCCCGCACCATTTGCAGTGACCGAGGGCCCCAGTTTACTGGTGGCTGGTTCAAGGCTATGTGTTCCCTCATGGGGATACGTCATGCCAAGAGCGTCGCCTATCTCAGCCGGTCTAACGGCCGTGCTGAAGTGGCTGGACGGCAGCTGTTCGAGAAGCTGCGCAAGATCCACATCACCAATCCACGGCGGAACTGGTTCGAGGAGATGTGGCCTGCTCTGAAGGCCCATCATGACACCCCCACTCCGGGCGGTTTGTCCCCTCACCAGATTCTGTTCGGCAGGGACCCCCTGGGTAGGGGACTTCCCTTGTCTGGTGATGGCATGGCTATGGATGCCAAGGAATTCTTCGCGCGGCAAGAGCAAACGGCGCGGGACATCCGCCAGCAGCTTGAGAAGGAGCATGCTGAGCGTCAGAAGTCCGCCCCGAGCTCGACAGCGCAGAAGTTCAGGGTGGGAGACCCGGTGTGGGTGATCAGACCCCGCCCCATGGGCACCCACCGCACCAAGACCTGGTTCACACCCGGCGAGGTGGTCCGCAGGATTGGTGAGGACACCTACCGCATCAAGGTGGGTCACGGACAGTTCCGGGAGCGCCACGAGAGTCAACTCCGTGTGCGGGAACCCGACCTCCGTGGCCGACATGTGTCCCTGGACTACGCCAAACATGAGGCCGATTCGGACGACGACTATGCCGAGCAGGACGACTATACTGTCGAGAAGATCCTGGCTCAGCGTCCGAAGGCCTCGGCACCCGGAGGTCTGGAGTTCAAGGTTCGTTGGCGAGGCTATGGGCCGTCCCACGACACCTGGGAACCCGTCTCCTCGTTTGTGCCGCGGGTCAATACTCCCTTCATGGAGTACATCCGCAAGCACAAGACCAAGATCCACGTTTCGGACTTGGCAGCACTCACCCGGGCGATTGCAGCCAGAGGTGCCTGATCAGCGCCCTGAGCTCTCCCCTGATGCGTTTTGAGGCGCTTGTGAGGCCGACGGATCGTCCCTTACTTGCTTGCTCTCTCCCATCTTTCGGTGACAGAGTGGCCATATACCCCCCCCTGCTGTATCCAGAGGAGGATGGCCCCTCTCTTTCAATTCTATTCGTCACTCCCCCCCCTGCTGAATCCTTGGGAAACCAGGTAGGGCGACTGACCTTCATAATTCTGAGCTCTTGGAGCCTTGAAGGCCATACGACGTTGCGCAACGGATGCCGCTGTCATCGGCATTGCGATTTTTGAGTGTGTGGTCTAGTTCCATGGCATTTGCGGAATCCAGGCCAGTCGACGTGTGTCTCGAGACTATATATGCCTGAACTCAGGCGTTATCCTGTCCATCCTCCTGCATTTGCCTTATCCTGACCGTGGCGTGGTTTGGCACTCTGTTCTGAGTGTGTTTACACGCCTATTTACCCAAATTGTTGCTTGTTTTTCTGCCCTCCAGGATATGTGCATCTGTATGTTAAGTGTCATCAGCCCATCGCTGAGGGATGGACTGTTTTTCACCACGAATCGGGATACAGAGGCGCCTTGAGTTGCCGTGTACATATCCTTACAGCCTGGTCCAGCCTGGACCAGTACTTGATTACAGATTCTACTGTTTGAGTGCCCGTGATACCGTGTTGCCCTATTCGCTGTGATGTGTGGAGATCCTGATGGCGCCAGACGGGAAGCCCAGTTGCCTGACTACACTCCCAGCGGTCCGCCACTGTCAGTCCCAGTGTGAGCCTACCGATGTGCAGACGCACTTGCATTCGGATGGCGGCCTCCGGTGCTCCTGACCTCGGTCAGTCTGCCTGGGAAACTGGTGGTTTGAGGAGTCGACGCCTCCGCCCACACTGCATGAGGACTCCCTCATGTATGGCCTTCGTGGCAGTAGGGCGAGGGAAAAGACGGCCTTGATGCCCGATCCCTTCAGGAGGAGTTCCCTTACGATTTGAGGTTCGTAAGGAGTTCGACTATGGCACTCTGGACTCGCGTCGTATGGATATGGACATGGTGCGCCCGAGGAAGGACCCGTGGGGACTCTCCCCAGTCGGCGGGCCTTGGGAAGCTTGGGGTAGCCTGATGGATCTTTGTGGTCGCTCTCGACTTGTGGGGCCACCTCGGCCGTCGTGTGACGCCTATGTTGGCCGTGTATGCCACTGCCACTGTGGTGGTGACCGTAGCAGCCGGCACCCGGTGCGCCTGGTATGGGTTAACGGGTCCTTTGGATGCCGAACAATCGCCGCCAGGACCCGGGACTTGATACTTGATACTATACATGTGCTACGAGCTGTTACAGCAGCATACCTATCCCACTGTGGGATACCTATCTTACTGTGACTTACTGAAGTGAGGATGTGACACCCCCCCCCCCTTTCAGGGAGTGGTCCTGGGTACCCGCTGCCATGCGTGGGTGTTATCGAGCCCCCCCAGGGTTTGCTCTAAGGAGGGGGGTGAAGCGGTACCCAGAACCCCATGGCCAGGTTACGGCATACAACCGGTCTCCGGTCCACTAACCCCATGCACGGCGTGTTCCGTGCCGTGAAGCCCCGCATCGGCAACCGATGCACCGCCAGCGGAGATTTGTGTATCAGAATATCAGGAATCAACAGGGTTTTATTTTCATATTGTTTCCGTCAATTTTTACGCTTCCGTTCCGATACTCACTGTTTTGACTGCTGGCGGTTGGTTCGCGACTTTACCGTAACCGCCAGTTTAACTGTTTATCATGGAAATTTTAACGCTATCCGTCACGAAGGCTCCAAAGTCGCCAGGAACTGCATGGATGCTTCCGCAATTTTCATAATTAACACTCGCAACCTTAATCCGAATTTTTCAGGATGTCGAAATCGGATTTTCGACTTCGACATCCCCGCACTTGATTTGACCTCTTTTGAGTGGACCTACGTGCTTCCGTATGCACGAATCAACTTCCCTTTTATCCTGCCCTCCATTTGTCTTAAAGATATGGGCAAAACAAAGTTGATTCGTGAGGCCACTTGTGAAGGTCATATCTCGTGTTGCTTGCGAGTATTGACGATAAGAAAACGTGGGATGTATTCACAATACTCCCGACGTAATTTAGGAAGCATTATATGCCTTGCGTCTCCACACGTGCGCGCTAGTGTAATGGATCATGGTCAAGAGGGTAGAGTTTGCGTTACAACTCATTGGCCATGATATTGCGTGCGTTAAGATAACTTTCGAGTGTAGCGCGCAAGTGTTGGTGTTGCATAGGAACTCTCCTTGAGTTCCTATGAGCGATTGACACAAAGATATGCCCTTGGAGGGGCATGACATATCGTGGCGGGAGCTACATTTTTGGGCAATATGTGGTATGTGCCATGTGTTGTGTTGTGTGCCCATTTGGCGGGTCCATTACTCCAAGCCAAGCCCGCCAATGGACCTCATATTGTGCAAGCCCCTTCTCCATACTCCCTACGGTCAATTGCAAGCCTAAACTTCGTGAAGGGAAGCTTGTGTGGTGATCCCGAAGCGATGCGTTGGGAGCAAGGTGTGTGTTTTACAATTTTCCATATTTTCATGTGCCCACTTGGGAAGTAGCGCTCGGAACCTTTCAAGGCGCCCCAAGTGGAGCACATATGTGGGATCGAAGGTCAATGGTGTCAAGTCATTGTGTGTAGAAGGATTAAGTGATTGCACGATCCAAGCCGAAGATATTATAATATAATTATGCACCTTTCAAGGCACTTTTGTGTGCGCTTGTGCCAATTTTGCCATTTTTGGCCCGTCATGATGTCAAGTGGCGACCGTGTATCTCAACGTTGCGCTCAATTGACATCATGACTCAAGTATGATATGAGGGTACATACTTCGGTGCCCAACATATCTTGGACCCAGCGAATAACTCCTCTTAGGCTTGGCATACCGTGGCCGCCATGTTGGCGATTTGGGACTATCCCAAATCATGGGCTCACTTGGCGACCCTGCCATTCCCAATACCGGAGGAGTTGGGCGACGCCCAAAAGATATGTTGGACCAACGTGACTTGATACCAATCCTATGGCACACTCTGGTCCGAGTCGGGCATGTGCCTCATTTGCCTTAACCATGAGTGTGCGCATTTTTGGCCATTTTGAGCAATTTTCCACTTTTGCTGCCCGCCGTGCACTATGTTCTAACCCTCGTGCACGCCGGACTCATGGACCAATGGACCATATATGACATGGGTGTTATGGGTAATGGTCCCCATGGTCCACACACCACGTGGGTGAAGCGGAGCCGCCTTCGTTAAGGCGCTAGGCCAAATTGAGTATGGGCAATTTTGCCATTTTTGCATTTGTGGACCCAATTGGGATCGTCACCACGCCGAGTGGCATGGAGATCTTTGGGAGCCAAGGGCATGGGAGTCTCCGTTGGGCTCCCAATGGATCACGCATGGAATGGCGGATCCGATCTCCAAGCCGGCGTGGAGATATACTATTGGGAGCACACCGAATTTTGGCTCATTTCAGGCAGCCAAAATGACCCAATTTTGGGACCCCAATTTCCCCCTTCCGTGTGGTCAATTGGCGGCCCCATTTCTCTAAGCCCAGAGGGAGCCCGGACCTAAATCCAAGTTGTACACTCAGATATAAGTCCTAGGTCCTGCCTCCTACCCTATGCATCATTGGCCTTACCTTGGCCGAGCGAGCCATGCGTGGGAATGACGCCAATTTTGGTGATTTTGGCATCATGACCCCACTTGACTCATCCGTGTTGCCCTGATGCCGGGACCTCAGAGGGAACCAGGTTGGGTGAGGGCTCCAGGGAGTTCGTACTCGAAGGGCATAGGGTCAGTTGCCTCGTCCCTACCTCTGGCGGGTCCGGACGAGGGGTCAATTTTGGGAATTTTTGAGTTAGTTTCAGTTTGGGCTGAAACAGCCCATTTTCAGCTACCAACTCCTGGGTGATAATGGCGGGGCCATATCTCTGGCTCAGAGAGGAGTTGGGACCTGCTGTCAATGGAGCATAGGGAGCCACTGTCGGTTGGCCTTGGAGCTCCTTGGTTTCCAGGAACTCGCCTGTGGCTGGGCGGGACACCTCTCCCATTGGCAGGGTTTCAGGGTCCGGACTGAGCAGGGCATGGGTCGTGTTTGAGCCCCCGCCCCCATCAGCCACTGAGAGGGTCGGACCTGGGATTGGGATATGAGTTGGGACTGAGTGTCTATGGTCCTGTGATGCCCTTACCCCAGTCCAGCCCAGTCCAGTCCTGGATTCAATACCCAGTCAGCCTAGCTAAGTAGGAACATCCCATGTGACACGGCAGTGACCTCATCGCCACATGCCATGCCAACTCAGCACCTATGGGATCCAAAAACAAAGAGTGCACATCTCAAGATCGCACTGTGGATGAGAGTGAGCCCTTGGGGCAGTTTTCCCATCAGGCTTTCTCAAACATGTAAAATATGTCATCCTGAGTTGCAATGTATGCTAATTGCTGTGGTCTATTGTTGATAGTCTTCTTTATCTAACTCATTGTGACTGCAGCCCTTCATGCTTTGATCCTATTTATTATCTACTTGCTTATCTTACGCTTGGCATATCCTGGATTGGTTGTATTTCAGGAAATAAAACATTTTCCTCATCAAAAACAAGCAGCAGGAAACCCTACACCAGCAGCAAGCAGCAGGAGAGGCACAACAAACACACAGTGTTGAAATCACTATAAAACGTTCTTTCACTGAACCTGGGGTTCCCGTAGGCCATCCCGAAAGAGGACCAGTAAAATTTGTAGCTGCAGTTTTTCCCCTTGCTGCAGTAAAGGTCCAGGACATGTTGCTTGTCGCTGGCGAACAACTCCACACTCAGGTCTTCTCTACAGTAACCCAACTCCTTCAGACTTTGGTCTAGGACTTCCCCCAATAGTTGATAGTCCTCAGTTTTGGAGGCCGCCATCATGTTCGAGGGCTCCTCCTTCAATACCCTCCGGTAGCTCGAGGTGTGCTCTGACTGCTCCAGTGGCACGGACTCTCTGCCATTGCCCTGGTCTACGTAGAGGAGGTAGGGCGCTTACAGCGTCAGGGATTGTATCTGGGAGTGCTGCACAAAGAAGTCAGTCCCCAATACAAAGTCGAAGGCCTCAGTGTCCATCACATAGAACCGATGGGCGATAGTTCAGGAGCCCATAGGTACCTCCACTTCACAGTCCCCGCAGCTGTGCACCACATGTCCATCCCCCATTCGTATAGCCGCGGTGGTCATGGTGTTCTTCCGGCTCCCACAAGGATAAAATTTTCTTGGCCACTATCGACTATAGATATGGTGGCCCCGGTATCCAATATCCCCAGGTATTCACGTCCCCCTAGTCGGATACGTACCCAGAACACCAGGTCCAGGGCCCCACCGGAGCGTCCCCATCAGAACTCCGCGGGACAGGTCACCTCGAACCCCTTGTTCCACAATTTGCGGGCGATCCTCATGAAACGGCTTCTCTTCTTAGCGTTGCCGTCATCACCACCTTCATGCTCACGCTTGGCCCCTTGTTCTCGCTGGGCCTGAGTCTGCGAGCGGGTGGTAGGACCAGACTGCCCTCCAGAGGGCTCAGAGTTCCCCCGTGGATTAGGGTTGGGGTTGCCTCCGTTCTTGTCCGGGTTCTCGTTGTCCTTGTCTGGCTGGCGGTTAGCGCCTCCTCCTCGTCCGCCTTGGTTCTTGTCTTGTCACTTTCCACGTCCTTTCGACTTGCCCTTGCCGGAGTCGCTGCCATTGCCTTTGTCACCGCCCTTGCCAGAGCCTTTGCCAGGATCCTCACCCTTCAGCTTCGCCGACAGGCGCTGCTTGTGGTAGCACTCATCCACGTAGTGCTTTCTCTTCCCACAGAAGGCACAGGTGATAGTACACCTGTAGTGATCCGGCATCTTCGCCTTGGCGCCGGTGTTCTTCTCCTGCTTCTTCCCTTGGACTACGAAGCAGTCTCGCTGCTCGCAGTCAGGGGCGTGCTGCAGGTGGCCCTGCTCATCTCTGGCATCACACCAGAAGAGCTCCTTGACGTTGTCCATGATACGGGTGTGTTTGGGGGTAGTCGCCTGCCCAGGTCTGGGTCCTTGGTACCCTTTGCCATGGCTTCCAGAGCCTCCCCCTCCGGGACGGTAGGCGTTCAGGTGCTGGTCGCTTTCTTTCTGCAGCGCCAGCTCCAGGAGTAGCACACATAAATCCTCGTAGTTGAGGGCTCTAGCCTTGCGCTCTGCCGTTGAACGGCACTCGTCCCACAGCTCCCGAAGGAGCTTAGCCACCAACCAGAAAAGCAGGTCGTCGCTGCTGTAGGAACCGGGCGTCAATCGTCCAGCCTAGTGATCCAGGTCAGCCAGTAGCTCAGAGACCCTGCCAGCTTTGGGGTTGTTGGGCAGCACGGCCAAGTTCTGGATCTCTGCCCTGATGGAGAGGTCGGTTTCATAGGTTGCGTACTGCCTCTCCAAGGCAACCAACACGTCGGCAAAGGTGGCGGACTTAGTCACGATCTGCTTGACCTGCTTCTCCAGGTACTTGGTCTTGCAACACTGCAGGAGCAGATCGCACTTGACCCGCCCACTAGCGTGGGTTTGACCGGTCATTCGGAGGAACCGGCCAAAATTCTCAGCGAACTCGCTGAGATCTTTGCCTGTGAACTCAGGCAAGTTCACCACAATCTTGGAGGTGGCAATGGCCTTAGCCTCCTGAGACCTGCGTCCTTCCGGGCGTCGGGTCTTCCTCTTCTTCTTTTTCTTCTGCCCACTTGGGTTCTCGGGGTCCTCACGGTCGTCGTCCTCCGAGGGCGAAGCAGAAGTCATTGACGGCGGCTCATCATCAGAGGGGTCTCCGCCTAGGTCACTAGAGCCATAGGGCTCCACGTCAACCATTGCCCTCGGGGCTGTCAGCCCCAGCCGGTCCAGCTCGGCTCTCGTTGAATTCCCCGCATGGCTGTAGGGTGGCAGGGCCGTTCTCGGTACGAAAGGGCTTCTCGGTATCGCTGCAGGGGTCGGCATCGGTCGGCTCCTAGTTAGATTTGGCACCCTCCTCAACAACAGCAAATTAATGGGCTCATAGAATTGCAGTCTTCCAGCTTAGTCCATAGCAAAAAGGGACTATGAAACACAATCATTATTTACACTCATGTTCACTCCTTACCTGTCTTCCACTCTCACCATACAAATATCCCTCTGGTAGTAAAATACACCTAGTTAGGACTTACCTAGGAAGCACCACGTGCTCCCTGGTGTCACCGCCAGGAGGCTCTCCTCTATCTATCTCTCTTCTCTCCTCTTGTGTTTGGGGCTTGGCTTAGGCCTAGGTATACTCTTGGAATCCCCCAATACATGAAACATGCTGGGGACCCACCAAATAGGCATTAAAATACATGTAGAAGTAGGGACAACCATGGAAAAGGGTTGTAGAGTAAATAGAGGTCCCTTAGGGGCCTTAGACTACTTCAAAGGTAGTATGTGTCGTATCACTCACAAAATGAGTCGATCATGCATGACATGCATGACAATCCATGATGTCAAAAATGTGATCATCCAAATTCAAAGAGTTATGAAAAATGAATAGTATAACCTTCTTAGGAACCCATAAGAGTGGGGTCGTGGTTGTGTTAGTTCTGAGTGAAAGTGAGGTTTTGGGTTGGAATGTGAAAAACACATGCTAGGGCGCCAGCATGTCATGACACATGTTGCATGACACATGACACATGATGCATGATGAATGATGATGATGATGAATGATGATGAATGATCTGAATCTGCTCTGAGTTCAAATAAAGTACACTCTGAGTTCAAAATATATACTCCATGGGGCTCAGTCTCACTCCCCCCCCGACCGAAGCCCTGGAATTCAGTAGTAAATACTCAGAAAAATAGGCTGAAAAATGATATTGTGGCCATAATCATATGCAGCCCTGTGAAATCTCTTAGCATTTACTATTCAGTCCAGAACTGGACTACGTTCAATACCAAGTATGATCACTGCACCTCAGTACCACAGTAAAGAATGACTTCGGAAAGCATACATGTGAGTTACCTTTCTTACTATACCGCTCTTACCACAGCACAATAGGTGATTAGTTTGGAGCTAAAAATGCAAATACCAGAAGTTCCAGAAAGATTGTGCTCAAAGTGATATATAAAGCTTGGACAAGGCGTAGGAATCCTTAGGGAAGCCTTACATAACAAATGCAGATACCGATTGTTTGAAAATCAAAGTGAAATCGGCAATGAATAACGCTTGAAATGCACTTCAAAATGAACCGTAGCTGAGCTTCCAACTCGCCAGGAACCAAAACTTGAAAAAAATATTTGGACACCTGAAAAGCGCAAAGTGTAGCGCTGGGAGTTCTGGCGACTCCCGTAACAGCGCGCATCCGCCGTGCGGGACTGGGGGCGAAGCCTCCAAAGTCCAAAACTTTTGAACTTTTTGTAAAAAGCGCTTCTGAAGCTGCAAAAAGCGCAGTTTTGTAAAACAAAGAATTTCGAAAACAACGAGCAGCGAAAAACGCGATTTTATAAAGTGAGGCTTACAGGCAAAAAGTTTTGCGCGGGGAGGGTACACAGTACAGCCATAGGGTAACTGTACGTTTTGCGCGCATCAATTCACCACTGTGCCTTTAATAGGCGAGTTTGAACATCAGCCACACATAGCACAACAGAAATGAAACATACGTGTTGGTTAGAGCATGCACAACACGCCTAGCGTGTTCTTACCGTGCTTTGCAGTCTTTTGCACGCTCTTGGTGCCTCGCAAGGTCTGGCTTGGGCTGGCATTCAGGCAGGATTCAGGAGGGAAACAGGCCGTCACGCATGCAAAATAGCAGCGTACGCCGCGTCGTGCACACGTAACAACTCCGAATCCAAGTAGGATAGAGGGTAAAACCTTCATAAGGGAAACATTCAAGGTTTGGGAGGTAGGGAGAAGATTCCTTGCTCGATCTGTAGGACAGCATGCATGCATAGCGGAGGCGCCGCTATATGCGTCAGTGTCCCCTGTTGAGTGGTTTTGGTGGAACGCCTCGTGAGACGTCTTGTGCATGCATATGTTCAAGTGCAGGCACTGAAAACACTCATACGTTTCACCGTGCTGCTCACACATGCAGCGTGTGTTAGAGAGTGTAGGACCGTTGCAACTCAAAAAGTCTAATGAAACTCTGGGGTGAAATTCCTCACTTGAAACTGTGATCATTCTATTTGCCATTCTTTGTTGATTGCTATCTGCCGTGCCGATTCACTAGTGGTCAGCGAGATCTAGGTTGTAGGAGACGGGGTCTGCCGCAAAACAAATTTTGTAGCTGGGCTGAAGATTTCATTAAACCTATGGTTTATTTACCATCTTGTTGTTGTCGGTAATCAGAACGTACGTGACTCAACTTGGACTGCCTTGACCATCTACTTGCTTACCCTGATCTATTAAAATATTAAAAAAAAATCATTCACAGAAATCCCGTAAACATCTGTGCTATTCTACAGGATGCACTTACGTGTAATATGCGCCTGCGATCTTTGATGCGCGACACGCGCAGTCACCAGCACTGTACATTACTGTACATTACAGGACAAGGTAGAAATCAGTCCTCATTAACCATAAGTCAGATGGATTAACAATAAGTCTGATAGCATTACTGTCCTATTACACACGGCCTCCACACCCGGGGTCCGCCACGCCCTGCACAGGGCGTCGGCCCTTACGGAACAGCTCACTGACGAGGTGCTGGACCTGGCGCTGGAGCCGCTCCGGGTGCTCTACCCGCAGACCCACATCCCGCCTGCGGGCACATCAAACCGCCTGGGCCGCCTGGAGTTGCAGCGCCGCGTTGTCGCCGGTCGTGACGGCCACCTCGATCTACGGCCCCCCACGATGCGGGCGCTCGGTGAGGTCGCGCAGCGGGCGCAGACGGACCATGCGCTGACGCACCGGGGACACACACCTTTGGGCGCGGCCCACGCCACAGCCTATGTCCACGCCCGGGACCTCACCGCGACGGCCACCAAACGCCGGGTGCTGCGAGCCCGAGACGGCCACACACCGATGCAGCGCAGGCTCCGCGTCCGTAAGGAGCGGCTCTCCGGCGTCGCCGTCGTCCCACAACCGTGCCTCCTATGCGGCGGCCCGGAGGAGACCCCGGTGCACCTGCACGTGGGGTGCGCCCACTCACGGCTCCTCTGGCCCCACTACCGCCAGGCGGTACACGAGGCGACCCGCCACCTCCCACCCGGGGACAAAGCCCTGTGGGTGGCCTTGTCGCGCTCCGCAGGCGCCACATGGACGGAAGTCTTCTGCTCCGGACTGGTGCCCCAGGACGCGGAGGCGCAGCTCCGCGCCATAGCCCGCTACGACCCGCCGGAAGGGACCTCAGTGGACGATTTTCTCCACCACATGCTCCGGCTGGGGGACTTCGCATGGGAGCTTCGCAACCACCGGCTGGAGCAACTCCTCCGCGAGCCACTAAGCGCGGCGGCCCAGGCACACCGATGGCTCACTGCGGCGGAGGGCGACCACCCTCCCCCTCCCCCGCGCCCTGACAAGGACTTCGTAGCCTCCCTCCGTGTCGTGAATGGCACTCTGGAGTGCCCGCCCCAAGAGGGCCCCCACCCGTACCAGGACCTGCCGGGGGTATTCTCGAAGCACCTACAAGACGCCCTCTTCCCACCGTGGATCATCGGGCGCGGCTCCATGACCGCGTGGGAGGCGCGCATCGTGGGTGAGGAATGGGCGCGCGAGTGGAGCCGGTGGTGCGCCGCCACGCGCGCCCCGGAGACCCCTGCGCAACGATACGCCGCCATCCCGCTCGAGGGATGGGGGCCGGACACCCGGCCGAGACCCACCGTGATCCGCGGGGCGGGACCTGACCACCTGTGGGACGCGGCAACGGGGGAATGGCTGCAAGCGGCCCCAGGGTCGCAAAGAGGATGGACTGGGGACGTGTCCTCACTCGTCAGGACACCCGTCCCCTCCCGCATCGTCCTTCACGCCGCCAACGTACTCCGGGCTACGGAGATACGCAAATGGGGACACGCCGCGGCCACCGTCCGGTGGCACCTGCCAGAGGACGGGGCCGCCCAGCTCGCTGTGGCGCACTTCAAAGCTGGGGGACCGGTATACGACGACGCCCTGTCCCGGCTGAGGGACACCCAGGGGCTTTTGCTCCTCATGCTCCCCACCGACATTGCAGCCGCGCTGCGCCAGGAGCTGGACGCCTGCGAAGGGCTGCGAGTGGGATGGGAGGCAGTCGCAGATGGCACCCTGCTGGCCCTCCTCCACCGAGACGCCGAGAACAGGTGCCAATGGGATGCGCTGACGCCCCACCTCACCGGGCGCCACGTGTACATGGCAACCTCCCCCCAGGGGCACCCCCGCCCGGCGTGGGACGACCTCATCGCCGCCTTCCACGACCACGGGATTCTCCCCGACGACACGTGGCGCGAGGTTCAGCGGAAGACGCTCAGCAGGGACTACCGGCGCCGTCTCCGCGCCCGCTTGCTGGAGATCCGGGACCCCCTCCGACAGAGGTGGGACGACCTCTGGCTCCGCCATCTCAACCCTTGGTCGCCGCCCTCCCACGTCCCACACACCTGCCGGCTCTGCGGGGAATGTGACACGGTGTCCTCCGCAGCGTCGACAGGCGCCAACAGGTGCGCGCGTTGCGCCCAGGTGGCCGCATGCCCCTGGCCCGAACCTCCCGCTGGCCCGCGCAGGCGCACAGAGGAGGAGGCCCTGCACCAGCGCATGGAGGGGGCACACGCCCCCTCACACGAACACGCGGGCCCCGCGGGCGCTGCCCTTCTGTGGATCCACGTGCACCTGCGGGACCCCACATCCGTTGCGCACCTGTCGCACGTGTTCGCGCCTTGACCCCCACCCGCCGCCGCCCTTTGCAGAGCCCGCAGTACCATGCCACGCCGACGGGGGGATGGGCCTGGACACGCCAGGGCCCGCCGCAAAGCGCAGGAGGCGGCCGTCCGGGGCCTGGTGGCGGACGCGGTGGCGGAGGCGCACGAGGCGCACGCTGCCGCACGGCGTGACCTGATGGGCAGTGCGAGGGCTTTCCTCAACGAGGCCGCTCTCCCGGCCGTCCGCGCCCTGAACGGAGCGGGGGCCCCTACGCTGCTCCCGGCGATGCACCGGATCAAGAACACCGTCCAGCCGGGGCTCATCAGCCCGGAGGCGGCCCTCTACGGCCACTGGATGGAGTGGCATGAGTCCAACCGGTCGGGCCGACCCCTGTCCATGGGGGATGCCCTGCAGCTGACGGGAGCGGGGTGCGCCATGTCCCTCCGCAGCACCGCCCCATCCCTGCTGCACGCCCTCAGGACGCGCTACCCCGGGGACGCGGCCCCGTACCTGAACCAGGCGCGGGCCACATACCCGGGGGGAGTGTCCGAGCTTGATGCGGTGCTCCACCTTCTACACCCACCGGACGAGGACCTGGAGGTGGGCGAGATCACGGTGCTCGTGGAAGGCGCGGACGAGTCGCCCGCCCGCCCCCGACCGACCAACCCGGTGTACGACGGCACCAGGCCTACCCCCCCGTACGCCATCGTATGCCAGGCGTTCCCCAGGGAGCCCACTTGGTGCCCCGCCCTCCCGCCGGCGACGCACGCGCCCCGCGGCTGGGCCAACCCAGACCTGTCCCCCCCCTCTCCAGGACCAGGGGTGCCCACCACAGGGGGCAGTTCCTCTGGTAAGAGTGCCCTGGCACCCCCCTGCTCCTCCTCGTCGTCGCGACCCGCGGGGACCCGGAGCGGGTCCTGGGGATCACCCCCACCCACCTCTATGGGGCAGCACCCGTACCCCGCCCCCCCCTCCCGGCGTCCGCGGCGCGGGACGGAGTACAAACCTTCCTGCGAACACAGAGGGTCACCGCCGTTACGGGGGTCCACCTAGTGCGGCTCCCCCCGACACCACCCGACGACCCCCGGGGGCCCAGGGCCCTGGGCTCGGCCCCAGACTCGGGGCTGTGGCGCGACGCGTGGGCCGCCTGGCTCCCCCGCCTCCCCTCCCAATGCCGATGGATGGCCGCCGGCCCCCCCCCGTGCGGGGCTGACGCCACAGCCGGCCCCCCACCCCCTCCCCCCCTCCCCCCCGCAGAGCACCGCACGGCACTGCCCACGGCACGGCAGTGATGCACCAGGAGGTAGTGGGAAGGGCGCGTCTGCCACCACGCATGCCTACCAGGATAACAGTGATGGCAGACTCTGATGGCTCCCCCCAGCGGGACGACCGCCACCACCGCCGGTCCCGCTCCCGCTCCCCCGTCTCCCCGGAGTGGACGGGGAAGACCCCCGCGGAGCGCGAGGAGCGGAGGCTGGCGGAGGCGGCGGTGCTGGTCGGGCCGCCGCCGCCGGCCCAGGAGCCTGAGTCAGCCGAGGTGACCGCCCCCGCCGTGCAAGCAGCAAGCCCTGCCGCCCCGCCCCGGGAGGGGGCCCCAGACGCGCAGGAAGCGGAGACCGCAGCCCCAGCGAGCCACGCCGCGGCCCCGACCGCGGCCCCCGGCACGCCGCCGACACGGGGGGTAGCCCCGGCGCAGGAACCGGGCGCATCGCCGAGGGCTGCCGCAGCCGCAGAGGAGAGCGAGGAGGGCGCGCGAGGGGTTGCGACCGCGGCCCCGGCAAGCCGCGCCACCGCCTCGGCCGGCCACGCCGCGACCCCCAGCACGCCGCGAAAGCGGGGGAAGGACCCCGCACGGGCCACGGGCGCCTCGCCGGCGGCCGCCGCAGCAGCAGCAGTGGGCAGGGAGAGCGCGAAGTACCGCACCCACGCCGACCCCACCCACACCCACACCAGTCCCCCAAAGCCGTTCCCCCCCAAGCCCTTCCCCCCGGGGCGGGAGCGGCACGTCCGCCCCCCGGCGCCCGAGCGCTCGCCGCCGGGCGTCCCGCTGCCGCAGCTGCAAAGACAGCGGGACGCCCGGCGCGTGATCCAGGAAGGAGGGGACGGCGCGCAGGCAGAGCTGCGTGCCAGCCATGGGAGCGCGGAGCGGGGGACAGGAGGCGACAGGAGAAGTGCCCAGGAGCGCGCGCAAGGAGCAGGCCAGGGCACGCGCGGCAGGGAGCAACGGCGCAGCAGCAGAGGGGGACAGAGTGCAGGCAGCGGACGGCGCGACTCAGGGCAGGGGGCCGGGAAGGGACCAGGGCACGGGAAGGGCGCGCAGGGGCGCGGGCAGGGCGCCCAGGTGCAGGGAGCGGGACGAGGGACGATGGGCGAGCGGGCGGGCCAGGGCGTGGGGGACAGGGGGCGGGACCCGCGGCACGGGCAGGGGGCCGGAAAGGGGCCCAAGGGCAAGGGCAAGGGCGCCGCGGGCCCCAAGGGACAGACAGGACGGGGCATGGGAGCCCGGGGGGGAGGGCGGGCCGAAGGGAGGGGGGCGGGAAGCGGGGCGCCCCCACAGCCGGACGTCCAGCCGGTGAGGTGCATCCTTCCCGGCATCCAACAGATGCCGGCGCACCACACCCACCACCACCACCACCACCACCACCACCTCTACAACATGGACCCTGAGGCCGGCGAGCTGGTCCCCCCCCAACCCCCACGACCCCAGCACCAGCCAGCCCCCCCCGCGCCGAGAGCGCAGCCGGCGCGGATGGCCTCGGCGGGGGGGGGGCGGGGCGCGGCATTGGCGCCGCAGGCACAGGGGCAGCGGGGTGAGCCAGCGCGAGGGGCAGAGGAGGCCCAGCCCAGGGACCGGGACTGGGGCACCGTCCCGGACCCTCTGGGGGAGGAGGCCCTCCCCCTGGTTGGGGAGGTGTACGGGTGGTTGTGCTGGGCCAACCAGGGGACCACCAGGGGGTTGAGGAAGCGGCCCTTTGATGCCGTGGTCCTCCGGAGGGACGGAGGAAACCGAGAGGTACCCCCGGGGGGGTGGGCAGCCCCAGAGGACCATGAGAGGGTCCTCAGGTCAGTGATCCGGGCGGCGTGGCCCGACAGGGGGCCAACGTGGCCGGCCTTCCTGGAAGGGGGAGCGGTGCTCCGCATCACGGATGCGGACGCCAACAACTGGCTCCCCCGGGCCTTACGCAGCGCCCTCGCCCACTGGCGCTACCGCCGGCGCAACCCGCCGCCGCCACAGCCCCAGCCCCCACACAAGCGGCGGCGCAGGTGACGGCCCAGACGGCGGACGCAAGAAAGTGGGGGGGGGAGCTGGGCCCCCCGACCCACGCCCCCCCCACGGTACGGCGTGACGAAGGAGCGTGCGCCACCTCCCGCGGGAGGGAGGGCGGAGACAACGAGCGCGGGGGGGAACCTGCTGCCCCGCAGCCCGCTAACCGCTGACCGCTAACCCTCACGGCCGCCCCAGGCCGGCCAGCGCCGCGCGACGACGACAGGGGGGATGAGGGGCGCCAGCGAAGGCCTGCACGAGGGTCCGGCTCTAGGTAGAGGGGGGCGGGGGAAGGGTGCAACCCCCCAGCCGATGGCTGGCCCCCCGGGGCCGGGACCGCCATGCCACCCCCCCCCCGGCCGTCAGGAGGCGGCGCCAGGGGACCAGAGGGCCCCCCCACTCCCCCCCCCCCCCTCCCACTCAGGCCCAAGAGCGGACGGAGGCAGACCGAAGAAACGGCGGCCCCGCACCCCCCCTGAAGAGGCCGCTGCACCCGTGGTACGGGGGCACCACGGCCGAGGCAGGCGCCCGCACGCCCTGCCCGCTGCTGGCCGACGGCGGACCGGCGGCGCCCAGGACGGCGCAAACGGAGCGGCCCTATCAGAGGCCGGCCCGGGGAAGACGGGGGCGCGAACCAGGGCGGGGGGGTTCCTCCCCCCTCCCCCCCCCCCCCCCCCGCCACACTGGCCCGTCGGCGGCCGACTGGACCGCGCCCGACGCCCGCGGCTGCCCGGCAACCGCCACGGCACAGGTATACCCCGGGGGGGCACGCCGGAGACAACGGATGGCAGGCCGACGCCCGACGGGGCGCGGGGGCGGCGGGGCGGCCCCCCAACCCCCCCCCCCCCGCTCCCCCCCCCCAGCTTGGGAGCCACAGGAGCGGCCCTCCGCCCCCCCGGAGCCGAGGGGACGCCCCCCCCCTCCCAGAAGGGACCGCGACGCGGGGGGGGGGGGATGCGGCTGGACCTGCACAACGCGCGCCCCAGCGCCCCCCGCGGCCTGCTCCCGCAGGGGTCGCGGCCGCTTGGGAAGCCCACACCAGCGTGCCGGAGCAACGCGCGCAACAAGCTTGGGCGCGGCGCACGGCGGCGCACCAGAACAGTATGGAGGCCGCGCCCTACATGACCCTCCCGTGACCACAGCCCACTCAGGGAGGGCAGAGGGGGGGTTCAGGTCTGGAGGGCCCCCCGGGGGAGCGGTCCATGGGCCGCCCCTCACCCCCCCCCCGCCCGGGGCGGCACCGCGACCCCGACCGCACGCGCACGCCGGAAGGGAGTGCGCCGACGACACGAGGGGGGCCAGGATAGAGTACCGCAGGCCGCCACCCAGAAGGGGAGCAGGGAGGCCGCGGCGCGACCCCCCCCCCCATCCCCCCCACCGGCCCGCAAGCCGCGGGGGCCCCGGCCCCCAGCCCCCGAGGCAGGGGGGATGCCCCCCCCCCCCCCCCGCCCGAGAGAGGAGCCGGAGTGCGACCCGCCCCCCCGCCGCAGCCGCCGGCTCCCACAGGGGCCGCGGAGAACAAGCGAGCCCGCGCCAACGCGCCAGGACGCCGCACAGATCGCGCCCAGAGAAGGCGGGCGAGCACGAACCGGAGTGATATGGGGGGCCACGCCCCCCATGGACAGCACGACGCCAGTGACACCCGCTTTGTTGCCTCAGGGAAGGCAGAGGGACGGAACGAGGCAGAGCGACCCCCCGCCCTACAGGCCCCCCCCGGCCGCACAAACGGGGGGGACGGCGCATGCCCCCCCCCCCCCCCCCAGCCCGCCCCCCGGCACACGAACGCCATGGACCCGCCCCGCGGCGCGCAGCCCCCACAGGGCGTCCAGGCCGAGGGGACAGAGAAGGGCCCCCACAGCCGCACGCCCGCGCCCACAACACGTGGATAGCGGACCCCAACAGCCCGCCCAGTGGACGGGCAGTCGGGGGAGGGGGAGCGCCTGACCCCAGACGCCCCTCGCAACAGTAGAAAGCACCCCCCCCAGGGACGCCCTACCGCCACCCCCACAACCCGCAGCCAAGTAGGGGGGAACCGGGACCGGACCGCCCCCCCCCAAGCACGCCAGACGGAGCAAGGGACAGGGGCAGGACACGCGGAGGGGCACGGACCACGTGGAACGGCCCTACCAGCGCCCAGTGCCGGGACCGCGCGAGGTGCGCACGCCAGACCACCCAGGAGGGGTGGGGGAGCGGACGCCGCGGGAGCGCGAGCGCACACACACGCAAAGGGCACGCGGGGACTACCAGAAGGGCAACCGGACCGAGCGCGCGGAACGCACAGACCGCGCCGAATGGCGTACCAGCGAGCGAGGGTAAGGGACACCCGGACGGGACGGCCCGCCACACGCAGCGCGGAACACGCGGGGCAGGAAGGGGGAAACGAGAGAGACACAACACCAGGTACCGGCCCGAACCCCCCGAACCGGCTGCGAGCGCCGCGCACACACAGACGGGGCACAGAAAAGTTTATAGTGGTTTCAACACTGTCTTTTTGTCTCTCCTGCTGCTTGCTGCTGGTGTAGGGTTTCCTGCTGCTTGTTTTTGGAGATGAAAAGCTTTTGTTTGCTGAAATACAGTCAATCCAGGATAGCCCAAGCCAGAGGTGTGCAAGGAGAAGAGAATCAGGATCAAAGCATGAAGGGCTGCAGTGTAAACAGTGAAAGATGAGAGGATATTCACAGAAACTGCAACTCAGGTCAAATCGGATTGCATATTCACAGAGATAGCTGAAATGCTTTGGAAAAGAGTTGGAAAACTGCCCCATGGTCACTCTATCTCCATAGTGCCATCTCAGGAGATGTGCACTCTTTGTTTTGGGTCCCATATGTGCTGAGGTGGCAGGGCATGTGACGATGAGGTCACTGCCATGTCACATGGGATCTTCCTACTTAGCTAGGCTGACCGGGAGTTGAACCCAGAACCTCTCAAAAAGATGTGCCCAGCCCCCTAGGGTGCATACCACTAGGACAGCTAAGAATTCATGGAAAAACATAGATAAATTCATAGGCTCTGCCCTGAATATGTCAGTTCTCAGTTAACTCAGGAAAAGATGATTTGCCTCACATTGAAAGGGGATTAAGGGGTCCACTCCATATCCTGATTGGGTGTTTGGTTCCATAGGTCAAAATGTGTTATCACCACTTTTGGTGGGACCAATACTAAGATAGAAATGCCTGGATGCTCAGTGCATCTCTAATACAACTAGAGTATGCCTCAAAGTATTGGAAAAGCACTTTTTCTTACTCCCCCCTTGTGCTGTGGTGGCCACCACTGTCGCATTTTAGGAAAAAGGGATTTTTTCTTGGCCTTTCCTTGGTTTCCACATCTACTTTAAAATACCTATAGTTTCCCTCACACAGAAAAATGGGCGCTCACCATGGCTGGCGCTCTTTTGCTGCTCTGTTTGTAACATTTCCTACAGAAGACTCAGCGCTCATGGCGCTGCCGGGGCTCCTGTGGCTTGGTTGGGTTAGTTTGGGAGCATGCCAAAACATGTGCATGTGCATCCCTCCCTCCAAGACGCAGCGCGACACAAACCCAACGCAAGACACAATATACACACTCGCATGGGTTCTCGTAAACCTGCTGGCGACCTGTGACCTGTCTTAGGGCGAAGGGAGTCGTAAAAAAATTAAATTGCCCCTTGGTGGGGTCTTGGGTTCTGCTCAGTCTCTCCAGGCTGCTGCGTTTCTGCCCGAACACGGCCTACTCAGCGAGGCTGCGCGTGGGTATCTGCAGAGGCAGGATTGGGAGAATTATGGACGAATCCACGCAAAAGCGAAGCGACGACACCAAAATCCGTCAAATGACGGCCTACAATTTTTCTAAGACAACACACCTGAGCAGAATCCAATTGTGCATCAGAAGCACATTTTTATAAAAATTATAGTCATCTCTGGATTTTTTAAATCAAGAAATTCCTACGCGTAAGAAGGCGGCGCGCAGGAGCGGCTCCTAGCGAAGCGCCGGAAAAAGCAGAAATAATGGAATTATAAACGTATGTCTCACGTAGTCTTGAAAATGACGAGACACACATTAATAAATAAACATACAGATTCCACCCACACTAATAGAAGAATCAAAAAACCAAGAATTCGAAAATGAACGAAAAGACTTCAATGAATCAGGTATAAACTACAGGTATGCTCGTCTCGTATGCCGCATACACATTGCTCGTCTCGTGTCTCCGTGAACGAGTCTTGTAGCAGCGCTAACAACGATAGGACGCGATAGAGGGATTGATTAGAAAGATTGCAGATGATTAGATGTCAGATTGGGGTGATTAGACATACACACAAGTGCATAGTGACGTTTTTTGCTTGCGCCCCTCACGTGCCCACTTGCTCTCTCTCTCCAGCGGTAGGTAAGGTGAGTAAGCCCAGGTGGGGCCACCCCCTGGTGGAGTTCGTGATTGAGGTTGAGATGGGCAGGTTTGCCCAAAATACTCGTGAATGCTCGCGCATTCACACACGCATTAAAGGGTAGGCACGCGAAGTGCGCACGGTAAACCTTGTTTAGGCTACCCAGGGGCTCCTCGGTACGTTCTTTAAGAGAACCTGAGGAGTCCCTTAACGCTTGCTTGCTTGACAGGGGAGCTGATCCTTCAGCGCGTTTGCGGACAGTGTATTATAGGTCACACTGAGAAGCGTATAATACGTGGAGTGTGGCTTGGTTCCTCCGCCGCAAACACCCCTTCATTTGCCTTTTCTTTACAGGTGGGCAGGTAGGGTGATTGGTGCAGCAGCATACCATTTTTTTTTATGCCCTGCCAAACAAGGGCGCAGATCACACAAACAAATAACTCCGCCTCTGCCTGTGGCAGAGCAGGGAGTCCGACTCCATCGACATCTGCGCCGTGCACGCAAAAAGAGCACCTCTTCCCTCCAAGCCCTAGCAGGGGAAACGCGTTGTGGCGTCCCCTGTCAGGCCACAGTTGCTTAGCAGCGCTGTGTTCTCTTGTCTTTTTCACAGGAGGGTCGCTAGGACCCACGACATGTTCTTCAGCAACACCCAGTAGAGTGTGCGTGTAGGAGTGGTAGTCCTGAGTGGGGGCTAGAGCCAGTTGCAGAAGTGCTCGCCCACCAGGATGGTGCCACTGTAGGGTGTGTAGGACCTGTAGTGCGTGTGTCACTGTCCCACCCGTTTCCTGCAATTTTAGCAGGGTTGGTGGGCTGTGGCAGTGGTTAGGTCAGTGTTTGGCCATATAGCAAAACGGCGTTTTCATGCCTTCATAGCTTTTGGCCACCCCTCCCTGTAGTAGACAGATAGGTAGGGAAAACAATACCTGGATTAGTACGCTGGGTATTCCCCAAAGGTTTTGCGCCAGCACAGAAATTAGGCGCTTAGGGGAGGGGAGACCCGGGGCGTACCCCGTGGCATCAATAAGCCAACCCTCCAGGTTCAGCAAGCGTGCAGACTTGGGTATAATTAGGACACCACTTCTGCGGCTTGCTCTCAGGACCTTAGGAATAGCACACTCACACATACGCTTTGGCAGGTAAGGGTAAGGTTCAGTCCCTAGCTTTAGTCTTGGAGGCAAGCGTCTCAGCGAGCCTCAGCAACTCACCAAGGTTGTTCTGGGACAAGTTGTCTACCAGAACTGAGTTTAGGCGTCCCTCAGGTAGAACAAACGCAGAGAAGGGCTCCCAGGTGGCCTCTTCGACTCCAAACCCTTCCCAGAGGGTGAGGAAGCACCAACCCTGGCGATAGCGGTGGCGTAGGACAGACTTCACCAGGTAGAAGCCCTCCTGGGCCATCTCCTCGGCGTTCATGTCGGGGAGTTCACCTTCAACTTCCATAGGGCTGGCAGCCCCTTGTAGGTCCAGAGCGGCGATTTCCTCGTCGTTCAGCTCCCACTCCTCCCCACAGAGGTCTTCAGGATCATAGTAGCGCTTCAGGTGTTGAGCAGCGCACACCAGGGTCCCCCCTAGACGGGGAGAACACCGCAACGTGATACGGTGTCCATCCACAGATAGAATCTTGTACGGCCCGAAGTATGGGTCATCGCTGGTAGAGCGTGGCCAGGCGGGTAGTCGACTGTGTTGCACCAGCACCCAGTCCCCCTCTTGGTAGGTGGCCGGTACTCGGTGCTTGTTCTTCTTGTTCCACTGACGCTCCCTCACTCTCTGGAGCATAGCCTTGGCCTTGTCCACCTTCGCTTGTTGCTCTTGGACCCATTCACCCACAGAAGAATGGGTGTCCAGTAAGAAAAAGTGCTTTTCCAATGTATTGAGGCATACTCTAGTTGTATTAGAGATGCACTGAGCATCCAGGCATTTCTATCTTAGTATTGGTCCCACCAAAAGTGGTGATAACACATTTTGACCTATGGAACCAAACACCCAATCAGGATATGGAGTGGACCCCTTAATCCCCTTTCAATGTGAGGCAAATCATCTTTTCCTGAGTTGACTGAGAACTGACATATCCGAGGCAGAGCCTATGAATTTATCTATGTTTTTCCATGAATTCTTAGCTGTCCTGGTGATATGCACACTAGGGGGCTCGGCACCTTTTTTTGAGAGGTCCTGGGTTCAATTCCTGGTCAGCCTAGCTAAGTAGGAAGATCCCATGTGACATGGCAGTGACCTCATCGCCACATGCCCTGCCACCTCAGCACATATGGGACCCAAAACAAAGAGTGCACATCTCCTGAGATGGCACTATGGAGATAGAGTGACCATGGGGCAGTTTTCCAACTCTTTTCCAAAACATTTCAGTTGTCTTTGTGAATATGCAATCCGATTTGACCTGAGTTGCAGTTTCTGTGAATATCCTTTCATCTTTCACTGTTTACACTGCAGCCCTTCATGCTTTGATCCTGATTCTCTTCTCCTTGCACACCTCTGGCTTGGGCTATCCTGGATTGACTGTATTTCAGCAAACAAAAGCTTTTCATCTCCAAAAACAAGCAGCAGGAAGCCCTACACCAGCAGCAAGCAGCAGGAGAGACAAAAACACAGTGTTGAAACCACTATAAACTTTTCTGGTAGCAGAGGCAGTCTGTCTCTGCGCACCGGCAGCAACCCCGCGCCGTACATCCAGTGCGCCGAGTACAGGCACATATAAGCAGAAGGGCGAGAAGATGGACACAAGGAAGGAGGACGCCGACGTGAAGACAGCGCCAGCGCCTGAGGCACCGGCAAGGCCAGCACCTGGGGAACCTGGACCTGGACCTAGCGGCGCTGTACCTTCGGAGCCCTTACATGGGCCAGTGGAAGTGGCTGAGGACTCGTTGGATGGACTCCAGACGGCCTTCAAGGCCCTCACAGTCGAAGAGGTGGTGGTCACTCAGCCTGTGAAGAGGAAGAGAGAGAGCGAGAAGGATGCTGGAGAAGAAGCAGACGAAGGAGAGGAACAAGGGCAAGACCTGACGAATGACCCTACCTTCGAAGGCGCACCAAGCGCTTCTGGCCTCCACGCATCACCCTCTCCTTTAACCACCACACTCCCAGCCGCTGCAACATCCACTCCCACAACCAACCCGCCTATGGCAGAGGGCACAGGCTTTACTGGCATGCCTCCCTACCCCGCCTATGGTATGGGCCAACCTACCACTGCGCTCCCTGAGGCAACTACTGCCAGTGAGCCGGTGGCTTCCAGCTCTGCGCCGCGATGGTATGCGGCTGAATATCCCCATCCACTACCCGCTACTGGAACCTATGTGGATGTTCCTGGGTATGCACCTGGGTATGCACCTGGGTATGCAACCTTGAGTGGGTTGAGGAGAGAACCCGGGTCTCTTGGAGGCAGGAGTAGAGGATCGGGGAGATCCTCCAACAGGTCCCTGATGCGGTCGGAGATCAACGAGGTGCTCCGAGGAGCCACTCCAAAAATTGTGGGCGACCTCACTCAAGAGATCCGAGAGAAACTGGAGCACCTGATGATACCGCCCCAAGCGTCACCTACTACTGTAGGAATGTCACCCCACCGAGTGCAGGCCAACCACCTGGCGGCAGGGTTGACAAATACCCTGGGGAGCCTGAGGAGCAGACCGATGCCGACTCCTGCAGCTATACCGCGAAGTCCTTTCGTACCGAGAACGGCCCAGCCGCCCTACAGCCACGTGACGAACTCTACGAGGGCCGAGCTGGACCGGCTGGGGCTGACAGCCTTGAGGGCAATGGTGGACGTGCAGCCTTATGGCTCTAGTGATCTAGGCGGAGACTCCTCCGATGATAAGCCGCCGTCGATGACTTCTACTTCACCCTCGGAGGACGATGACCCGGAGGACCCCGAGGACCCAAGGGGGAAGAAGAAGAAGAAGAAGAAGAAGAAGACCCGACGCCCTGAGGGACGCAGGTCTCAGGAGGCGAAGGCTATTGCCACCTCCAAGATTGTGGTGAACCTGCCTGAGTTCACAGGCAAGGACTTCAGCGAGTTCGCTGAGAATTTTGGCCGGTTTCTCCGATTGACCGGTCAAACCCACGCTAGTGGGCGGGTGAAGTGCGATCTGCTCCTGCAGTGCTGCAAGACCAAGTACCTGGAGAAGCAGGTCAGGCAGATCGTGACTAACTCCGCCACCTTTGCGGATGTGTTGGTTGCCCTGGAGAGGCAGTACCCGACCTACGAAACCGACCTCTCCATCAGGGCCGAGATCCAGAACCTGCCCGTGCTGCCCAACAACCCCAAACCTGGCAGGGTCTCTGAGCTGTTGGCTGACCTGGATCACTTGGCTGGACGACTGACGCCCGGTTCCTACAGTAGCGACGACCTGCTGTTCTGGTTGGTGGCCAAGCTCCCTCGAGAGCTATGGGACGAGTGCCGTTCGACGGCGGAGCGCAAGGCTAGATCCCTCCGCTATGAGGATCTATGCGTGCTACTCCTGGAGCTGGCGGTGGAGAAGGAGAGCGACCAGCACTTGAACAACTACCGTCCTGGTGGTGGAGGTTCTGGAGACCATGGCAAAGGGTACCAAGGGTCCCGACCTGGGCAGGGGACTACCCCCAAACACGCCCACGCCCGTATCATGGAGAACGTGAAGGAGCTTTTCTGGTGTGATGCCAGAGACGAGCAGGGCCATCTGCAGCACGCCCCTGACTGCGAACAGCGGAACTGCTTCGTAGTCCAGGGGAAGCAGCAGGAGAAGAACACCGGCGCCAAAGCAAAGCTGCCGGATCATTACAGGTGCACCATCACGTGTGCATTCTGCGGGAAGCGGAAGCACTACGAGGATGAGTGCTACCATAAGCAACGCCTATCGGCGAAGCTTAAGGGGGAATATCCTGGCAAAGGCTCAGGCAAAGGTGGAGGCAAAGGCAAAGGCAACGACTCCGGCAAGGGCAAGTCGAAAGGACGTGGTCAAGGGCAAGACAAGGGTCAAGGTGGACGAGGAGGAGGCGCTAACCGCCAGCCCGACAACAAGAACAAGGACAAGAACGGAGGCAACCCCAACCCTAATCCAGGGGGGAACTCCGAGCCATCTGGAGGGCAGTCTGGTCCTACCACACGCTCACAAACGCAGGCCCAGCAAGAACAAGGAGCCAAGCGTGAGCATGAAGGTGGTGATGACGGCAACGCTAAGAAGAGGAGCCGTTTCATGAGGATGGCCCGCAAATTGCGGAACAAGGGGTTCGAGGTGACCTGTCCCGCGGAGTTCTGACGGGGACGCTCCGGTGGGGCGCTGGACCTGGTGTTTTGGGTACGTATCTGACTAGGGGGACGTGAATACCTGGGGGTATTGGACACTGGCGCCACCATATCTATAGTGGCCAAGAAAATTTTACCTTGTGGGAGCCGGAAGAACACCATGACCACCGCTGCTATACGCATGGGGGATGGACATGTGGTGCACAGCTGCGGGGACTGTGAAGTGGAGGTACCTATGGGCTCCCGGACTATCGCCCATCGGTTCTATGTGATGGACACTGAGGCCTTCGACTTTGTACTGGGGACTGACTTCTTCGTACAGCACTCCCAGATATAATCCCTGACGCTGCAAGCGCCCTACCTCCTCTACGTGGACCACGGCAGTGGCAGAGAGTCTGTGCCACTGAAGCAGTCTGAACATACCTCGAGCTACCCGAGGCTATCGAAGGAGGAGCCCTCGAACATGATGGCGGCTTCCAAAACTGAGGACTATCAACTATTGGGGGAAGTCCTAGACCAAGGTCTGAAGGAGTTGGGTTACTCTCGAGAAGACCTGAGTGTGGAGTTGTTCGCCAGCGACAAGCAGCATGTACTGGACCTTTACTGTAGCAAGGGGAAGAACTGCAGCTACACATTTTACTGGCCCTCTTTCGGGATGGCCTACGGGAACCCCAGGTTCAGTGAACTGGAGAAGGTGTTGACCAAGGTGGCCTTGGAACGTTCCCGTATGGTCCTGTGTTCCCCCGATTGGGGAGCCCATGGGGGCAACGAATACTGGTGAAACCTCCTGGACAGGCTGACTATCAGCTCTGTTCGGTTACCTGATGAGGCCATCTACGTGCCTCTGGGTCGTAAGACGCCTATTGGGAAACCCGGATGGGGGAGTATGCTCAGCGTGGTGGACGCAGGTCTTACCTCCATTCCCTGGGAGGATCTGGACCCGACTCTGGTCCAGGCTATACAACGAGAAAGTGACGGACTCGCCTTGGGTGACTTGAAGGATCGCCTACGACCTCAAGATGCTATTGACACTACACCCAGAGGAGATGAGTACGTCGTGACTGACACCCATGCCCCCAACTCTCCCTGCCGTGTACCTGTTCCTGATGGAGTCTCTGAGTGTGGATTATCTGAGCTACCTAGCTCTATCCACTCAGATGACGAAACTGAGCACGACGCCTTCTTCGTGCAGACCTGTGTGGAGGAAGTGGAGAACGCCGAGTACGTCGCCCCACTGAAACCCCTACTCTCCATGAGGGTGGAAGACCCCGTGGACGAGGAGCTGGACCCTCGATCCAGGCTAAGGGAGTATGTGGATTCCAAGAGGAAGTTGGTGGCCAAAAAGCTATGCTACGCGAAGCCTACCCGCAGCTCATGGCCACTGAAGCAAGGACGTATGGGAGACTTATCCCAATTGAAGGAGGACCTCGAACAGAAGATCACCACCTGGCAAAGGGAGGTAGATCTTAAGCTCATGAAGAGCGTGTGGGGCGCCCATGTGAGGACCCCAGAGGAGGACGACCTCTCGGAGGAATGTGTATGTGAACCCCCTCGAGCGTGCCTATGTTGCCATCGTCCACCGGAGATGGTTGAACAAGACCTTCTATATGCCTACCAAGGGCTGAAGGACACTACCACGGGCGAAGAGTCGGTGGAGGACCACCTCCCGACGTCTATTCAGGGGGCAAGCAACTTACACTCTGACGAGGACATGGAGGACAAGATCAAGGTATTGGACCCGCGGGTACAGAAGCTTATAAGGACCTATCTGGAGGTGTTCGGAGAACTACCCCCTCCAGCCTCATGTGACAAGCTGGTACAGATGGACCTCAAGCTGAAACCCGAGTTCGTGGGTCACAAGATCCGGAGGAGACCCTATCCAGCTCCTAAAGAGCAGGCCGACGAGATTGTGCGACAGATACAAGAATGTATCGACGCTGGCCTAGTCCTGGAGTACAAGGACGGGGACTACCCCCTACACTGCAGCCCCTGTTTCCTGGTGGCTAAACCTGGGTCTACAGCCAAACGGCTGGTAGTGGACTACGGAGACCTGAACAAGAAGACGCTGAACCACTCAGGGTCCATTCCCAATATGGAGTCTACCCTGGAGAAGATAGCCTCCTGTCGCTACAAGACCAAAATGGACAAGAGGAGCGGATTCTGGCAAGTGGACCTGACGCCCAACACACAGGAACTACTGGCCTTCATCACCCCTCACGGGAGGGTGTTCAAGTGGAAGGTCATGCCGTTTGGCGTCGCTAACGCACCCGCTCTACTCGAAGAGCTGATGAACAACATCTTGTCCATCCTACGAAGGAGACCTAAGGTGCAGGAGCTCATATCCCGTGGTGCCCAGATGGAGGCTCACATCGACGATGTATGCCTCGGGACCAATACCCAGGAGGATCACCTAATCCTCTTGGGTGAGTTCTTTGCGGTCTGCCAGGAGAACCACACACGACTCAAGCTGGAGAAGTGTGAGTTCATGCAGGAGACCATGCAGTACCTGGGGTTTGATGTTGGCTATGGGTGGTGGACCCCAGCAGCCTCTAAGGCCAAACCCCTGATGGATGCCAAGGTACGACACGAAGACCCCAAGAAAGGACTTCATGATGTACGCAGTTTCATTGGGGCGTGCAACTTCTATCGCCGCCACATCAAAAACCTCACCTACACCAGCGCCGTTCTGACGGACTTGATCAAGAAGAGTACTACTTGGCGCTGGGGCCCACAAGAGCAACAAGCGTTTGCCGAGCTCAAAGACAAGGTAGCCAACGCTAAATGCTTGGGCGTGCCTAGGGCACAAGGGGAGACTATCCTGGTGACCGACGCCAGCAATGTGGGCGGTGGTGGAGCGTTGTTCCAATGGCAAGCACTAGAGAAGGAGGAGTTTGACTCGGCCATTTCCCAATGGGGGACGGAAGGTCTCAACCGAGATGGAACCCTCAAGCACAGCTACCCTGACGACAAGTGGGTCCTAGTACCTCTGGGCCACTGGAACTGGAAGTGGAACCAGGCCAGGGGGAACTACTCCACCTATGAGCAGGAATTGCTCGCGGGTATGCTGGTGCTATCCTCACAAGCACGACTGTTAGGGAGTAACCCTGTGGTCTGGCTGTGCGACCAAGAACCGGTCCGCAGTTTCCAGAAGGGTCCCCCACCTGAGAAGGCCAAGCTACGGCGCTGGTGGACCTACCTCAGTCAACTACGGCTGACGGTACACCGTATCCAGGGAGTGAAGAACGAGTGTGCCGACTACATCAGCCGCAACAACTTTGACGCCCTGATTGGTGCCCGGTCTGAACCGCTGGCTAAGGAGGCGTTCAGCCGTATGGACGTCCACTTGGTCCTCAACATGACGATGATACGCCCCCTGGATGGACTCCAACAATCAGAGTACCTGAAGGAGTTTGGGGATATCTACAAGCGCCTGGAGAAACGCCTTGAACCCCTCCTGGTCAACCAAGACCAGTGGAAGAGGGACAAGAGCTACCTCTGGCACGAGGACCGCATTGTGGTGCCTAGTGACAGAGTCCCAGCGCTGCTGAAGTGGACCCATGAGTCCAGTGGTCATGTGGGTGCTGACCGTACCCTGAGGCTGTTCAAGCAGTGGTTCCACACTACGTGGACTGACGACCAACTGCGGAAAACCCTCCAGCCTATCGTGGACAAGTGCCCGTGCAGGTCCTGTAAACCAGGGGATATCAGGGACAGAGGTCTCTACTCGACCCTGCCCATACCTCACTGTGCTAGCAGTGTTCTATACGTGGACTACATGGAGATGCCGAAGTTCGGGGGCTATGACTTCGCCATCGTGGTAACCTGTGGGTTGACCAGGTTTACCAGGGTGTTCCCATGTACCAAGCACATTACCGGGGAGGAACCTATCAAGATACTCCTGGAGGAGTGGTTTTGTGTCTATGGGGCGCCCAAGGAGATCAACTCCGATGAGGACGTACGAGTACGCTCAGATACTGGCGGGTACAAGAGGGTCCTGAGATCCCTCAATGTCCAGGTGTCTACGGGGATTCCCTACTCTGACACGAGCAACCCCCTATGTGAGCGACAGATCCGTGTCCTCAAGGAGACATAAGGATATGGTGCAAAACTGAACGCACCAGAGACTGGGTGAGACTACTCCCCGTCATATCCTTGATGATGAACTCCCAAGAGAGTTCAGCTACTGGCTACTCGCCCCATGACCTATTCCTAGGGCGCCCGGCATGGTTCCTACATGCCCCCTATCCCGAGGACACCCATTCTTCTGTGGGTGAATGGGCCCAAGAGCAACAAGCGAAGGTGGACAAGGGCAAGGCCATGCTCCAGAGAGTGAGGGAGCGTCAGTGGAACAAGAAGAACAAGCACCGAGTACCGGCCACCTACCAAGAGGGGGACTGGGTGCTGGTGCACCACAGTCGACTACCCGCCTGGCCACGCTCTACCAGCGATGACCCATACTTCGGGCCGTACAAGATTCTATCAGTGGATGCACACCGTATCACCGTGCGGTGTTCTCCCCGTCTAGGGGGGACCCTGGTGTGCGCTGCTCAACACCTGAAGCGCTACTACGATCCTGAAGACCTCTGTGGGGAGGAGTGGGAGCTGAACGACGAGGAAATCGCCGCTCTGGACCTACAAGGGGCTGCCAGCCCTATGGAAGTTGAGAGGTGAACTCCCCGACATGAACGCCGAGGAGATGGCCCAGGAGGGCTTCTACCTGGTGAAGTCTGTCCTACGCCACCGCTATCGCCAGGGTTGGCGCTTCCTCACCCTCTGGGAAGGGTTTGGAGTCGAAGAGGCCACCTGGGAGCCCTTCTCTGCATTTGTTCTTCCTGAGGGACGCCTAAACTCAGTTCTGGTAGACTACTTGTCCCAGAACAACCTTGGTGAGTTTCGAGGCTCGCTGAGACGCTTGCCTCCAAGACTAAAGCTAGGGACTGAATCTTACCCTTACCTGCCAAAGCGTATGTGTGAGTGTGCTATTCCCAAGGTCGTGAGAGCAAGCCGCAGAAGTGGTGTCCTAATTCTACCCAAGTCTGCACGCTTGCTAAACCTGGAGGGTTGGCTTATTGATGCCACGGGGTACGCCCCGGGTCTCCCCTCCCCTAAGCGCCTAATTTCTGTGCTGGCGCAAAACCTTTGGGGAATACCCAGCGTACTAATCCAGGTATTGTTTTTCCCTACCTATCTGTCTACTACAGGGAGGGGTGGCCAAAAGCTATGAAGGCATGAAAACGCCGTTTTGCTATATGGCCAAACACTGACCTAACCACTGCCACAGCCCACCAACCCTGCTAAAATTGCAGGAAACGGGTGGGACAGTGACACACGCACTACAGGTCCTACACACCCTACAGTGGCACCATCCTGGTGGGCGAGCACTTCTGCAACTGGCTCTAGCCCCCACTCAGGACTACCACTCCTACACGCACACTCTACTGGGTGTTGCTGAAGAACATGTCGTGGGTCCTAGCGACCCTCCTGTGAAAAAGACAAGAGAACACAGCGCTGCTAAGCAACTGTGGCCTAACAGGGGACGCCACAACGCGTTTCCCCTGCTAGGGCTTGGAGGGAAGAGGTGCTCTTTTTGCGTGCACGGCGCAGATGTCGATGAAGTCGGACTCCATGCTCTGCCACAGGCAGAGGAGGAGTTACTTGTTTGTGTGACCTGCGCCCTTGTTTAGCAGGGCATGAAAAAAATGGTATGCTGCTGCACCAATAACCCTACCTGCCCACCTGTAAAGCAAAGGCAAATGCAGGGGTGTTTGCGGCGGAGGAACCAAGCCACACTCCAGGTATTATACCCTTCTCAGTGTGACCTATAATACACTGTCCGCAAACGCGCTGAAGATCAGCTCCCCTGTCAAGCAAGCAAGCGTTAGGGGACTCCTCAGGTTCTCTTAAAGAACGTACCAAGGAGCCCCTGGGTAGCCTAAACAAGGTTTACCGTGCGCACTTCGCGTGGCCTACCCTTTAATGCGTGTGTGAATGCACGAGCATGCACGACGGTGTTGGGCAAACCTGCCCATCTTAACCGCAATCTCGAACTCCACCAGGGAGTGGCCCCACCTGGGCGTACCTACCTTACCTACCGCTGGTGAGTGAAGCAAGGTGAGAGGAAAAACGGGTCGCACGCGAAGAACGTTGCTATGCACTTGTGTGTATGTGTAATCACCCTGATCTGACCTCTAATCATCTGCAATCTTTCTAATCAATCCCTCTATCGCGTCCTATCGTTGTTAGCGCTGCTACAAGACTCGTTCACGGAGACACGAGACGAGCAATGTGTATGCGGCATACGAGACGAGCATACCTGTAGTTTATACCTGATTCATTGAAGTCTTTTTCGTTCATTTTCGAATTCTTGAATTTTTGATACTTCTATTAGTGTAGGTGGAATCTGTATGTTTATTTATTAATGTGTGTCTCGTCATTTTCAAGACTAAGTGAGACATACGTTTATAATGCCATTATTTCTGCATTTTCCGGCGCTTCGCTAGGAGCCGCTCCTGCGCGCCGCCTTTTTATGCGTAGGAATTTCTTGATTTAAAAAATCTAGAGATGACTATAATTTTTATAAAAATGTGCTTCTGATGCACAATTGGATTCTGCTCAGGTGTGTTGTCTTAGAAAAATTGTAGGCTGTCATTTGACGGATTTTGGTGTCGTCGCTTCGCTTTTGCGTGGATTCGTCCATAAATCTCCCAATCCTGCCTCTGCAGATACCCACGCGCAGCTTCGCTGAGTAGGCCGTGTTCGGGCCGAAACGCAGCAGCCTGGAGAGACTGAGCAGAACCAAGACCCCACCAAGGGGCAAATTAATTTCTTTTACGACTCCCTTCGCCCTAAGACAGGTCACAGGTCGCCAGCAGGTTTACGAGAACCCATGCGAGTGTGTATATTGTGTCTTGCGTTGGGTTTGTGTCGCGCTGCGTCTTGGAGGGAGGGATGCACATGCACATGTTTTGGCATGCTCCCAAACTAACCCAACCAAGACACAGGAGCCCCGGCAGCGCCATGAGCGCTGAGTCTTCTGTAGGAAATGTTACAAACAGAGCAGCAAAAGAGCGCCAGCCATGGTGAGCGCCCATTTTTCTGTGTGAGGGAAACTATAGGTATTTTAAAGTAGATGTGGAAACCAAGGAAAGGCCAAGAAAAAATCCCTTTTTCCTAAAATGCGACAGTGGTGGCCACCACAGCACAAGGGGGGGGTAAGAAAAAGTGCTTTTCCAATACTTTGAGGCATACTCTAGTTGTATTAGAGATGCACTGAGCATCCAGGCATTTCTATCTTAGTATTGGTCCCACCAAAAGTGGTGATAACACATTTTGACCTATGGAACCAAACACCCAATCAGGATATGGAGTGGACCCCTTAATCCCCTTTCAATTTGAGGCAAATCATCTTTTCCTGAGTTGACTGAGAACTGACATATCCGAGGCAGAGCCTATGAATTTATATATGTTTTTCCATGAATTCTTAGCTGTCCTAGTGGTATGCACACTAGGGGGCTGGGCACCTCTTTTTGAGAGGTCCTGGGTTCAATTCCTGGTCAGCCTAGCTAAGTAGGAAGATCCCATGTGACATGGCAGTGACCTCATCGCCAAATGCCCTGCCACCTCAGCACATATGGGACCCAAAACAAAGAGTGCACATCTCCTGAGATGACACTATGGAGATAGAGTGACCATGGGGCAGTTTTCCAACTCTTCTCGAAAAAATTTCAGTTATCTTTGTGAATATGCATTCCGATTTGACCTGAGTTGCAGTTTCTGTGAATATCCTTTCATCTTTCACTGTTTACACTGCAGCCCTTCATGCTTTGATCCTGATTCTCTTCTCCTTGCACACCTCTGGCTTGGGCTATCCTGGATTTACTGTACTTCAGCAAACAAAAGCTTTTCATCTCCAAAAACAAGCAGCAGGAAACCCTACACCAGCAGCAAGCAGCAGGAGAGACAAAAATACAGCGTTGAAACCACTATAAACTTTTCTTGTCCTCTGGATAGGGGGCATATAGGAACCATGCCGGGCGCCCTAGGAATAGCTCATGGGGCGAGTAGCCAGTAGCTGAACTCTCTTGGGAGTTCATCATCAAGGATATGACGGGGAGTAGTCTCACCCAGTCTCTGGTGCGTTCAGTTTTGCACCATATCCTTACATTCTCCTTGAGGACACGGATCTGTCCCTCACATAGGGGGTTGCTCGTGTGAGAGTAGGGAATCCCCGTAGACACCTGGACATTGAGGGATCTCAGGACCCTCTTGTACCAGCCAGTATCTGAGCGTACTCGTACGTCCTCATCGGAGTTGATCTCCTTGGGCGCCCCATAGACACAAAACCACTCCTCCAGGAGTATCTTGATAGTTTCCTCCCCGGTAATGTGCTTGGTACATGGGAACACCCTGGTAAACCTGGTCAACCCACAGGTTACCACGAGGGCGAAGTCATAGCCCCCGAACTTCGGCATCTCCGTGTAGTCCACGTATAGAACACTGTTAGCACAGTGAGGGATGGGCAGGGTCGAGTAGAGACCTCTGTCCCTGATATCCCCTGGTTTACAGGACCTGCACGGGCACTTGTCCACGATAGGCTGGAGGGTTTTCCGCAGTTGGTCGTCAGTCCACGTAGTGTGGAACCACTGCTTGAACAGCCTCAGGGTACGGTCAGCACCCACATGACCACTGGACTCATGGGTCCACTTCAGCAGCGCTGGGACTCTGTCACTAGGCACCACAATGCGGTCCTCGTGCCAGAGGTAGCTCTTGTCCCTCTTCCACTGGTCTTGGTTGACCAGGAGGGGCTCAAGGCGTTTCTCCAGGCGCTTGTAGATATCCCCAAACTCCTTCAGGTACTCGGATTGTTGGAGTCCATCCAGGGGGCGTATCATCGTCATGTTGAGGACCAAGTGGACGTCCATACGGCTGAACGCCTCCTTAGCCAGCGCTTCAGACCGGGCACCAATCAGGGCGTCAAAGTTGTTGCGGCTGATGTAGTCGGCACACTCGTTCTTCACTCCCTGGATATGGTGTACCGTCAGCCGTAGTTGACTGAGGTAGCTCCACCAGCGCCGTAGCTTGGCCTTCTCAGGTGGGGGACCCTTCTGGAAACTGCGGACCGGTTCTTGGTCGCACAGCCAGACCACAGGGTTACTCCCCAACCGTCGTGCTTGTGAGGATAGCACCAGCATACCCGCGAGCAATTCCTGCTCATAGGTGGAGTAGTTCCCCCTGGCCTGGTTCCACTTCCAGTTCCAGTGGCCCAGAGGTACTAGAACCCACTTGTCGTCAGGGTAGCTGTGCTTGAGGGTTCCATCTCGGTTGAGACCTTCCGTCCCCCATTGGGAAATGGCCGAGTCGAACTCCTCCTTCTCTAGTGCTTGCCATTGGAACAACGTTCCACCACCGCCCACATTGCTGGCGTCGGTCACCAGGATAATCTCCCCTTGTGCCCTAGGCACGCCCAAGCACTTAGCGTTGGCTACCTTGTCTTTGAGCTCGGCAAACGCTTGTTGCTCTTGTGGGCCCCAGCGCCAAGTAGTACTCTTCTTGATCAAGTCCGTCAGAACGGCGCTGGTGTAGGTGAAGTTTTTGATGTGGCGGCGATAGAAGTTGCACGCCCCAATGAAACTGCGTACATCATGAAGTCCTTTCTTGGGGTCTTCGTGTCGTACCTTGGCATCCATCAGGGGTTTGGCCTTAGAGGCTGCTGGGGTCCACCACCCATAGCCAACATCAAACCCCAGGTACTGCATGGTCTCCTGCATGAACTCACACTTCTCCAGCTTGGGTCGTGTGTGGTTCTCCTGGCAGACCGCAAAGAACTCACCCAAGAGGATTAGGTGATCCTCCTGGGTATTGGTCCCGAGGCATACATCGTCGATGTGAGCCTCCATCTGGGCACCACGGGATATGAGCTCCTGCACCTTAGGTCTCCTTCGTAGGATGGACAAGATCTTGTTCATCAGCTCTTGGAATAGAGCGGGTGCGTTAGCCACGCCAAACGGCATGACCTTCCACTTGAACACCGTCCCCTGAGGGGTGATGAAGGCCAGTAGTTCCTGTGTGTTGGGCGTCAGGTCCACTTGCCAGAATCCGCTCCTCTTGTCCATTTTGGTCTTGTAGCAACAGGAGGCTATCTTCTCCAGGGTAGACTCCATATTGGGAATGGACCCTGAGTGGTTCAGCGTCTTCTTGTTCAGCTCTCCGTAGTCCACTACCAGCCGTTTGGCTGTAGACCCAGGTTTAGCCACCAGGAAACAGGGGCTGCAGTGTAGGGGGTAGTCCCCGTCCTTGTACTCCAGGACTAGGCCAGCGTCGATACATTCTTGTATCTGTCGCACCATCTCGTCGGCCTGCTCTTTAGGAGCTGGATAGGGTCTCCTCCGGATCTTGTGACCCACGAACTCGGGTTTCAGCTTGAGGTCCATCTGTACCAGCTTGTCACATGAGGCTGGAGGGGGTAGTTCTCCGAACACCTCCAGATACTTAGGCGGCTCAAGTTGCATGGTCAAAATGCGCCCAAGACTGCCTCTCTACGGCACTGCGAAAAAATAGTCCTTTTGGGGGGGACGTAAAACGCAAGAACCAAAAATCCCGTGAAAAGCAATTAACCGGTCCATTTTCCTTTATTTTCAACAAAACCGACTGCCCGGGAAAATGATTTATTTCCACCAGAATGAACTTCTTTTTTGGGAAAACCACGACTTTTTGTTTCTTCTACCATTTATGCTTTGCAATAAAAACACCCGTGAGCTGTCAATCTTTTGGAAAACCATTTTTCGAAAACCATGTTGCACGCAGCACCACAAGAAGCATTTTTTGGTACCACTTCTTTGCGCGAGGCCTTGCGCAAACACCAGCACAACAGCGCAATAAAATGCATCACAGAGAAAAATGTGCCGCACAAGGTGACAGCATAAAGGTCGTCGAAGAGGAATGCATAGCGCGAGCCCTCGCGCATAATATATCAGAACAACCGAAGAAATTACTTTTTCTTCGGGACAGTTTGCATCTTAGAACCCATAGCCTTAGCAACGGTCGTGTTACCCTTAGGAGGTGGCTTTGCGGGCGCGCTTCTTGGTTGGGACTGACGGGCTGGCTGCTTGAATGGAGCTCGGGCCCCGGTTTCCTCGGACCTCGGCTTCGCTGCCACTTTCTTCGCTGCCTTGCCCTGGGAGACCTGCGCTTCCTTCTCCTCTTCTTCCTCGCTCTCCTCCTCTTCATCCCCATCGCTCTCGTCGGATTCTGCACCGGTAACCGACTTCGCTGCCTGAGGCTTGGAGGCAGTCTTCTTCTTCTTGGGGGCTGGTTCCCGACCAGTAGACTTCCGCTTTGCAGGGGCCACTGCTTCTGCAGCTTGACCTTTCTCAACAGTCTCTTCCTCTATCAGCGACAACGCCTCATAACCCACCTTGTCATCGCAAACCCATAGGGGAATACCACGGTTTGCCCAGTTGGCTTGCTGGTCCCAATCACCAGACGCGTGCAGTTTCGACTCTTGTGTCAATACGTGGTTCAACTGAGTCTGCACCCTGTTGACCCAATCGGAGAGATTGTCGGAGGTAACACCAAGAAGGTACATGCGAGAATCCAGCTCGACGGACGCGATCTTGCACACCAGATCCGGCTGATGATCAATGAACACAAACGCAGGCTTGAAGGTCTTATCCTGCTTCAGGTGAAAGAGGTGAGTGTCGAAATACCACATAACCGTCGTTATCGGAAGGTGACCGCCAAATTCAGCAGGCTCCATCTCCTCTACTTGAGGAGGTCCAAACGTCAGATATTTCGGAATCTGCAATGAGGGAGAAGTTATTGCGCGAGGCCTCGCGTAAAGAGCGGACGTAATGAGGGAATTATACCTTTCTCGACCAGCTATCCGGTGACGCGATCAGCAACCAGCGAACGTCAAACGTTGTAAGATCCCCTGCAGGCTTCGGTTTGACTGGCCAACTGAAGATGGGAATAAGCAACATGTGGCCAATGCGCGGCGCGTTGAAATCATCGTTGAGACGCCTCTCTGTTTCCGTTTCCAGCACGTGGAACATGTTCTCAGCAACAGTTTTGGAGCCGCAGACAAGGGTATCGGCACGCGCCATCTCTTCATACAGCCAGGCTGGGCACATCGTCTCAGGAGCAAGATGTTCAAATATGTCGCCGTTGATGATAATCAGGTTCTTGTCAATCTCCATGAACCGCTTCGGAGGTTCGTGGTTCAACGCTGCAACTCGGGTCGCCTTAACTGTGATAGTTTGACTCAATGATGGATCCTGCTGTTCCACTGTCTTGAAGTCACCAGTAACGCCAGCAGGTGGGGGGACCACACGGCTCTTGGTAGGCTCTTGACCCAGGAGTTTTTGGACGTTGAGGATTTTCAGAGGGGCGGGTTTGCCTTTCTCTGCCACCTGCCACAGTGGTGCGCGAATCATGGATTTACATGCCGGCCATGGACCGCGACTTTTGCCTTCAGACTCACGCCAATAGACCCATGTACCAAGAGTCACCTTCAGGGCAGGCCTTCCAAGTGCAGCAACCTCTTTGCGGGTCCGCATGTCTTTGGCTAAAGAACAGAAGTGGAGAAAGTGCGGCGCACTGATGCAGAAATGGAACCCAAGTCGCGTCGATGGTACACACCTTTCTCAGGTCGAACGTACTGGCCGTTGTGCGGGTGGTCCAGATGCATTGAGACCCACTGCTCAAGGATGATGTCGTCAAACGAATTCTGCAAGGATTTAAGGGTTGTTTTTTCTTCCTGCATCACTTCTGCCACTTTGTTGTAGAACTCCGGCAACAGGATCCCGTCCAGTTTCTTCAGCGCGTTCTTCGTGACTTTCTCCCCTTTGTCGTGGAACTTCTGCAGACCTTTCACAGCTTCCGGACCAGCATAGTAGGCAAACGTCATAAAATCTTTCCACAATTTATACGTTTTGTCCTGAAAGTGACAACGTTATGCGCGAGCCCTCGCGCAACGAAGAGCGCCGAAACAACGATTAATGAACATACGAATTGACCAGGCTGCTTCAGTTCAGCGGTTGGAACCAGGGCACTCATCTGCACAGCATCCACAATGGCGATCTTGAGATTGTTGTACGTGTCAGGTAGGCCTCGCCGCCGCTGATCTTCAACACATCGAATGAGGTTATCTGCTGCCTCATACAGCGGAATTGGCTCAACGTCTTGTGCGCTTCCTTGTGCTTGTCCCGCCAGCTTTGCACGGAAGGCCCACGGTGTCGTAGGCTTTAGAATATCGGCGATGCATGTAGTATGCCACTGCTGCAGATCCAGACACGCGGTGCGTCGCTTCTCCCGAATCTTCGCAACCGCTTCCACGCTGTGCTGTCCAGATACACACCAATAATCGCCATCTGCAAATATGAGACACGTCTTTGCGCGAGGGCTCGCGCAACGAGAAGAGCGAAAAATCGGTTGGTAACATACTATTATCTTCTCAGAGAACGACGTGTAATGGGCCTGTTGGCGGTGCTGCTTCGAGTGACTCAATACGCTTCTGCAGTAACTTCGCATCTATCCGTCTGATCTGCCCCTTTGTCTTCTCCTGGTCGATTCTCACGTTGTCCAGCTCAACCTCCACCTGCCTCCCGTCCGGCTTCAGGTGGTCCTCGATGTCAGTACCCAAGGTTAAGCCAGGATCTGGTGTTTCCTTCTTCTTACGCCCCTTCTTTGGTGTTCCAGCCTCCGATCCTGAGGTCCCAGGGTCATAGTCAGTATCTTCTCGTTCCTCGGCTGTTTTTTGGGCGGGGCTTGCCATTCTGCGATAAGAAGAAAGCCTGTATTGAAGGAAACATAACATTAAAAATGGGTAAAATCGTCGTCGATAATGCATATTTGGGGTGCTTTTAGCGAATACGAGTACAGTATGGTTGAGAATGCAAAACTGAAGGGGCACGCCACTGTTTTTGACTGACAACCTTGCGCGAGGCCTCGCGCAAGAGAGGGGGTGTACTAACCTGTTGTTTCATGCTGTTTGCGCGAGGCCTCGCGCATCACTGCATGTTCTCCAATCTTCTTCGAACGTTTCGCAGCATGTCGACCTCTCTCTGTTCCTCCAACACACTGCGTTGGGGGATCAGCTCCGACAGTTTTCGCTTGAAACCAGCCTTAAGTGGCCCCTGCTGCGTTAGCACCAACAACACAGACACAAGGACTTGTTTGTAGTGGTTAGAACCCTTTGGAATTAGAAGAGACGGTGGAAAGTTAGGTACACCCCTGCGCGGCCAATGCGCCTGAATAGCACAAGTAGGCTCAGCACACCACCTAACCCAAGGCACATATACACGCTCTGCGTTCAAGTAAGCAGTTAACCGCTGACGCACGGAATTGACAAAGGAATTGGGGATTTTACAGACGTTCACCCTGTGACCTTCTTTGCGGATAGTGATGAGCTGATACAGATCGTCAACATCTTCAATGGTTACTGCACCTCTGTTCTGGCCCTTCTTTGTTACAAGGCTGGAAAGCAGACTTTCGCAAAATTCCTCGGCAAAAGCCTGTCCAGGCATGGCTGTGTGCCACGCAGTGTGGCACAATAGCGCAGTTGCAACAGTGCGTTCGTATTTTAAAAGTGTGTCCCCCATGTTCAAACGGTCTAACAGACACATAACAATCTGCAATCCCTCAGAAGCAAAAACACCCGTGTTGGCCGTCTCCCCAGCCCAATTGCACTGCCTAACGAGGTGTCCCAGGTACAGTAACATGGGACAGTATTGTGTTAACAGAACCTGCATGGCCTTACACACAGCGTAACGGAGGCGACTTCGCCGATTTGCAGGACGTGCCAGCTCAAGGGAACGACATTTTCGGTTAAGGCGCCGTATGTGGGGGCCCATACCCAACAGCAGTGCACCAACAGTTATCTCCATTGTGATCAGCTTGGGAAAAGAGGGGACTGTGTCACCGCTGCGCAACAAACCCTTACGGAAAAAAGTCACAATCGGCCAAAATGAGCGAAACGTTTGTGTAACGCAAAATTTGTACGCGTGCCAGAAACCATATAATATAGGGTGTGAACGCAAAAAAAGCCGGACGTTCCAACCCGTTGTTTTTTCACCGTACATCATCTTACAAATGCGGTAATGGATGTTCTCATCACATAAGACAGGGACAACTGGTCGGCTGTGTTGCGCCAAGTCCCTAGTTAATTGCAGTAGGTTAAGAAGCGATACGTTGCCGCTTACCTTTTCTTTGCTTAGACAGAGGGGTCGCCAATGTGGTCTCTTGGCAGGTACAGGGCGAATAATGTCAAGCGGTGCCCTAATGTTTCGCACAACAGGTCGCGTGCTTGCAAATCCTAGGTCCTGCAGGATACGTGCAAACGTTCCCTCGGTGTTTCCCAGCATGCGTGCAACAATAGGAACACGCCGTTCAAGGTCTTGCAGGCTAGGATGACCATGCCAGTAGCGGGGTGCATCCTTGAGTAGCAACACAGCCAACGCTGTTGCGTTCAGGCTTTTGTCGTTCTTGTCGGGATTTGTGGTAAACTGTTTGTTGTACCAGTTGTCCATCCACAACACAACCCACTGCTGGTAAATTGTGTCCCATGTAGTCTGTAACCTGACTGCGGCCTTCTCCTTCAGCGAAGGTGCGCTGTATCGCGCCAGACCTGACCTTGCTAAAATGCGACGCTGCGCCCTACTTCCCTCTACCGCAACAACCGACTTTGGTTTTCCCTGGTATGGAACTGCGCGGTGGCGCATCAGCAAATAGAGGCGCCAGGCCTCCTCTATCAAAACACCAACCCATCTCTTCCCTTCTGCCGCAATCGCCTTTTCAACGCTGCAACGCGTCCGTTCATCTGCGCAGACGCAGAAAAAACACAAACAACAATCGCGCGCCCTCGTCCCCCTGTTTTAGCCCTTCCCACAGTTCTTCTGCCGTGTGGTACGGCGGTTCCTCTGAGCAGACATCGCGGAAAACTCCGGATGCTGCGCCCACTGTCTTCTCGAGGTCCACCTCTTTTCGCAGGGGCATTGTTGCTGCAAAAAATAATTGCGTAAATGCATCTGCGTAAAAATCGCTGTTTGGAAAACTTTCTTGGTTTTCAACATCAACCTGTCACTCAGTTTTCGCGCGACCGATTATTCTGTGATTCGCTTGTCGCATGCACCATTTTCGGTTACCTGTAACTGTCTGGTGATCCCACATTTCACTAGTTAATCCTGATTGTGGTACCCAGTTGCGGCGCGCTACCATCGCTGTTGGGCAGTGAAGTCAGTGGTGACCACATTATGAAAACCGGAGATGCCGGCGGGACCTGTATGGGCGCCCATGCAGCAGCGCCGCATCAAGGGAACGTACATACTGTGTAGCTGGTGGATCTGTCGAATTTTGGTTTTTATGAACGCTTGTGACCTCCATTGCGCGAGGCCTCGCGCAAGGATCACCAAAACTTTAATGTTTTTCATGCGCCGTTCCATGCGCGAGGCCTCGCGCTTGAAACTGCAGTTTGTTCCGGAACATTTATACTTTTCAAGATTCTTGGGTACACCATTGTTGCAGTTTATTCGTTAATAAATCTACCTCTATCACACAATCCTGATAATGTTACTAAGTTACGTGTATAAATACGACAGCGTTCCATTTTTCGACAACCTGCCTAATGCGTCGTGCTGTAGCACATTAATCTGACGCAAATGAACGTCGTTGCGCGAGGCCTCGCGCAAAGAATAGTCACAAAACAATACTTTTCCCTGTCTCGCCCATGGGACACATCATTCTTATAGAAATATTTAATCCACCATACTTGTTTGTGACGCTTTTATAATATCCAGCAAAACAACTATTTTTCGATGCCTTTGGAAACCTGTCATTTTCCTACCTTTTCCTTCGTTTTTGACCATGCAACTTGAGCCGCCTAAGAGATAGGTCCTTATAAGCTTCTATACCCGCGGGTCCAATACCTTGCTCTTGTCCTCCATGTCCTCGTCAGAGTGTAAGTTGCTTGCCCCCTGAGTAATAGACGTCGGGAGGTGGTCCTCCACCGACTCTTCGCCTGTGGTAGTGTCCTTCAGCCCTTGGTAGGCATATAGAAGGTCTTGTTCAACCATCTCCGGTGGACGATGGCAACATAGGCACGCTCGAGGGGGTTCACATACACATTCCTCCGAGAGGTTGTCCTCCTCTGGGGTCCTCACATGGGCGCCCCACACGCTCTTCATAAGCTTGAGATCTACCTCCCTTTGCCAGGTGGTGATCTTCTGTTCGAGGTCCTCCTTCAATTGGGATAAGTCTCCCATACGTCCTTGCTTCAGTGGCCATGAGCTGCGGGTAGGCTTCGCGTAGCATAGCTTTTTCGCCACCAACTTCCTCTTGGAATCCACATACTCCCTTAGCCTGGATCGAGGGTCCAGCTCCTTGTCCACGGGGTCTTCCACCCTCATGGAGAGTAGGGGTTTCAGTGGGGCGACGTACTCGGCGTTCTCCACTTCCTCCACACAGGTCTGCACGAAGAAGGCGTCGTGCTCAGTTTCGTCATCTGAGTGGATAGAGCTAGGTGGCTCAGATAGTCCACACTCAGAGACTCCATCAGGAACAGGTACATGACAGGGAGAGTTGGGGGCGTTGGTGTCAGTTGCGACGTACTCATCTCCTCCGGGTGTAGTCTCAACAGCATCTTGAGGTCGTAGGCGATCCTTCAAGTCACCCAAGGCGAGTCCATCGCTTTCTCGTTGTATAGCCTGGACCAGAGTCGGGTCCAGATCCTCCCAGGGGATGGAGGTAAGACCTCCGTCCACCACGCTCAGCATACTCCCCCATCCGGGTTTCCCAATAGGCGTCTTACGACCCAGAGGCACGTGGATGGCCTCATCAGGTAACCGAACAGAGCTGATAGTCAGCCTGTCCAGGAGGTTTCACCAGTATTCGTTGCCCCCATGGGCTCCCCAATCGGGGGAACACAGGACCATATGGAAACGTTCCAAGGCCACCTTGGTCAGCACCTTCCCCAGTTCACTGAACCTGGGGTTCCCGTAGGCCATCCCAAAAGAGGGCCAGTAAAATTTGTAGCTGCAGTTCTTCCCCTTGCTGCAGTAAAGGTCCAGTACATGCTGCTTGTCGCTGGCGAACAACTCCACACTCAGGTCTTCTCGAGAGTAACCCAACTCCTTCAGACCTTGGTCTAGGACTTCCCCCAATAGTTGATAGTCCTCAGTTTTGGAGGCCGCCATCATGTTCGAGGGCTCCTCCTTCGATAGCCTCAGGTAACTCGAGGTATGTTCCGACTGCTCCAGTGGCACAGACTCTCTGCCACTGCCGTGGTCCACGTAGAGGAGGTAGGGCGCTTGCAGCGTCAGGGATTGTATCTGGGAGTGCTGTACGAAGAAGTCAGTCCCCAGTACAAAGTCGAAGGCCTCAGTGTCCATCACATAGAACCGATGGGCGTGTAAGTGCGGCTAGCCCCATCTGCTCAGATTTTCAGACATTCTGCCCAGATTGGCTACATTTTGGTCATTTTCTTTGCTTCGGCGGAATTGCCGCCTCGCAGCTCAGCCTCAGGATATTTCCTATATATTTCTGATATGCCGGATTTGATTCCGCGGTCCATTTCCCGTAAATCCGCCGCGTTCCGCTATTTTAGCTGGAATCGCCATTTGCCGCTGACGCGCGCTCGCGGGCCAGATCGGCCAAACATTTTTACATAATTGGAATATTTAAATCTTTTCAGACAGTTTTGGACACTCAGATGTATTTAGAATAATCCGCATCAATTTTCTTCATAGACTGGGATTTTCTGCCGGATAACAATCAGCATGGACCTTGCTTCTGTTGTCGCTGCTCTCGCCTCCGTTGGTGTTCGAGTATCCGGTTCTACCCCCAATAACAACGTCCAGGGAGACTCCTCGCGTGCCTGCCCCACTGGTCTTGCCGGCCCCGAGCCCTCCGGCACCCTCAACGACCCAGGGCAGCACTTCCATGGTAGCAGAGGCTACCTGAATGTTGTTCCTTCGGTGTCCCAACCACAGTTACCTCCCCAGTACGGCCCCGTAGACCCCGCCGCTCCAGGAGACGTAACAATTACGCTGCCGTGGTGCTGTGCGAACGAGGCCTTGAGAGGAATGCCTTGCGCAAGCCCAAGCTGCCCAAGAAGGGCACAAATCAGCAGCTGTGGGGACCCAAATTACAATCCCAATCCCAGTCGAAATTGGCCATCAAGCAGCTGGAATCTCCCAGCCTACGCCGATGGCAACGCTCCGGTGGAGCTTACGGACCTGGCAGGTACTAATACTCCTTACCAATGTCCACATTTTGAGACCATCGATGCCGACATTGACGACATTGAGATGGGTGGTCCAGGTGAGGTACCTACCTATAATGGACCAGCCTCATGGGCACAATGGGACAACCATTTGTCTTCAGAAGTGACCCGTAACCTTGAGGCGCTTGAGGCCCTTTGTCTATTAGTCACGTCTAAGCTGATAGGACAAGAAAGAATCGCCTCTGATTTTTTATTCGAATATTTTTTCCTCCTTCAAGAAGAAATTAATACCAGGATGTGGTGGTGTTCTCAAGAAGATGACTCTTTTGCCATTTTTTTGCAGATCTGGGAGGCAAGCCCCTTCCCGAAGGAGAAGACCAAGGCACCTGTTGCCGGGCCCTCCGCCCCTCATCCCTCTGTTTCCATCCGCGACGATCTAGCCGCCGCGGTTGAGGAAGGAATTTTAGAGGCAGCCAGGCAGGCAAGCCTGGAAATTAGGGCTGAAGGAGCTCCCCAAGTGGACTCCTGGCTGCGAACCACTGAGATTAGCGGTCCGACAGCCTGCTCAGGCCCTTCAGGACACGGTATGTACTGTCCTGCCGACTGCTCTTGCAGATTACAGCGAGACTCTGAGCTCCAATTGCTCAAATATCAAATGCAACTCATCATTCAAACGCTGGGAATTAAAGATCTTTTCAAGACACACATGAGGTCTGAGGGCGCATCATCGGTGGAACAAACAACAGAACCGTCGGAGGAGGCGACAGAAATTTTTTGGATTGCTCCTTCCGTGGACTCTAAGACCACCGATGCAAGGATCAGCAGGACTAAGCTAAAGGAAAGGGTTACAATCTCTCGATCTCAGAGTAGGTCGGCGAAGGCTAGGACTGAGGCTCAGAATGCCAAGCGAACTGCCTCCCGTACTGCCCTTCCTGCTGCTGATTCCAATGCATTAGCCCAGATGCTGCTCGCCCAGACCCTCGCCGGAGCTGGTGTGGCTAATGATGCCGCCAAGGTGTCTGCCATTACGGCCGGTGTTGGGCTGGATTCACTTCTAAATCCTACTTCATTGCGACTTCGTCAGGTTGCCAAGGAACCGAAGTATAATGGAAACCCCAGACGTTGGCCTCAGTTCCAACGGGAATTTAAATTGTGGGTTAAGACTCAAAAGCTCCAGGATGATCAGTTCCTGATGGCCCTCTTGGACTGCCTTGAGGGAGCGCCGGCCAACACTTGGCTCAGGACCTGGAGTGATCGTGAGGATTCAAGTTCCCCCCTTACCTTTGATGAGGTGCTGGAACAGTTGGAGGTACGTGGATCCCGGCTGCCAGAGGACCATTACCACCAGATGTTGAAGAATTTTCCGTCATTCTCGCGATTAATCTTGCACGAAGTGCAAGACAAGAGACAGCGCTTCTGGAATCTCGTAGAAGAATCTGAACATTCAGGCGAAAAATTTTCTAGTGCCGAGCTGAAAAATCTGATTTTTGACAATATCCCCTCAGAAACCGCCGCCACCCTTCGTAATAAACAGTCCGAAGAAAAGGTCAAGACCTGGTGGGCGGAGGTCGATGGCTTCGACGCCTCGGCCAACAGGTTTTCCGTCAGGGAATCACTTCAAAAGTGTTCCCCCACGTCGTTTACCAAGGTGAAATTCACTGAAAACACGTGGAGAATCAAATTTAATGAACAGGAGGATCGGGACTTGTTTGTCCAAGTCCTCAACAGGGGAGTAAGTTTCCACGGTCATCGCCTGAAGGCCAAGAACTGGGTGTTTTCGTTCACCCCACAGGAACTCTGGGAAGAGGTTGAGAGGCTCGCTGACGCCGCCAATCAAAATTTCCATGAGGGTCTTGGGGGAAACAAGAATACCCAGCAAAACACCCAAAATGGGGCCCAAAAGGGTAACAAAAAGGTGAATGACACCCGGAATGTTCAGGATCACTGTAGCATCTGCCTTCTTCTAGGTTCTACGAACCGAGCTAAGTCGCATTCTACTGGTAATCACCGATGGTCTGCTTACGATCACAAGGTGATTGGTGAAAATGTCAGTAATTCGCAGAATTCAGACAGGAATGACAGACAGGTGCATGGTGCAAAGGGGGGAAAGGGTAATCCGACCCCCTCCGGTGGAAACAAAAATACTGGAGGCCCTGGCGGGTCCCAAGGCAAAGGAAATCGGACTCCATCCGGCTCCGATGGGCAGCCAAACGGCCAGACAAGTCCCAATGGCAACGCCGGAGGCGGAAATCGAAATCCAGGCCAAACCCCTCAATCCGGTACAAACAAGGGAAATGCTCCAGGATCACAGGGTAAAGGTAAGGGAAATCCTTCAGGAACCCCTTTCTCTGGTAAGGGCAGAGGGCGTGGCGACGGTGGTGGTCCATCATCCGGCGGCCGTGGCCGTGGACGTGGAAAGGGCAACCATCGTGTGGATCAGGTCTCAGGTGCAGATCAGGTGTCCGATGCGGATCGAGATTATGTCGAAAATGCCCTGAATCCAGCAGATGATCCTTTCCAAGATGAGTGGATCGACGAATCAGGCTGTATTCACAACGTTGACGCAGCAACTGGAGGTCAGAACGCCTAGGGGAGCCACGAAAATTGCCCCTCCCCAGGCGATTTCAGGCATGATCCCCAGATTCCAGATCGACCATTACTCGATGTAGGGTCGCTTGTCTCCTCTCCCCTGGATCCGGCAGCGGATCCTTCTGTTGTAGTGGACGAGGTTGGTGTACAGTCCAAGCACAGGGCCCGTCAGTTTGTCACAAAGCTGTGGGTCTCTGATTGCAAGGGAAATTTCCACCTCGCCACTTGTTTGTGTGACAATGGATCAGAGGTAAATCTCCAATCCAATTCATTCTTACCCGACGACTGCGTGTTTGAGTCGCCTCATCCTGTTACCCTCGAGGGAGTTTCTGGACATTCTCTCGCAGGTGGGCAACGCGGTTGTTATATATCAACTCATTTGGTCGCTCAAGACCTTTGGGAAGAGCAAAATGTGGAAGAAGTTGTCCTTAAGGATGACTACTTCTATCGTGCCGACATAAAGTATGACCTTTATTTGGGCCATCCTTGGCTTCGCAAGAACAGGGTAGCGCCCGTAGGTTATCGTCGTTGTTTTTTGCTTGAGTCAGGTCCCTTGGAGCGTCCTGAATTTCGTTTTTTGCACGCAGGGTTTAAAAGTGCAGAAGAATTTTTGAAGCAAAAGGTGACACCAAAATTTGGTGAAGATGTCAACATTGCAGAGGTGAATGGGAGTGCCGATTACTCCCGAGAGTTAGAATGTCTTCGTAGGGACTCCCAGCCACGACGCCCTTCGCGCTGGCACTCTTCATCCTACAGAGTTGTCGACAAATGGCGCGATGCAATTTGTGAATATTTTCATGAACACCATTCCTTTTGGCCACAGTATGATGCCTTTGCTAACCGTAAGAACAAGCGCTTTGACAAGCACTTTAGCGACGCTTGGACCCATAAATGGGACAAGAAGTTGTGGATTAATCCTCCGTTTCACTTAATCCAGCAGGTCATCCACAAAATCAAGCAAGATAAAACCCAGGCAATTTTAGTTGTGCCATTGTGGGACGACAAGCCTTGGTTTCAGGAATTACAAGACATTTGTGTTGATTACATCGAACTTCCCAGGAAGATTAAGCTGTATGCCAGGGACGACACAGGTCCCCTGCCACAGCGGTCCTGGAGTTCGCTTGCATTCCTGGTGGATGGAAAGCTTTCAGACTCTAATTCTGCTGATTCTGGTACTGATTCTTGTGTTGGGTCTGAATCTGAGGTTGAGCGTGGTACTGATGATGAATCTATTTTTTCTGATTTTTGTCCGTCAGATACCCAAGGTGATCCAACGTCCAATGGATCCGCCTCGTCTCCCTCTTCCCCAATACGATTGACATCGAAAAGAATCTTCAGTGCACGGGCGAAGAAAAATTCCAAATCGCGCCGCAAATTCAGAGTTTTTTATGAAAAACCCCCTGTGGAAGCTTTCATGGATCCTTTCGAGGAGCTGGATCACGAGGAGAATCTCTGGGATTTCGACACACGACCCACCTATCTTCAAGAGGCAGTTGATACGGACCTGTTTAGGGACATCCGTAAGAAGATTCTTCCTGCCAAAGCCGAAGAAGTCGCCAAAGTTTTTTCGACAGTAATTCCTGGCGATCAGGTGGACACTGAATTGTGTTCCAAGTCAAGAGAAAAGATTTTTGAGGAACGGAAGGACACAACCCTTTCAGGAAAGTTGATCAAAGACCCCCCTGTCCGTGGACAGTTCGGTGAAGCCTTCATCGAGCTTCGTGAAGGGTACAAAGCGAAGAAACAGCGTCCTTATGAGAACCATGGACATAAACATGAGATTCTCAGAAAAATCATCGAGAGAAATCTCAGGGAATTTGGTTGGCTTGAGGGTTGTATGACCAGCGAATGGTGCTGTGCACCCTTCACAGTCCCGAAGCCACCGCCTGCAGACCAGAACACTATTGATGGTTGGCGAATGGTGGTTGATTTTCGCAATCTCAACGCCGAAACAAAGGCGGATTCGCACCCCCTGCCCCTCATTGAGGAGGAAATCGCCAAGAGGGCGAGAGGTCGTTTGTTTTCTGTGCTGGATCTCCATCACGGCTTTCACCAAATGCCGTTGAGGAAGGACAGCCGACCCCTCACCTGTATGTGCACGCCATGTGGTCCAGTCCAGTGGACAGTCATGCCCATGGGCCTGAAGAATGCCCCTTCGTTTTTTCAAAGAATGATGGAAGATGTGCTTTTTTCAGCTCATCCTGAGCTTCGTGCCTTCGTGAGCGTGTACATAGATGACATAATCATCGCGACGGAAGGGGAGGGACTGACCGAAGCCGAGCTGGTGGCCCTACATGAGAAGCAGCTGAACCAAGTTTTGGACATTCTTGACGCCAATCAGCTGATTTGTGGGCCAAAGAAGGGAAAATTATTTTTAAAATCAGTCGAATTTTGTGGTTCTCTCCTTGAGAATGGCACCCGACGACCCAGTCCAGGAAAGCTCGTCGCTATTCAGAAGTGGAAGCGCCCTGAGACGATCACGGAGTTGAGAGGATTCCTGGGTTGTTGCAATTTTTACCACACTTTTGTGCCGAATTATGCCAAATTTGCTGCCCCCCTCACTGAATTATTGAAGGTAGGGAGAGATGCGGGCAAGGCAGGTTCAAAGGTTCGTGTCAAGTGGACTGACGAGTGCGAGGAGGCCTTCCATCACTTGAAGGCGGCCCTCTGTGAAGTCGCCACGTTGCATGTGCCCCAATTTGACCGACCCTTCTACATTAGAACCGACGCTTCTAGGTACGCGATCGGAGCTGTTCTTGAACAGGTTGATGAGGCCACCGGCGATCATTACCCTCTTGCATTTTGGTCTCGGAAGCTAGCCCCACGCCAAATGCAATGGTCGCCGCGTGAGCAGGAAACCTACGCCATAATCTGTGCTTTAAAGAAGTACCAATCGTGGGTTGGCACCAATCGAGTCGAGGTCCTGACGGATCATCGATCTCTGGAGTATTGGGCCACCGAACACATTGATACTGTCGCGAGCCCAGCTGGTCGACGGGCCAGATGGCACGAATTTCTCTCTCTGTTTGACCTCCATGTGTCGTATTTGCCTGGAAAACACAACACGGTAGCGGATGCTCTGAGCCGATGGGCTTACCCTGCCTCAGAGGGGCTGCAAAGTACCAACATCCATGGTACGGAGCAGGACCGCCATGTCATAATCGAATGGGATCAGGAAGAAAAGAAACTCATTCGACGTGCATGCATGCAGTGCGCTGTTAAACAGCACGCATTACCGTGCCAGGACATCACGGCCATCTCAGATCCGGCGCATGCTCATGAGATCTGCACCAAAACACTGAAAGTCGTGGAAAAAGTCACCGATCCCTCCTCAGGGAGTGTGAAACGGTTTGACTATACCCGACGAGTAAGTCGATTTAGGTTGATCCAGGGCATTAAGCGTCGAGATCCGGCCAAAACTCCACCCCTGCCTAAAGATTCCCTGATCATCCGTGACTGGACGTCCGATTATCTGCAGGATCCCATGTTTAAAGAGGTCTTTGGAAATCGCAAATCCAAAGATGCTCACAAGGATGGGATTTTTCCTGAGTACTCGTTGGATGGGGGGAAGCTGTGGATGGAGAATAAATTGTGCGTACCAGACGCCCTGGCCCCCCGAGTGTTAAACTGGTGGCATAAATGGGAGTCCCCCCACGCACATGGCCGTCGACTGTGGTCGATGATTAAACATAGGTTGTTTGGCTCACGGCTATATACTCACTGCATGAAAGTAGCCGCCGGATGTGCCCAATGTGCTGTCCCGACGCCCCCCAGCGCGAAGAAGCACGGCCATCTGAGGCCTCATCCTATTCCGGAGCGCCTCTTTAACAGAGTCACCAGTGATTTCTTTTATCTCGGTGAACTCGATGACGAAGAGTGCCATTGGACTAACAAAAAAGTCAATGGTGTGCTCCTCATTCAGTGCCGTCATTCCGGCTACATTCAAGTGTTGCCTTGCAACATTGAGTCGATGACTGGCAAGGCTGCCGCCAAATGGTGCGCGCAGACCTGGATGGGAGGTTGGGACGTCCCATCCGAGGTGGTTACGGACTCAGGCAAAGAGTACACCTCCGAATGGTGGAGAGAATTATGTGCTCGCCTTGGAATCCACCACCTGCGATGTGAAATCCACTCGCATCGAGCGCTGCCTGGTGAAAGAGCCGGCCGCTCAATTATTAATATGCTTCGTAAGGAGCTCGCGAGTGAAAAGGATTTCCATTGGATGGAAGTTCTCTTCGCATTGCTTCGCCGTTACCACAACACGCCTTTGTATCATGGCCTTTCTCCAAATGAAATTGTCTTTGGACGAAAGAAGTGTTGGTGGAACATGCCGTTGAATAATCCTCGCCCCTGTAAGGATGCTTCGTTGTTTTTGGACGACGTCCAACGAGCAGATAAAACTGTCTCGAAATTAATCCAGAAGCATCAAGCTGACTGGCTTTGGGTTCAGAATCAAGGTCGCAAAAACCCCCACAATTTTGAAGTCGATGATCGAGTTTGGCTTCGAAAATCCGAAACCACCCTGGACGGAGATGACAAGCTTCTTCCCTTGTGGGAGGGGCCATTCGCTGTTACAGCGCGTCTTGGTGAGAACAGGTGGAGGATTCGTGTGGATGTCAGCAGGGAAATTGACGTTTCGGGCGATCGCCTCAAGAGAGAGATCCCCTCCCCCAAGGATCGGGTTAAACCCCTTTTTTGGACTGCGAAACATTTGTCTGATCGGGTCATCGAAGGGGGGAAGTACGAACTCAAGAGGATTGTTGAAGCAAGACGTGACGCCAAGGGCGAATGGGAATTTCTGTGTGAGTGGAGGGGCTTTGATTCCAGTCATAACAACTGGGAACCAGCCCAATCTTTTGTCCATGGATACACCAAGGGGTTCATCGACTTCCTCAAGAAGCACCCCGAAATTGGAGTACTCCTGACAGATTGTTTGTCGAAACCAGACAGACAAGTGGAGAGCGACGGAAAAAGACCTGTGGTGAATCGAGATCCAGCCTTTTACGGCCCTCAGCAGCCACATTCCAGGGCTGATCCGTCGATCCCCCCTCCTGCGGTCAGGCCAGCCCAGGAGCCAAATGAGGACCAAGCTTCGAGTTCTGCCGCTGATTTGCAGCGCCCAAGCCGTACGAGGGCCAGGCCAGACAGGTTGGTGGTCACATGTATTCGTGCTTGGCCGAATTGAGGAAGCCATCCTACCACATTCTGCTCAATCCACTGTTCATTCTTTCTGTTTATGTCATGATGTGGAGAACTGTGAATGTTTGATAATTTGACGTCAATCAATCAACTTTTCTTTGGTCTCCGTTCGGTAGCGTATCGAAAGTCGAAAACCGAAAGCCACGGAGTGTGCTGCCGTGTTCAGAAAAAACCAAGTTCAGGCTTAATTCAGGCAGATTCGGGGTAATCTTGTCTCTGTTGGTCTGTGCATCTTTGGAATTTGGCAGCTCGTGCAGATGGAAGCAAATGTACATAATCAAAACGCTGGCCAGCGACATTCACCCCTACAGGCACCCCCTGTAGTACTGGCTGCACCAGATGCGACGCCAGGAACTCAGATCTTACCTTCATTTGCTGTGATGCTAACGCCAAAGTCCAGATTCAGATCCAGGATCCTCAAAATTGCCTTGAATTTCTCAGGTTTGTCCATCATTCTGCCACTGTTGTGCAAAAGCCAGACGTCAATTGTTCAGACAACCTTCACATAGGAGCTCTAGGGACTTCTAACAGCCACCTCTGAAGTCCGTAAGCTTCGTCGTATTTTTGGCACACGCCAATGTGAGCTCAATCCGACCTGAAACTGTCGAAAATGGTGAATCCAAGTGTCTTGTGGGACTTCATCGAAAGATTGGCCTTGTCCAAGTCGATTGACACCACCGCCATTGTAAATTCGGTGTCTCTCAGTTATATACTGTCAGTAAAGCGCCTTCAGCGAACCTTCGGCGCGTTACATGCCAAGGATCCGAGGCCAGCATGTCCCATCATGATGCATCATCACATGATCCACATTTTCATAGAATCTGTTAGATGCTCGCGAACCAACGTGCCGGAAAGCACAATTGAGCTGAATAAACGACAATATATATTAACTTTAGTCTAAACGAAAGTGTTAGTAGTTTCAGTTGTAGACATTCCGCCTCATTTCACCCTCATCTTAGGGAATTTGCTGATTTTAGGACAATTCAGATTGATTTACTTGTCATCTCTTCTCATTCCTCGAAGATCTGTCGACGGCTTTGCCTAACTTCGTTGACGCTTATGATCTTCTGTGCACTTAGGGTCTGTAGACTACAATTGTATTTGTTTTCTCTCTCTGTGATTGTCTCATCCCCTTAATCTCTGCTCAATTTGATTCCCAATCTTACTGAATCATGTGATCATCCACCAGATGCGCCAATTCTGAAGCACATGCTGCACTTTTCAGAACGAGAAAAGCGGGAGTAACACGATGTAGAGTTCGGCGAGGACACCGTAGCGTGCCCGCGACAGCGAAACTGTGCCAGAGCGCTGAGATGTCACTCCATTTCTTGATCCCCCACTCAATCCACCAATAATCTACCTCATTCTCAACCAATGCATGGTTTGGTATCGATTCTCGATACGTTTACATGCTTTTTAGCCCTTGACCTAATGTTTTACTGCACAGAGGACTGTTTGTCACTTCTCATTCTGTCTCATTTCAGGTTCATCCATCCTGATTCAGTGCCAATTCAGCCCAAATCAGGTCAGATCAAGCAGATTTCGCCCCATCGAGGCTACATTTCTATTCTTTTCTGGGACTTACCCGCACTACGTTCTTCGTTGACGTAGCGACACACCCCAGTGTGTTTTTGGAGGGGGAGTGTAAGTGCGGCTAGCCCCATCTGCTCAGATTTTCAGACATTCTGCCCAGATTGGCTACATTTTGGTCATTTTGTTTGCTTCGGCGGAATTGCCGCCTCGCAGCTCAGCCTCAGGATATTTCCTATATATTTCTGATATGCCGGATTTGATTCCGCGGTCCATTTCCCGTAAATCCGCCGCGTTCCGCTATTTTAGCTGGAATCGCCATTTGCCGCTGACGCGCGCTCGCGGGCCAGATCGGCCAAACATTTTTACATAATTGGATTATTTAAATCTTTTCAGACAGTTTTGGACACTCAGATGTATTTAGAATAATCCGCATCAATTTTCTTCATAGACTGGGATTTTCTGCCGGATAACAATCAGCATGGACCTTGCTTCTGTTGTCGCTGCTCTCGTTGGTGTTCGAGTATCCGGTTCTACCCCCAATAACAACGTCCAGGGAGACTCCTCGCGTGCCTGCCCCACTGGTCTTGCCGGCCCCGAGCCCTCCGGCACCCTCAACGACCCAGGGCAGCACTTTCAGGGCGATAGTCCGAGAGCCCATAGGTACCTCCACTTCACAGTCCCCGCAGCTGTGCACCACATGTCCATCCCCCATGCGTATAGCAGCGGCGGTCATGGTGTTCTTCAGGCTCCCACAAGGTAAAGTTTTCTTGGCCACTATAGATATGGTGGCGCCAGTGTCCAATACCCCCAGGTATTCGCGTCCCCCTAGTCAGATACGTACCCAAAACACCAGGTCTTGGGTGCCACCAGAGCGTCCCCGTCGGAACTCCGCGGGACAGGTCACCTCGAACCCCTTGTTCCGCAATTTGCGGGCCATCCTCATGAAACGGCTCCTCTTCTTAGCGTTGCCGTCATCACCACCTTCATGCTCACGCTTGGCTCCTTGTTCTTGCTGGGCCTGCGTTTGTGAGCGTGTGGTAGGACCAGACTGCCCTCCAGATGGCTCGGAGTTCCCCCCTGAATTAGGGTTGGGGTTGCCTCCGTTCTTGTCCTTGTTGTTGTTGTCCTTGTCTGGTGGGTGGTTAGCGCCTCCTCCTCGTCCACCTTGACCCTTGTCTTGCCCTTGACCACGTCCTTTCGACTTGCCCTTGCCGGAGTCGTTGCCTTTGCCTTTGCCTCCACCTTTGCCTGAGCCTTTGCCAGGATCTTCACCCTTAAGCTTCGCCGATAGGCGTTGCTTATGGTAGCACTCATCCTCGTAGTGCTTCCGCTTCCCGCAGAATGCACACGTGATGGTGCACCTGTAATGATCCGGCAGCTTCGCTTTGGCGCCGGTGTTCTTCTCCTGCTGCTTCCCCTGGACTACGAAGCAGTCTCGCTGCTCGCAGTCAGGGGCATGCTGCAGGTGGCCCTGCTCGTCTCTGGCATCACACCAGAATAGCTCCTTAACGTTCTCCATGATACGGGCGTGGGCGTGTTTGAGGGTAGTCCCCTGCCCAGGTCGGGAACCTTGGTACCCTTTGCCATGGCCTCCAGAACCTCCACCACCCGGACGGTAGTTGTTCAAGTGCTGGTCGCTCTCCTTCTCCAGCGCCAGCTCCAGGAGTAGCACGCATAGATCCTCGTAGCGGAGGGATCTAGCCTTGCGCTCCGCCGTTGAACGGCACTCGTCCCATAGCTCTCGAGGGAGCTTGGCCACCAACCAGAACAGCAGGTCGTCGCTGTTGTAGGAACCGGGCGTCAGTCGTCCAGCCCAGTGATCCAGGTCAGCCAACAGCTCAGAGACCCTGCCAGGTTTGGGGTTGTGAGGCAGCACGGGCAGGTTCTGGATCTCGACCCTGATGGAGAGGTCGGTTTTGTAGGTCGGGTACCGCCTCTCCAGGGCAACCAACACATCAGCAAAGGTGGCGGAGTTAGTCACGATCTGCCTGACCTGCTTCTCCAGGTACTTGGTCTTGCAGCACTGCAGGAGCAGATCGCACTTGACTCGCCCACTAGCGTGGGTTTGGCCGGTCAATCGGAGAAACCGGCCAAAATTCTCAGCGAACTCGCTGAGGTCCTTGCCTGTGAACTCAGGCAGGTTCACCACGATCTTGGAGGTGGCAATAGCCTTCGCCTCCTGAGACCTGCGTCCCTCAGGGCGTCGGGTCTTCTTTTTCTTCTTCTTCTTCTTCTTCCCCCTTGGGTCCTCGGGGTCCTCCGGGTCATCGTCCTCTGAGGGCGAAGCAGAAGTCATCGACGGCGGCTCATCATCGGAGGGGTCTCCGCCTAGATCACTAGAGCCATAAGGCTCCACGTCCACCATTGCCCTCAAGGCTGTCAGCCCCAGCCGGTCCAGCTCGGCCCTCGTAGAGTTCGTCACGTGGCTGTAGGGCGGCTGGGCCGTTCTCAGTACGAAAGGACTTCACGGTATAGCTGCAGGAGTCGGCATCGGTCGGCTCCTCAGGCTCCGCAGGGTGTTTGTCAGCCCTGCCGCCAGGTGGTTGGCCTGTACTCGATGGGGTGACATTCCCACCGTGGTAGGTGACGCTTGGGGCGGTATCATCAGGGGCTCCAGTTTCTCTCGGATCTCTTGAGTGAGGTCGCCCACGATTTTTGAAGTGGCTCCTCGGAGCACCTCGTTGATCTCCGACCGCGTCAGGGACCTGTTGGAGGATCTCCCCGATCCTCTACTCCTGCCTCCAAGAGACTCAGGTCCTCTCCTCAACCCACTCAAGGTTGCATACCCAGGTGCATACCCGGGAACATCCACATAGGTTCCAGTAGCGGGTAGTGGATGGGGATATTCAGCCGCATACCATCACGGCGCAGAGCTGGAAGCCACCGGCTCACTGGCAGTAGTTGCCTCAGGGAGCGCAGTGGTAGGTGGGCCCATACCATAGGCGGGGTAGGGAGGCATGCCAGTAAAGCCTGTGCCCTCTGCCATAGGCGGGTTGGTTATGGGGGTGGATGCTGCAGCGGCTGGGTCTGGAATTGGGAGTGTGGTGGTTAAAGGAGAGGGTGATGTGTGGAGGCCAGAAGCGCTTGGTGCGCCTTCGAAGGTAGGGTCATTCGTCAGGTCTTGCCCTTGTTCCTCTCCTTCGTCTGCTTCGTCTCCAGCATCCTTCTCGCTCTCTCTCTTCCTCTTCACAGGCTGAGTGACCACCTCCTCGACTGAGAGGGCCCTGAAGGCCGTCTGGGGTCCATCCAACGAGTCCTCAGCCACTTCCACTGGCCCATGTAAGGGCTCCAAAGGTACAGCGCGAGGTCCAGGTCCAGGTTCACCAGGTGCTGGCCTTGCCGGTGCCTCAGGCGCTGTCTTCACGTCGGCGTCCTCTTTCCTTGTATCCATCTTCGTTCGCCCTTCTTCTTATATGTGACTGCTCGGCGCACTGGATGTACGGCGCGGGGTTGCTGCCGGTGCGCAGGGACAGTCTGCCTCTTGCTACCAGAAAAGTTTATAGTGGTTTCAACACTGTGTTTTTGTCTCTCCTGCTGCTTGCTGCTGGTGTAGGGTTTCCTGCTGCTTGTTTTTGGAGATGAAAAGCTGTTGTTTGCTGAAATACAGTAAATCCAGGATAGCCCAAGCCAGAGGTATGCAAGGAGAAGACAATCAGGATCAAAGCATGAAGGGCTGCAGTGTAAACAGTGAAAGATGAAAGGATATTCACAGAAACTGCAACTCAGGTCAAATCGGATTGCATATTCACAGAGATAGCTGAAATGCTTTGGGGAAGAGTTGGAAAACTGCCCCATGGTCACTCTATCTCCATAGTGCCATCTCAGGAGATGTGCACTCTTTGTTTTGGGTCCCATATGTGCTGAGGTGGCAGGGCATGTGGCGATGAGGTCACTGCCATGTCACATGGGATCTTCCTACTTAGCTAGGCTGACCAGGAATTGAACCCAGGACCTCTCAAAAAGAGGTGCCCAGCCCCCTAGGGTGCATACCACTAGGACAGCTAAGAATTCATGGAAGAACATAGATAAATTCATAGGCTCTACTTTGGGTATGTCAGTGCTCAGTCAACTCAGGAAAAAATGTTTTACTTCACATTGAAAGGGGATTAAGGGGTCCATTCCATATCCTGATTGGGTGTTTGGTTCCATAGGTCAAAATGTGTTATCACCAGTTTTGGTGGGACCAATACTAAGATAAAAATGCATGGATGCTCAGTGCATCTCTAATACAACTAGAGTATGCCTCAAAGTATTGGAAAAGCACTTTTTCTTACTCCCCCCTTGTGCTGTGGTGGCCACCACTGTCGCATTTTAGGAAAAAGGGAATTTTTCTTGGCCTTTCCTTGGTTTCCACATCTACTTTAAAATACCTACAGTTTCCCTCACACTGAAAAATGGGCGCTCACCATGGCTGGCGCTCTTTTGCTGCTTTGTATGTAACATTTCCTACAGAAGACTCAGCGCTCATGGCGCTGCCGGGGCTCCTGTGGCTTGGTTGGGTTAGTATGGGAGCATGCCAAGACATGTGCATATGCATCCCTCCCTCCAAGACGCAGCGTCGACACAACCCAAACGCAAGACACAATATACACACTCGCATGGGTTCTCGTAAACCTGCTGGCGACCTGTGACCTGTCTTAGGGCGAAGGGAGTCGTGAAAGAAATTAATTTGCCCCTTGGTGGGGTCTTGGTTCTGCTCAGTCTCTCCAGGCACCTGCGTTTCGGCCCGAACACGGCCTACTCAGCGAGGCTGCGCGTGGGTATCTGCAGAGGCAGGAATGGGAGAATTATGGACGAATCCACGCAAAAACGAAGCGACGACACCAAAATCCGTCAAATGTCGGCCTAGAATTTTTCTGAAACGACACACCTGAGCAGAATCCAATTGTGCATCTGAAGCACATTTTTATAGAAATTATAGTCATCTCTGGATTTTTGAAATCCAGAAATTCATACGCATAAAATGGCGGCGCGCAGGAGCGGCTTCTAGCGAAGCGCCGGAAAATGGAGAAATAATGGAACTATAAACGTATGTCTCACGTAGTCTTGGAAATGACGAGACACACATTAATAAATAAACATACAGATTCCACCCACACTAATAGAAGATTCGAAAATTCAAGAATTCGACAATCAATGAAAAAGACTTCAATGAATCAGGTATAAACTACAGGTATGCTCGTCTCGTATGCCGCATACACATTTCTCGTCTCGTGTCTCCGTGAACGAGTTATGTAGCAGCGCTAACAACGATAGGACGCGATAGAGGGATTGATTAGAAAGATTGGAGATGATTAGCGGTCAGATCAGGGTGATTAGACATACACACAAGTGCATAGCAACGTTCTTTGCGTGCGCCCCTCACTTGCTCTCTCTCCCAGCAGTAGGTAAGGTGAGTAAGCCCAGGCGGGGCCACCCCCTGGTGGAGTTCGTGATCGCGGATGAGATGGGCAGGTTCGCCCAAAAAGGTAGTGCATACTCGCGCATGCACACACGCATTAAAGGGTAGGCCACGCGAAGTGCGCACGGTAAACCTTGTTTAGAGTACCCAGGGGCTCCTCGGTACGTTCTTTAAGAGAACCTGAGGAGTCCCTTAAAGCTTGCTTGCTTGACAAGGGTAGCTGGTCCTCCAGCGTGTTTGCGGACAGTGTATTATAGGTCACACTGAGAAGGGTATAATACCTGGAGTGTGGCTTGGTTCCTCCACCGCAAACGCCCTTTCATTTGCCTTTGTTTTACAGGTGGGCAGGTAGGGTGATTGGTGCAGCAGCATTTTTTTTATGCCCTGCTAAACAAGGGCGCAGATCACACAATCAAATTACTCCGCCTCTGCCTGTGGCAGAGCAGGGAGTCCGACTTCATCGACATCTGCGCCGTGCACGCAAGAGCACCTCTTCCCTCCAAGCCCTAGCAGGGGAAACGCGTTGTGGCCTCCCCTGTTAGGCCACAGTTGCTTAGCAGCGCTGTGTTCTCTTGTCATTTCACAGGAGGGTCGCTAGGACCCACGACACCTTTGCCTTCGCAACGCCCAGTAGAGTGTGCGTGTAGGAGTGGTAGTCCTGTGTGGGGGCTAGAGCCAGTTGCCCAGTGCTCGCCCACCAGGATGGTGCCACTGTAGGGTGTGTAGGACCTGTAGTGTGTGTGTCACTGTCCCACCCGTTTCGTGCAATTTTAGCAGGGTTGGTGGGCTGTGGCAGTGGTTAGGTCAGTGTTTTGGCCACATAGCAAAACGGCGTTTTCATGCCTTCATAGCTTTTGGCCACCCCTCCCTGTAGTAGACAGATAGGTAGGGAAAAAGAATACCTGGATTAGCACGCTGGGTATTCCCCCAAGGTTTTGCACCAGCACAGAAATTGGGCGCATAGGGGAGGGGAGACCCGGGGCGTACCCCGTGGCATCAATAAGCCAACCCTCCAGGTTTAGCAAGCGTGCAGACTTGGGTATAATTAGGACACCACTTCTGCGGCTTGCTCTCAGGACCTTAGGAATAGCACACTCACACATACGCTGTGGCAGGTAAGGGTAAGGTTCAGTCCCTAGCTTTAGTCTTGGAGGCAAGCGTCTCAGCGAGCCTCAGCAACTCACCAAGGTTGTTCTGGGACAAGTAGTCAACCAGAACTGAGTTTGGGCGTCCCTCAGGTAGAACAAATGCAGAGAAGGGCTCCCAGGTGGCCTCTTCGACTCCAAACCCTTCCCAGAGGGTAAGGAAGCGCCAACCCTGGCGATAGCGGTGGCGTAGGACAGACTTCACCAGGTAGAAGCCCTCCTTAGCCATCTCCTCGGCGTTCATGTCGGGGAGTTCACCTTCAACTTCCATAGGGCTGGCAGCCCCTTGTAGGTCCAGAGCGGCGATTTCCTCGTCGTTCAGCTCCCACTCCTCCCCACAGAGGTCTTCAGGATCATGGTAGCGCTTCAGGTGTTGAGCAGCGCACACCAGGGTCCCCCCTAGACGGGGAGAACACCGCACGGTGATACGGTGTCCTTCCACAGATAGAATCTTGTACGGCCCGAAGTATGGGTCATCGCTGGTAGAGCGTGGCCAGGCGGGTAGTCGACTGTGGTGCACCAGCACCCAGTCCCCCTCTTGGTAGGTGGCCGGTACTCGGTGCTTGTTCTTCTTGTTCCACTGACGCTCCCTCACTCTCTGGAGCATAGCCTTTGCCTTGTCCACCTTCGCTTGTTGCTCTTGGACCCATTCACCCACAGAATAATTGGTGTCCTCGGGATAGGGGGCATGTAGGAACCATGCCGGGCGCCCTAGGAATAGCTCATGGGGCGAGTAGCCAGTAGCTGAACTCTCTTGGGAGTTCATCATCAAGGATATGACGGGGAGTAGTCTCACCCAGTCTCTGGTGCGTTCAGTTTTGCACCATATCCTGACGTTCTCCTTCAGGACGCAAATCTGTCGCTCACATAGGGGGTTGCACGTGTGAGAGTAGGGAATCCCCGTAGACACCTGGACATTGAGGGATCTCAGGACCCTCTTGTACCAGCCAGTATCTGAGCGCACTCGTACGTCCTCATCGGAGTTGATCTCCTTGGGCGCCCCATAGACACAAAACCACTCCTCCAGGAGTATCTTGATAGTCTCCTCCCCGGTAATGTGCTTGGTACATGGGAACACCCTGGTAAACCTGGTCAACCCACAGGTTACCACGAGGGCGAAGTCATAGCCCCCGAACTTCGGCATCTCCGTGTAGTCCACGTATAAAACACTGTTGGCACAGTGTGGAATGGGCAGGGTCGAGTAGAGACCTCTGTCCCTGATATCCCCTGGTTTACAGGACCTGCACGGGCACTTGTCCACGATAGGCTGGAGTGTCTTCCGCAGTTGGTCGTCAGTCCACGTAGTGTGGAACCACTGCTTGAACAGCCTCAGGGTACGGTCAGCACCCACATGACCACTGGACTCATGGGTCCACTTCAGCAGCGCTGGGACTCGGTCACTAGGCACCACAATGCGGTCCTCGTGCCAGAGGTAGCTCTTGTCCCTCTTCCACTGGTCCTGGTTGACCAGGAGGGGTTCAAGGCGTTTCTCCAGGCGCTTGTAGATATCCCCAAACTCCTTCAGGTAAAAATGGACCGTCCCGTCGCCTGTTCCGCAGCGATGTGAAAGAACAGAAACAAACAAAAGCCAAATCTACCTTTTCCGTCAATCGAAAACATATAATTCTTTTTAAAATGGAACCGCGTACAAAAATTAACTGTCATCCTGTAAATCACACGCCGCAGCCAGATTTCCGCATTCAACAGTCACTGGAGATTCTCCAGAACATCGCTAAAACGAACTTACAAATAGTGACAGTAATTTCCCACCGTTTCAACAATCATCAAGCCGACTCGTGCCACTTTCCACATGTCCACCCCAGTACCGAAGACCGCAGCCATGATTTACCGCAGCAAGTGTCACACACACCTTTATCTCACGCATCGCCGTACGAGCACGTTAAACCGATTTCACGACACCTCACCCCAGACACTCTACACCAACCCCTATCACCACCGACACCACAGGTTCAAAATCAAGATCCGGAAAGTGCAGACCCGCCGCTGTCAGCAGTGTGGTCCCTTCCGAAGTGAAGTGGACCCACAATCCTAAGCACCACAGGTTAGAAAGGTTTAGACAGATCGACACATTGATGTCATTTTACTGGCATGCATGTCATTTGCTGATGCATGATGATCATGATTTGGATGGTCATTTATACTGATTTTGTATCATTGCAACCCTGTGTCTCTAAGGCTATTGGAGTCGCTTTTACTACTATTTAACACAGTTTCGAGCTATGCGCCCCTCTTTGAGTGGGAGCCTTTGTGGGCTATTGGCGCTATTCATTCTTTTGCTCTTGGTAGGAAATACCCATGGTGGTCACATGTGCACAACACAAATAACAAGCAAAGGGCAATAGAGAAAGCAAATAAGCAAAGCGTGTAAAGTAAACGAAGTGAATGGAAAACTGCGAGTGTAAATAAGTCAGTGGTTTGTCACACTTTCTGAGTGTCTATTTTTTTTCGCCTCAGTGTGATACAATGAATGAGTCCAAGGTGCAGTGCTTTCTAAGGGGTGCTGGTTAGAGCCTAAATCTTAGTGGTAGCAGAGCGAACGATTCTGAAGGTGTCAACTATACAAAGGCGCCTGATCTGTCTGTGTCTGTCTGTTCTGTCAGTTCTGTGAACAGTTCTGCCTGTTTGAATCTGAACTGTGATAAGACGAGTGACATGGATTCCCCAACCACAACTGAGGCGAAAGAAAAAGACACCCCTACAACAACCTCCACAGATGAGTCCCATGAGACCACCTCAGAGTCTGTGAAAGAATACAGACGAGAGTTAAAGGAAGTCCTTCAATCTAAACCCTCATCCTCAGAAAAACCTGCGTCTAAAAGTCTCAACCCTGATCCAGAGGTAAAGGTGCGAGATGTGTCGGGTCCCAGCGCAGAGACAGAAGTGCGCGAGGACGCTCGTGAACACGAACCCATGCGCGAAGACGTTCGAGGTGAAAGGCACGAAAGCGTCGACAGGGACGACGCCAAGCACGAAGACGGCAGCGTAGGTGAACCGGAGGAATGGAAGCAAGCAGTTGACTTTGCGAAGGAACTAGCGAGCGAGGGTAAGCTAGAGTGGTTTAGGACCATGATGGCCAGGATTGAGTCAGGGAGAGTGGACGAGAGGAAGGATGAGGATAGGGACTCGAGAACAACAGTGTCCGAGAGGTCAAAAGGGAAGAAGCATGACGTAGGTGAGTTCAAGTTTGGAAAACCAGGACCACCTTCCTCACCTCCCACTTCCTCGACAAGTTCTCACACTTCTCGTTCGACAAAGACGAAAAGGTCGACAACCAGCAAAGGTGCGTCAGTGGCGTCCACGACGTCGAAGCTGAGCCGTGCGACGGAAATCCAAGACTCGTTGTCAAAGATGTTGGAGGAGCAGAAGAAGATCTCCCGACGGTTAGACGAGTTGGAGGAGTCCGGGAAAAGTCGCATCGAAAGTGACCTGAACACTTCTGCGCTCTCCAAGGTAACCGGACTCCACCTGTTAGACGAACATCAGAAAGGCATTTCACCCTTCCTTCCGAGGATCAAGGAGTCGTACCTGCCGGACGAGTTTGCTGTGAGGATCAAGGTGGGTAGCTTGCAGGAGGCGCGCGACAAGCATGGGTTAACGGCGCTTGCACTGCTCGCCGTTTCACCTTCCAAGGTGGATGACAGCGATCTCGACGACAGCAAAGATTCAGGGAGTGGTACGAAGGGCACAGCGAAAGGAAAGCTGGAGATACCTCTACCTGTGTTCACTGGGAAGCGCCTCGACCTGTACGCGCGTGACTTCGTGAGGTACCTACCAATGACAGGGCAGAAAGCTGCAGATGAGATGCCCCGCGCCGACCTGATCGTGACAGGCTGCAAGAACGAATGGCTTCGAGGAGTGGTAGACGACATCTTAACCACGTCGGAATCATGGGTACACTTTCTGAAACAAGTGGAGTCTGCCTTTCCTCACTTCGAGACGGATGCATCCATTCGCGGAGCCTTGGAGAAAGTACAGAAACTTAAAGAACTCCCAACTCCTGCCGATGTTCGTCAACTGCTGCAGAAGCTCAAAAGCCTTATGACCCAGTTGAAGATTCCTATGTCCGAGACCGAGAAACTCCTTTTGCTGACCCGAAAGATTCAGAAGAAGACTTGGACCGAATGTCGGTCGACCGTGGAAAGGAAGGCGAAGACGTACACCTATCAAGACTTGGCTGACTTGCTGGAGGAACTCGCCCTCGAACGAATATCAGACCAACATGTCGAAGGTGAACGCGAAGCTCAACTCAATTTCCTGAAAGGAGGGAACAAGAACAAAAACCAAAACCAAGAACCGCCTCCCGAAGCTGGTCAAGACGAAGAAATCCAAGACTTATACTGGTCAGAAGGACAAAAAGGCAACGGAGGCAAAGGCAAAGGAAAAGGACGTGGGAAAGGCAGCGGTCGTGGAGGCGGTCGCGGAGAGTGGGTATGGCAACCGCCTCAATTCCATTCCATCGTGTGGTGCGAGTACTGTGGGAAAAAGAACCATGCTCATGACCAATCCTGGACGAAAGAAAGGGACGAGAGGAAAGCCCGCGCTGCAGCCAAGAAACAAGGAGAAGATCCTGGCAAAGGGAAAGGCAAAGGCGACGGAAAAGGCAAAGGCGACGGAAAGGGCAAAGGCAACGGAGAGAAAGGTGGCAAAGGAGAATCTGGCAAAGGACAACCAAGCCAAACCACACCGCCACCCAACGCGATTCCCTTGCCTGAAACGGCTGAAGGAGAAGAAGGACCAAGCAATCGAAAGAGAAGGAGGTTCCTCAAGCTTCAAGAGAACCTTACCAACATGGCCAAATCCTGTGGACTTGCGTTGACGATGGACGCAAAGCCACTCCCTCTGCAAGACAAGTAGGGAGGCGGCTCTTTGGGGAAGGGCTACCTGTTGCCAGTCGAAGTAACCGAAGCATCCGCGATTGAAATTTTTATTGATACGGGGGCTACGAGCAGTATAGTGGCGGCGAAACACGTACCTGAGGGAGAAATTGAGTACGCGCCGAGCGTAGGTATTCGTATTGGCGACGGGAGAATATGCCTGACCGAAGGGAAAGACAGAGGGACGGTGATTCTGGGGAGAAGGAGATTACCGAAAAGTTTCTTAGTCCTCGAGACGGACGCGTTCGACGCAGTGCTCGGTGAGGACTTCTTCGAGGAGAACCCGGAGATTCGTTACCTGGGCCTTCAGTCACCGAGACACCTCCTAGTACGGACAGACGACGGAGAGTGGGAGAAGGTGCACCTCGAAGAGACCGTGGAGATTGTCGAAGGAGTAAAGGTCTTGAGGGACATCAGCTTTGACCTGGACACGGAAGTTAAGGTCGAAGGGCTGCTGCGTTTGGAGAAAGAAATGCTACTAACCCTGGAGACCTACACCTTAGCGACAGAGATGAAGCTACACGCGTACGAGGAGTTGAACATCGAAGGTGATCCCTGCGGTGACGATTTTATCGAACTCTTCGCTAACCACGTTAACGCAGACAGCGAACTCTACTGTTGGAGACAAGGCAACAGCGCCTGGTGGTACGATTGGCGAGACCTGGGGAGATGGAAGTACCTGTACGCCAACCCACCGTTCTCCCAAATGGAGAAAGTCTTGACGAAAGTCGCGTTGGAAGGTGCACGAGTAATCCTTGTCGTACCTGAAGAAGGGAAATGGATGAAGAAAGCGTAGAGAGAATTACTGACCAAGCTGACAATAACCCAAGTACGACTACGCGATGTTCCTATGTACAAAGTTGACTACGGGGTGGAGCTACTGCCCGCTCCCAAGTGGCGAACGAATTTATGTCTTGTTGACGGATCGCTCAACCCGGTGGCGCGAGAGGACTTGAACCCCGAAGTTGTCGAGAAGGTCACGAAGAACAACCGAGGATGGGGAAGAAAGCACATGTTACAACACTTTCCTGACCTGAAGGAATCGCAACAAGACCGAAAACGCGAAGACATGAAGGTGACCATCAAAGAACTACCCAAAGGAAACCGAGAACTCCCGGCGGAAGAGAAAAGTGAACTCTCGGAAGAAGCGCACGACAGCGATGGGCTGTCGGAAGCTCCTAGTATAAGCACCATCGCACCTGTGACTGAAGGGAGCTACCCAACTTCGATGGAGTACGAGGACATGTTCAACGACGTTCTTTTGGCTTGTGAAAACGAAGAATTGTTGCTCCGACGAACCATCGAGGAGAACCTACAGCCGAAGAGCGAATGGCATGGATTTCAGTACGGGTTCGAAACAAAGAAGCGAAAGACGAATCTAGCTAAGCCGACAGAGTCGTGGCCCATGTCAAAGCAGGATCGAGAAGAAGTGAAGGCCCTACTCTGGACGCGCATCCATCAGATTCAGAAAGAGGAGTTGAAAGACCTCTGGAAGTCTAAGGTTTACTTGCCCGATCACGATGATGGAGCGACAGACGAGTACTCGGAGGTCTTGAACTACACCGATCTGTGTGACCTGTTAGAAGAGTACAGGGAGACTACGGACTACTATGCCGATGAGGAACTCAACACAGGTGGCGCGAAGAGATGCAAGAAGAACAAACGCCAGAGGAAGAAAGAACGTACCAAAAGATGTGAGCGTGCTTTTGGGTTGACTGAAGTCGGGATACCCGAAGAAGTGAAACCGGACGGTCTCCACAACCAAAAGAAGGATGAATTCGGGCAAAGCAACCTGCAAGCGAGCGAGGACTTCATGAGCAAAGTTAAAGAACACGACGAGCGCGTGTGGAACATCTTACACAAGTACCAAGAGGTGTTCGGACCATTGCCATCACCTGGGACCTGTAAAAAGCTGGTACAGCTTGACTTGGAGCTGAAAGAAGAGCACGCCAAAGATCGAATAAGGTCGAAGCCTTATCCGTGTTCCAAAGCTGACATGGACGAGATCATGCGGCAAGTTTTGGAGTGCGTGGAGGCAGGGCTGATGGAGGAATACAAGGAGGGAGACTACCCCAAGCATTGTTCCCCTTGTTTCCTAGTGGCGAAGCCAGGGTCTACGGCGAAGAGGTTAGTCGTGGACTACCAAAAGCTCAACCGCAAGATCAAGCAGCACAGTGGGTCCCTGCCGTTTATGGAGAACACGGTAAAAAACGCAGCGGACTGCAAGTTCAAGACGAAGATGGACAAGAGGTCAGGCTTTTGGCAAGTGGACCTGACGGAGCGCGCAAAGGACATGATGGCTTTCATCACTCCACAAGGCCGTATTTTCAAGTGGCGAGTGATGCCTTTTGGCATTAGCAACGCCCCAGCCTTGTTCCAGGAGATGATGTCTCAAGTCCTGTGCCTGGTCAAGAAGAGACCAGCCGTTCAAGAGCTACTCACAAGAGGTGCCGTGTTGGAGGCGCACATTGACGACGTGCTGCTAGGGACCAACTCGGTCGAGGACCATTTGGTACTCTTGAGTGAGTTTTTCGAAGTCTGTCAAGAGCAACACTTGAGGATAAAGCTGGAGAAGTGCGAGTTCCTCCGGAGTGAAATGGAGTATCTGGGGTTTACGATTGGACCGGGATGGTGGAAGCCAACGGATGCAAAGTTGCGACCATTGCTCGACTTTGACCTGTCTGAAGTCAATGGAAAGACCGAAGGTGTCAAGAAAATACGCCAGTTCGTGGGGTCGTGTAACTTTTACCGAAGACATCTGAAGAACTTCACCTTCAGTAGTGCACCCTTGACCGACCTCATCAAGAACGAGACCAAGTGGCAATGGACAGAGAAAGAGCAAGCAGCACTGGAGGAAATGAAAGGAAAGCTTAAGAACTGCCTGATCTTAGGCGTACCTCGGCCAGTCGGTGAGATGTTGCTGGTTACGGACGCGTCGGATGTTGGAGGCGGAGGTACACTCTTCCAATGGCAACGCCTGAACAGGGAAATGTGCCAAGAAGTGGACCAAAAGCTCAGAACGCTGGGCGTAAACAGAGACAGAACGCTACGACACGAGTACAATGAAGACGAGTGGCGTTTGGTCCCGTTAGGTCACTGGAACTGGAAGTGGAATGACGCCCGGTGAAGCCGGTTCGGACCCCCGTGGCCATCTTGGGGTCACTTGGGGTGTGTATCTATGTGCCGGCAAGCCGCCATTGGCTGATATCATACTCTCCCATCCACCTGATCTAACCCGATGTGATAGTGTGATAGGCTTGGCCATTCCGGCTATGAGCGGCCATATTCAGAACCGCGGCACCGCCAGCGGAGATTTATATATCGGAATATCAGGAATCAACAGGGTTTTATTATCATAATGTTTCCGTAATTTTTCAGCCTTTCGTTCTGATGGTCAATGTATCGGCGACTGTCAGTTGGCTCGCGATTTTGCGTTAACCGATTGGTTAACTGTTATTTCCAGATATTTTGGCGGATATTCCGTTGAAGGGTCAGATTTCATCAGCAAAGGCTTCGTTGCTTCCGCACTTCTCTAAATAAGCACTCGAAATTTTTATCAGAATTTTTCGCGATGTCGGAATCGGATTTTCGACTTCGACATCGCCGCACTTGATTTGGACTTCGTCGATTGGTCATACTCCTTTCCCTATGCCCGAATCAGGTTTCCCTTATCCTTGCCACCCATTTGACTTGGAGATATAAGGGAAACAAAATCGAATCGTGGGACCACTTTGAAGAACCATATCTACGAGCGAGTGTGAGGAAAGAGAATAAGGAAGGTTGGGTTGAAACTGCCTTGGTCTCAACTTAATTTAGGAAGCATCAAACGCCTTTGGTGCGCACACATGCCCGGTGTAGCAAGGGAAAAGGGTCAAGAGGGTACAAAGTGATATATAACTCTTGGACCGTGCAACCGAATATTTTAATGCGACTTTCGAGTGTGCCGCATGAGTGTTGGGGTTGCATAGCAACTTTCCTTGGGTTCCTACGCATTTTTAACGTGAAGTTATGTCAATGGAGGGACATGGCATATCATGGTGGGAGCCACATTTTGAGGGTATTTCTTATATGCATGGTATATGTTTGATATGCTCACGCCCATGTTATATATCTTCGTGTGACCGAAGAGATGGGGAGCCATACGTGACAAGGGCTTTGCCCATGTCCCAATTGTGGGATTCAAAGCGCTAGACCAAGTCTACCGCGTATGTATTGCTCATGGTATGTTTGACAAAGAGATCCATGGGTGCACTCCCATTTTCATGGGGCATGTAGATATTAGTGGCAAAGGTATCTCCATGCGCCCGATTGGGGATCCAAGTGGGGGAATTGTTCGCAAATGGTTCCAATCATTTGTGTATTGAACCATGAGCGGATATCATGGGTGAGCATAGAGATATACTATCATGACAACTTTGTATTTGGTCATATTTTCATGTTTTTGACCTCAATTTTTGCTCATTTTTGCGTTTTGTGTACTCACCTGGTCAGCTAACAGCAAGAAGCCTATGGAGAGTCGAACCATGGTATGTTGTTCATATGTTGGCATATGCTTTGGAGTTGAACACCACCATATGCCGGATCGTGTACTCCATTTGGCTTGGCGCACGAAGGATTTCAAGAATTGGTCTCAAGATCATGGGCTGACTTGGGCAGTGCATGGCGCCCATATCCGAAAGGGTTTCGAGGGTAAAATGGGGATGTACATGGGCATTGGCCTTTGGTCTCTATCCTCCATGAATAGTAGACTTCGATTCCATGCATGCTTGGAGCTTCCGGATAAGTAGTAACTTCAATTTTGAGCATATATGTGATATATGGCCAATATGGTGTGAATTGGCAGATTTTTGGCATGTTATGAGTTCAAACTCATAGGTCATTTCACTAAGCCCATTCGACTCCAAGTCCAACCAAGTTTATGTCAGGGTAGGGCATGGTCCTGAGTGCCACTCTAGGCCATGACACGCCACCTTCGCTATTGGGCTAGGATTTAGAGGCTGGGGAGTGAACACATTTTTGGGGTTTATGTAGTGACTTTTGATATATGGCATTTAACCATCTTATTGGACTGGGTTCAGGGCATCATGTTGGTGAGTCAAGGGAAGGTCTTGAGTCCAGGGAATGATGGGTCTATGGCTGTGATTGTGCAAGTTTCCATCTCTCCCCAACTTTGCTTTATTTGTGTTCATATGCCAATTTCAGGGCTTTCTTCCTTGGTGCAATTCTTGTACATGCCCGCCACCGTGGGAATACCAGTGTGCTGAACGAAAGCCCGCAGCCTGATTTGGATTGTGAATTGGGTTATTGCTGTACTTGTGGGATCTGGTTGCCATTCAGGGTTGAAGGAGGATTTTATTTTCTATATTTTTGGATTTGGACCCTGGAAATTGAGGAATGCAATCGTTGATCCGGAGTAAATCAGCAGGGGTTACTGGCGGAAGGAGCACAGCGGGGGCCGGTCCTGGTAGGGACCTTCTTTATGGTAGCAGAGGCTTACCTGCTGCCCCTACCAACCGCCGACCCGGGGACTTGGGCCCTTATGAGCCCTGCCCAAGTACGCCCCGGGTGCGTATTGTGGACTCGGTGGAGACCACGCCGGAGATTGGAGCCATAGAAGGACCGAGACGTTCAAGAGCATGGCGAACTCCGGAAGTTGAAGCCCGAAGAGAAGAACGACACTCGAGAAGAGGAGGACGTGACATGGAGGACCTGGTCTCCATGTGTGAGCGTCGCTGCCGAAAGGCATGCAACCTCCGCTCCGCCGCGGAGGACTCCGATGAGGCCTGCCATTCAGGCAGCAGTGGAGGACGGGCCCGGCGCTACCGGAAGCGCGGGTCACCCAAGTCCGCGGCAAGGGACGCCGGGGCTATGGACACGGACCCCAGCCCGGTCAGGCTGTGGGAATCCGAGGGGCACTCCGAGGGCTATCGGACAGCCCACGAGCCACCTTCGGAGCCGGAGATGTCCGCGCCGATCGCCAGGGCGCATACGGCCCCCGAGCCCGCCCTGCAGCACGACGCCGAGGGCTTGGACAGGCCAGCCAGGGCCCGGACGGCACCTGTGCCCCGGCACATGGGCCCAGAGACGGACGCCATAGGCGATACGCCTATGGGCGATGAGTCTGAGGTGCCGGGAACCGCGGGATGCGCTGAATCCGGCGGAAAGCACGCTACGTGCCACTGCGAGCACGTGTCCTTCCTCATGGGCAAGTACCCGAAGATGGGGATGGACGCCATCGTGAATCATCTTGACCGCCTGGACAACGCCAAGGATGCTCTAGAGGAGGACGTCGCGGGGATTCTGGATGACCAGTCGGCCGCGGAGAACCACATGGAGGAGCTGCGAGCGGATGAGGCCCGGTACCGGGAGAATCTGGAGCTGGCCCTGCAGAAGCAGCAGCAAGTGGTGGACAGCCTCCTCCACTTAGTGGGGGACATGTCGGGACGCCTGAGAAGGCTAGAGGAGCGACAGCCCCTCGCCTCGGGTCCGGAGCTCCCGGCAAAGCCGGCCGCGGTAGAGCTGGTTGAGCGGGTTAAGACCCTCAGGAGCGCCATGGAGAAACCCATGGGCGGCCCTGCAGAGGCACCCTACGCGCCTCCGCGTGTTGACCCGGGTGTGCTGCCGTTTGTTCCCCTATTCAGCGAGTCCACAATGCTCGGGGAACACACGGCACCGGCCGGGTCCAGGCGGGAAGGGCACGTAGCCACAGACCCGAGGAGCCTGACGGTGCAGATGCCCCATGCCACCCAGGATCCACCGCCCGCTACGACTACATATGCAGTTTATGCGGAAGAGGAGATCCAGAACCAGACCATGCAGGGGCGAACCATGGGAAGCGCCGACGGACATGGTCGAGGCCATCCAAGCGGAAACCTGTGGGCGAAGGACCCCAATACGGGGATATGGACAGCCGATGGAGCAACTCCTTCCCGCATTCCAAGCCCCATGGGTTCAGTCCCAACTGGATCGCACTCCATGGAGGAGAGGGATGTACGGGGAGTGTACTCACACCCCCCAGGCCACAGGTGGTATCCGTCTCGGTGGAGTGGTGGCTGGAGACGTCGGAGACGCCATCAGGATTGACGACCTCAGGGGAATCAAGATCCCCTATTACGACGGGAACCCCTCCAACCTGGATGACTTCATTCTGGACTGGGAGGACTTCGCCGAGGAGGTCGTCGGCGAGATGCGGGGAGCGCCGCGGGATAAGTGGGTATGCCGGACATTCCCACACCGCCTGGCGCAGGACCTGAAGGAGGAGCTGCGGGATCAGATCCGAGAAGGATTGATCCGTACGGAGCAGGCCTGCCTTCAGTGGCTGGAGGATGAGGAGCGGGTGGACGCTCCGAATCAGAAGCTGGAGGACCTGTGGTCCATTCCGCTGCCGCTGGACCGCGGTGAGTTGCGGGTCCGGGAGTGGAACCCGTATCTGCGGAAGTACCGCAGATGCCTCAAGCTGGTGGAGGATTGGAACGAGGCCAGCGAGATCCGCCACCTCCTGAAGGACGTCCTCCCCGGCAGCTGGAAGAGGAGAGTGGAGGACGAGGAGAAGAAGCGCGCCAAGAGACGGGTGGCGGTGAGGATCATGGCGGCGGAGGATACCCATGCGGGTATCATGGAGTTCTTCAGGAGGAACTTGGGCGAACCCGACCGGATGTTGGGCCTGAAGAACGCCGTGTATGTGGAGGTATTCGGGGACTCCATGGGGCAAAGGTTGCTGCGCCTCAACAACGTGGAGTGGAGGCGCGGGGAGCCGCTGAAGATGCAAGTCATCTTCGCTCGCATGAGCCTGGACGAGATCGTGAAGTACATCACGGTGGAGTTGAAGCTCAATGCGAAGAACGAGGCCCACGTGCAGGATCGGCATGGTCATGGACAACGAGGACACCGAGAAGACCGCCATCATCGGGAGATCCAGGAGGACACGGCCAACTCCGCGGAGGATGGTAGTGGAAGTGGCCAAGACCACTGGTCCCGGGAGGATCACGAGGAGGCCCATTTCTTTGCGTTTGTGGCGCACAACGTGAACAACAATGGGCAGGATCGGTCCAGATGGAGCCAGGTGGGACCCAAGAAGGGCAAAGAGCCAAGGAGGATCGGGAACCCACCGCTCTCGTTCCGAGAGTACAGGTCTCAGCACGACGGGTGCTGGGTCTGTTATGGCAAGGGAAACAACCATGCACACGACCACCGTCAGTGCAAGGTGTATGAGGCGGACAAGAAGGCCTACTTCGCAGCCCACCCCGAGAAGAAGCCCAAGGAGCAGCGGATTTCCGACTGGAAGGCGAAGGGCGGAGACGGGGGAAAAGGCCAAGGCAAAGGCCAAGGAAAAGGCGGAGGAAGAGGCTATGGTGGTGGACCTGGTCAAGACCGACGAGTGAGGTCGATCGGGGAAGTTGCTGAGGACATGTTGAGGACGTTGGAGGAACTCAGGGCCCAGCAACGTGGTGGACAAAGTCCTGGCGGATCGCAGCCGGAAGGGGCTGCGGGAAGCCAAGTCTAGAGGAGCCCCCACGGGAGTGGGACCTCGGAGGTCTCTCCTCCGAAAATCAGTGGAATCCCAGAGAAAGCGAAGGCACATCGGGTGCCGAAGAAGGCTCCGGAAGAGCCAAAACCACTGAGTTTCGCCACTCCCAACCCCTGGAGCGCCCTGCCAAGGGAAGTACATGTGGGTACGGGACATGGCAAGAAGGAAGGAGCGACCACGGAGAGCCCCGTGGACGGGCAGGACCAACCCAAGATCTACACCATCCATGACCATACCCTTGAAGTCCTGATGCACCCGGACGTGCTAGAGTTGCATGCCGTGAGAGTCGTCCATACACCTCATGGCGACGAGCGGCAGTTGCACTTGAAGGTGCGTGTACGGTGCGGACGAGAGGAGAAGGTGGTGGATGTGTTGGTGGATACGGGTGCCCAGGTGAGCCTGGTCCGGAGAGGGTTATTCAAGGAGGAATTCCTGCAGCCCAGCCGGAGACCGGTACGCCTGAAGGTCGCCAATAGATTCGGGCCACGCGAGGCAGGCGACGGTGAAATGCGGCAGGGAGCGACAGGAAGGCGACAGGGTGGCGACAGGAAGACGACAGGGTGGCGACAGGAAGAGGACAGGCCAGCGGCAGGAAAGCGGCAGGGAAGCGACAGGAAGCGACAGGCAGGCGACAGGAAGGCGACAGGGGAGGTGCGACAGGAGGGCGACAGGAGGGCGACAGGGCGGCGACAGGGTGGCGACAGGGAGACGACAGGGAAGCGACAGGAAACAAGACATAGCGACAGGATAAGCGACAGGAAAGCGACAGGAAGACGACAGGAGGGCAACAGGGCTAGCGGCGACAGGGAAGCGACAGGGAAGCGACAGGAGAAAGCGACAGGAGAGCGACAGGAGAGCGACAGGAAAGCGACAGGAGAGCGGCAGGGTGTTTTTTTGCGACAGGAAGGCGACAGGAAGGCGACAGGAAGGCGACAGGGGTGCGACAGGAGAGTGATAGTGACGCGTTCCCGTGGGGGGCCGGCCACGGGACGCTGCGGTGACACGCACAGGTGAGCAGGCAGGCAAGGCACTACGCTCACAAGGGCATCAATACGCCTGTGTCATGTGACAAAGCGTTTCAGAATCCTTGCCACTCTGCAAAGAGGGAACAAAAGTATGTACAACAACACATCAGGATATGTACACATGGGGTTAAGACTGGACTGGGGTAAGGGCATTACAGGACAATAGACACTCAGTCCTAACTCGTATCCCATTCCCAGGTCCGACCCTCTCAGTGGCTGGTGGGGGCGGGGGCTCAAACACAACCCATGCCCTGCTCAGTCCGGACCCTGAAACCCTGCCACCAAGGGGGGTGTCCCGCGCAGCCACAGGCGAGTTCCTGGGAACCAAGAAGCTCCAAGGCCAACCGACAGTGGCTCCCTATGCTCCCTTAACGGCAGGTCCCAACTCCAATCTGAGCCAGAGATATGGCCCCGCCATTATCCCTCAGGAGTTGGTAGCTGAAAATGGGCTGTTTCAGCCCAAACTGATATTAGCTTGAAAAACTCCAAAATTGACCTCTCGTCCGGACCCGCCAGAGGTAGGGACGAGGCAACTGACCCTATGCCCTTCGAGAATGAACTCCCTGGAACCCTCACCCAACCTGGTTCCCTCTGAGGTCCCGGCATCAGGGCACCACGGATGAGTCAGGTGGGGTCATGATGCCAAAACCACCAAAATTGGCGTCATTCCCACGCGTGGCTCGCCCAGCCAAGGTAAGGCCAATGGCTCACAGGGTAGGAGGCAGGACCTAGGACTTATATCTGAGTGTACAACTTGAACTTAGGTCCGGGCTCCCTATGGGCTTAGAGAAATGGGGCCGCCAATTGACCACACGGAAGGGGGAAATTGGGGTCCCAAAGTTGGGTCATTTTGGCTGCCTGAAATGAGCCAAAATTTGGTGTGCTCCCAATAGTATATCTCCACGCCGGCTTGGAGATCGGATTCGCCATTCCATACGCGATCCACCGGGAGTCCAACGGAGACTCCCATGCCCTTGGCTCTCAAAGATCTCCATGCTACTTGGCGTGGTGACGATCCCAATGGGGTCCACAAATGCCAAAATGGCAAAATTGCCCACACTCACTTTGGGCTAGCACCTTAACGAAGGTGGCTCCGCTTCGCCCACGTGGTGTGTGGACCATGGGGACCAACGTCCCTATCACCCATGTCATATATGGTCCATTGGTCCAAGCGTCCGGCGTGCACGAAGGTTAGAACATGGTGCACGGCGGGCAGCAAAAGTGGAAAATTGCACAAAATGGCCAAAAATGCGCACACTCATGGTTAAGGCAAATGAGGCACATGCCCGACTCGGACCGGAGTGTGCTATAGGATTGGTATCAAGTCATGTTGGTCCAACATATCTTTTGGGCGTCGCCCAACTCCTCCGATATTGGGAATGGCAGGGTCGCCAAGTGAGCCCATGATTTGGGATAGTCCCAAATCGCCAACATGGCGGCCACGGTATGCCAAGCCTAAGAGGAGTCATTCGCCGGGTCCAAGATATGTCGGGCACCGAAGTATGTACCCTCATATCATACTTGGGTCATGATGTCCATTGAGCGCAACGTTGAGATACACGGTCGCCACCTGACATCATGACGGGCCAAAAATGGCAAAATTGGCACAAAGACACACAAAAGTGCATTGAAAGGTGCACAATTATATTATAATATCTTTGGCTTGGATCGTGCAATCACTTAATCCTTCTACACACAATGACTTGACACCAATGACCTTCGATCCCACATATGTGCTCCACTTGGGGCGCCTTGAAAGGTTACGAGCGCTGCTTCCCAAGTGGGCACATGAAAATATGGAAAATTGCAAAACACACACTTTGCTCCCAACGCATCGCTTCGGGTTCACCACACAAGCTTCCCTTCACGAAGGTTAGGCTTGCAATTGATCGTAGGGAGTATGGAGAAGGGGCTTGCACAATATGAGGTCCATTGGCGGGCTTGTCTTGGAGCAATGGGCCCGCCAAATGGGCACGCAACACAACACATGGCACATACCACATATTGCCCAAAAAGGCAGCTCCCACCACGATATGTCATGCCCCTCCAAGGGCATAACTTTGTGTCAATCGCTCATAGGAACTCAAGGAGAGTTCCTATGCAACACCAACACTTGCGCGCTACACTCGAAAGTTATCTTAACGCACGCAATGTCATGGCCAAAGAGTTATAACGCAAACTCTACCCTCTTGACCATGATCCATTACACTAGCGCGCACGTGTGGAAACACAAGGCATATGATGCTTCCTAAAATACGTCGGGAGTATTGTGAATACATCCCACGTTTCCTTATTGTCATTCCTCGCAAGCAACACGAGATATGACCTTCACAAGTGGCCTCACGAATCAACTTTGTTTTGCCCATATCTTTGAGACAAATGGGGGGCAAGAGAAAAGGAAAGTTGATTCGTGCATAGGGAAGCACGTAGGTCCACTCGAAGGAGGTCAAATCAAGTGCGGGGATGTCGAAGTCGAAAATCCGACTTCGACATCCTGAAAAATTCGGATTAAGGTTGCGAGTATTAATTATGAAAATTGCGGAAGCATCCATGCAGTTCCTGGCGACTTTGGAGCCTTCGTGACGGATTGCGTTAAAATTTCCATTATAAACAGTTAAACTGGCGGTTACGGTAAAGTCGCGATCCAACCGCCAGCAGTCAAAACAGTGAGTATCAGAACGGAAGCGTAAAAATTGACGGAAACAATATGAAAATAAAACCCTGTTGATTCCTGATATTCTGATACACAAATCTCCGCCGGCGGTGCATCGGTTGCCGATGCGGGGCTTTACGGCACGGAACACTTCCGTACATGGGGTTAGTGGACCGGAGACCGGTTGTATGCCGTAACCTGGCCATGGGGTTCTGGGTACCGCTTCACCCCCCTCCTCAGAGCAAACCCTGGGGGGGGCTCGATAACACGCACGCATGGCAGCGGGTACCCAGGACCACTTCCTGAAAGGGGGGGGTGTCACATCCTCACTTCAGTGAGTCACAGTAAGATAGGTATGATGCTGTATAAGCTCGTAGCACATGTATAGTATCAAGTATCAAGTCCCGGGTCCTGGCGGCGATTGTTCGGCATCCAAAGGACCCGTTAACCCATACCAGGCGCACCGGGTGCCGGCTGCTACGGTCACCACCACAGTGGCAGTGGCATACACGGCCAACATAGGCGACACACGACGACCGAGGTGGTCCCACAAGTCGAGAGCGACCACAAAGATCCATCAGGCTACCCCAAGCTTCCCAAGGCCCGCCGACTGGGGAGAGTCCCCACGGGTCCTTCCTCGGGCGCACCATGTCCATATCCATACGACGCGAGTCCAGAGTGCCATAGTCGAACTCCTTAAGAACCCCAGATCTTAAGGGAACTCCTCCTGAAGGGATCGGGCATCAAGGCCGTCTTTTCCCTCGCCCTACTGCCACGAAGGCCATACATGAGGGAGTCCTCATGCAGTGTGGGCGGAGGCGTCGACTCCTCAAACCACCAGTTTCCCAGGCAGACTGACCGAGGTCAGGAGCACCGGAGGCCGCCATCCGAATGCAAGTGCGTCTGCGAATCGGTAGGCTCACACTGGGACTGACAGTGGCGGACCGCTGGGAGTGTAGTCAGGCAACTGGGCTTCCCGCCTGGCGCCATCAGGATCTCCACACATCACAGCGAATAGGGCAACACGGTATCACGAGCACTCAAACAGTAGAATCTGTAATCAAGTACTGGTCCAGGCTGGACCAGGCTGTATGAACATGTACACGGCGACTCAAGGCGCCTCTGTATCCCGATTCGTGGTGGAAAGCAGTCCATCCCTCAGCGATGGCCTGATGACACTTAACATACAGATGCACATATCCTGGAGGGCAGAAAAACAAGCAACAATCTGGGTAAATAGGCGTGTAAACACGCTCTGGACAGAGCGCCAAACCACGCCACGGTCAGGATAAGGCAATGCAGGAGGGTGGACAGGAAAACGCCTGAGTTCAGGCCATATATAGTCAGCTGACACACGTCGACTGGTCTGGATTCCGCAAGTGCCATGGAACCAGACCACAGACCAAAAATTCGCAATGCCGATGACAGCGGCATCCGTTGCGCAACGCCGTATGGGCTTCAAGGCCCCAAGAGCTCAGAATTATGAAGGTCAGTCGCCCTACCTGGTTTCCCAAGGATTCAGCAGGGGGGGGAGTGACGAGTAGAAGAAGAGAGGGGCCATCCTCCTCTGGATTCAGCAGGGGGGGGTATATGGCCACTCTGTCACCGAAAGATGGAAGAGAGCAAGCAAGTAAGGGACGATTCGTCGGCCTCACAAGCGCTCAAAACACATCAGGGGAGAGCTCAGGGCGCTGATCAGGCACCCCTGGCTGCAATCGCCCGGGTGAGTGCTGCCAAGTCCGAAACGTGGATCTTGGTCTTGTGCTTGCGGATGTACTCCATGAAGGGAGTATTGACCCGCGGCACAAACGAGGAGACGGGTTCCCAGGTGTCGTGGGACGGCCCATAGTCTCGCCAACGAACCTTGAACTCCAGACCTCCGGGTGCCGAGGCCTTCGGACGCTGAGCCAGGATCTTCTCGACAGTATAGTCGTCCTGCTCAGCATAGTCGTCGTCCAAATCGGCCTCATGTTTGGCGTAGTCCAGGGACACATGTCGGCCACGGAGGTCGGGTTCCCGCACACGGAGTTGACTCTCATGGCGCTCCCGGAACTGTCCGTGACCCACCTTGATGCGGTAGGTGTCCTCACCAATCCTGCGGACCACCTCGCCGGGTGTGAACCAGGTCTTGGTGCGGTGGGTGCCCATGGGGCGGGGTCTGATCACCCACACCGGGTCTCCCACCCTGAACTTCTGCGCTGTCCAGCTCGGGGCGGACTTCTGACGCTCAGCATGCTCCTTCTCAAGCTGCTGGCGGATGTCCCGCGCCGTTTGCTCTTGCCGCGCGAAGAACTCCTTGGCATCCATAGCCATGCCATCACCAGACAAGGGAAGTCCCCTACCCAGGGGGTCCCTGCCGAAGAGAATCTGGTGAGGGGACAAACCGCCCGGAGTGGGGGTGTCATGATGGGCCTTCAGAGCAGGCCACATCTCCTCAAACCAGTTCCGCCGTGGATTGGTGATGTGGATCTTGCGCAGCTTCTCGAACAGCTGCCGTCCAGCCACTTCAGCACGGCCGTTAGACCGGCTGAGATAGGCGACGCTCTTGGCATGACGTATCCCCATGAGGGAACACATAGCCTTGAACCAGCCACCAGTAAACTGGGGCCCTCGGTCACTGCAAATGGTGCGGGGGATGTCAAAGACGGTCAGCCAATTCCGGTAGAGCTTGCCATCTTCCTCAGTCAGCCCCTTCGGCCACTTCTGCCCGTCGTCAGGGTCGGTCACAGCCCTATACTCGGCCGCAAAGGCCTCAGACTTGGCGTAGTCGTCGGTCCAGTCGTCCTGGAGGCAAGACTCCGGGAAGAGGTGCTTGTCGGACTCAGCTCCCTCAGGGGCGAGTACTCTGACCGCCCTGCGCACCCTCGTGCTGAGGGGGGCATCCGCGGCCATGACGACGAAGCATTTTGCACCCTCCTCCTCCATCAGGCGCTCCATTTCAATGATCCTCTTGGCTTCAGCGGTCTCAGCCTCATCGCCATGGGCAGAGATGTTCGTCATGCCCTTGCTGGCGGGATAGGCCCACCTACTGAGACAGTCCGCCACGGTGTTATCCTTTCCAGGAATATAAACAACCGTAAGGTCGAACTTGGCCAAGGTCTCATGCCATCTTGCCCGTCGGGAGGCGGGACCTGAGGGGGTGTCCACGTGCTCCTTGTGCCACGACTGCAGACTCTGATGGTCGGTGCAGACGGTGACGGGATGGAGGGCTATGTACCCAGCCCATTTCCTGAGAGCCATGACGATGGCATACGCCTCCTTTTCACGGGGCGTCCACGTCCGTCTCTGGCCTTCCGCCAGGACTCGGCTCCAGAAGGCCACGGGCACGTGCCTCCCGTCGTCAAGCACTTGCTCCAACACAGCGCCAATGGCGTAGTCGGATGCGTCGGTGCGCAGGACGAACCCTCGGTCGGGATCCACGAGGTGCAGACCCACTGCGGATAGCAGCGCCTGCTTCATCCCCTCAAAGGCACGGTCGGACTCTTCAGTCCAGACCAGAGCCTTCTTGGACCCCTTCTTGGTCTCCTCTCGGTTGCCCTTGAGCATGGTCGTCATGGGGGCTGCATACTCGGCATACATTTTGATATACCCCGAGTAGTAGTTGCAGAACCCCAGATACGCCCGCAGCTCAGAGACCGTCTTGGGCTTTTCCCAGTGCTCAATCGCAGCCACCTTGCCAGGTATGGGCTTTCGCTGCCCGTTCCCGACTACGTGGCCAGCGAAGACCACCTCGCTTACCGCAATGGTGGCCTTGTCACTGCTGCCCGTGAGTTTGTGCCGAACCAGAAGGTCGAGCACTCGAGTGACGTCCCTCTCGTGTGCCTCCAGGAGCTCCTCGTAGCTCATGCTGGGGTCCCCGGACGCGATGATCACGTCGTCCACGAAGGGGTCCGCACAGTCGCGCACCGGCTCAAGCAGGTTCTCCAGCATCCGCTGAAAAGCCGCATTGCCGTTGGTAACGCCCATGGGCATCACCTTCCACTGGAGAGGTCCAAGTGGGGTGCTCATGGCTGTGCAGGCACGGGACTCCTCGGCGAGAGGCATCTGATGATAACCATGTTTCAGGTCAATCACCGTGAAGATCCTCCGCCGGTGTTGTTTTTGCAGCATGTCCTCAATGAGGGGCAGCGTATAGCTGTCGTGCTGCGTTTGGGCGTTCAGGCCGCGGTAGTCGACCACGAGCCGCCACTCACCGGCAACCTTCTTGGGGACGACGAAGCAGGGAGAGGCCCACTCGGAGTGGCACGGCTCAAGCCAGCCTCTCTGGATGAAGTCACGGAGGATCTTCTCCATGGCCTCTTTCCTCTCGCCCCTCAGGGCAAACTCCCGGTGGCGATACACACGGAGGTCCTGCTTCAGTCGTATCTTGGCCTCGCCATACGGTCCACGCACCGGTGGGGGGAACACAGGCTTACCGCTGAAGAAGGTGTCACCATACTTCTGCTTCAGCCTGGCCCTCAACGCCTGGATCTTGGGGCAGTCATCGGACTCCGCCTTGGCTTTTCCAGGCACTTGAACCACGGAGCTTACTTGAGGGGTAGCGACCCCGCTCGCTTTCGGCTCAGGAGGTCTTCCCAGGTGGCCCAAAGGGCCATCTCTGGTCTTGCCTCGGAATAGATCGCCGTAGGTGGGTGGGTTACCCCCGATTGGCTCGTCCTGGCTGGACAGGTGGTCCAGTACCCTCCTTACGAAGGTATCTCCATCATAGGAACCAGAGACGATCGAGTCCACTTCCCACCAGGCTTTGTCCTGGCCTTTGCCCTCACGCTGGTTTCCCCAGTCGTGAAAGGGCTGATCCATATACCCCTGAACCAGATCCCACTCCTCTTCAGTGAGGGGCTCTTCCGAATCCGATTCTTCGATGTCAACAGGGGGAACCGCAAAGCATTGCCTCCAAGGCTCCGCTATGATGCGGTTGACACACACAAAGTCCGTGGTGTCGGCCTGATCAAGGCCCCCATCCACATAGTGGAATTCCGTTGGCCATCTCTGGGGTGGCATGGGCTGTCCCTCAGCGTCCTGATAGACACTCTCTCCAGCCGGTAGGACGACCTTGTTCAAGGTCATGTTGGTCAATGAGGCTACCCAATGTCGGGTACTCTCCTCCTCGGTGCATCCCATAGGAACAACCAGCACTGCCTTGGAGCGGTCCTTGCGAATCTTCGCTATCGCTCTTGGAATGTCCCAACGGGGGCAATGGATCCACATCAATCCCTGATGCGGACCCCAGTGCTTCTTCCACGCAGAGTCCTGTGCGCTCCAGTACTTCTCACACACCCGCAGATGGGCGGAGGTTCCTGAAGAGAACGCATCCAGGGCCAGATCCGAAGCTCCCAAGTCCGCGACAACTCGGCTCGCCACTTCCGGCCTTACGCCGTACTCCTGGTTTGCAGGACCAGTTGGCTCAGTGTCCAGCGCGGCCACTTCGAGCTGATTGCGTTCGGGGTGGATCCATTGGCATTCCACATGGTGCTCAGGTGACGAAAGCCACGAGAGTTGGTCGTCCTGGTACAGGGTCATGGAAGCCTGGGCCGGGAGGACGCCGGAGTCCGTCTCCATCATGAAGTCGTACCCGACGATCATGTCCCAGTCCATCTCGGCCTCGTAGAAGCTACCGTGCAGGAGGATTTCCTTGCCGAGGTCTGGGCGGCTCAGCTCACGATGGTTCACGAACTGCAGCCCAATGGCCGCTTCCTTCGTGCCTCCCACCATGTACTGGCCGTTCGCCACCTTCAGCCTGACAGGTTTCCGACTGTCGGTAAGACACTCTGGCGGAAGCAGGCCAGCCTTGACCAAGCTGACTTGAGCTCCCGTGTCGACCAACACGTCGAAAACCTTTTCCACTTCCCCGCATAAGGCACGGACCTTAAGATGCAACTGCCGCTCGCGACCGACACGGCGCACGGCGTGCAAACTCAGGATCTCCGGCCGTTCCAGAAGCTCCACAAGCGACTGGTGCAGGTCGTGGACAATGGGCTCAGGCTGCCCATCTGCAGCATCCAGCTGCGGTCCGGGTGATCCTCCGATACTCTCGGATAGATCCTGTAGTACATCAAACACATTCTTGGTCGCGAAGGACGGACGGGTGCAAGGGTTCGTGCCTTCACTTGCCCTCACCCCGCCTCCGCGACTGGGCGCCGGACCGGGCCTTCCGCCCGCGGCAGTCCCCTTGTGCTTATCGACTCCCGACTGGGATGGTTCGGCGCTTCCCACGTCACCATCCTGCAACCGCCCTAGCTGGGGCCCTTGGCTGCAGGGGCTCCGCTAGGGGGCGTCGGTTGTGGAAGAGGGGGTGTTCTCCTCGGCCTCAACGTCGTTGACGCCCTTCTTCCTCCTCTCACTACGAGTAGGCTTCTTGTCCTTGTCCTTGCTCTGGTTGTTCTGGTTGTTCTCCTTGTTCTTGTTGTCCGATCTGGGGACCCAGTTCCGCTTGATCTCCTGGATCTCCTTGGCCAATTCGGTCCCCACCGACGACATCAGCTTGGCCAGCTCGTCCTTGTCCACCTCCATCTTGGCTTCCCGGATACCCGCGGGCGCACGCTTCTTCGACCCGTGCGCCTTCTTGTAAGCGTCCGTGTCGGCCTTGTGGACGGGGCATGTTCGGTGGTCATGGTTGAAGCCTCGCTTCCTCCCATAACACACGAAACAGCCCTGAGGGTGAGCTCGTATGAACTCCCCAAAGGACAGCGGAGGGTCGCCAATACGGCGAGGGTCCCTCTTCTCCTGCTTCCTCCAACCCTGCTGCAGGGGCTTCCAGTTTCCCGGCTTGCTCCCCGCGCTCAGGTTCCTGGCCACGAAGGCACAAACGGCCACCTCGGCGGGCTCATCGTCGTCGTCATCGTCGACGAGAGTCTCATCGCCGCCGGCTCCCGCTGGGTCCATGGCATCTTCCCCGCCAGGTCCCTCGCCAACGTAGTTGACGTCGCGGTCGCCGGGCCTCAACCCGCGGGTGTGGTGGAGGTTTCGGTACTCCTTGAGTACTTCCTCGCCAACCCACTCCAGGATCTCGTCGCAGCTCATCCGTGCCGGGATGGGCTGCAGACGGATGGTCTGGCCGCTCAACTCACAATCGTCAAGGCGCCACATCGCGGTCTTCTCGCGATCGCCCGAGACGGTGATGAGAAGAGTGTTCCGCAGGGAGTGCCGTTTGACATCCCGGGCCACGTTCTTCTTCGCCCAAGCCACCACGTTCGAGTGATACTCTTTGGGGAGCATCATCTTGACCGTGTGGTTGGACTTGGCCCGCTTGGATTCCTCCTTGGTGACCCTCTTGATCCATGCTTCCGGCAGCATGGAGAGCAGGCGAGCCTGCTCGTCACCCTCGTTCCAATCCTCCACGTTGCGGCGGAAGAGGGTGTATTTCCCTCGGAAGTCTCGCCACTCTCGTAGGCGGATCTCCCGTCCATCATGCTCAAGCTTGATGGACTTCCAGCGCTTGGCAGCCACCTGCGGAGCGTCCACCCGCTCCTGCTCGTTGAGCCACTTCTTGGCGTCCTTGAGGGTCTTGATTCTCCCCTCCTTGGTCGCCACGAAGTATAGCTCGCCGAGCACTTCCGGCAGGCGGTACCTGAACCGTTTGAAGACATATCTCTCCGCATCCGCGGGAGGTAGGTCTTCAGTGACGGTCAGCCCCCAATCGTCCAGCTTCTCCAAGAAGCGGTCGAGGTTGAGGGGGTTGCCGTCGTACATGGGGGGCTTGATGTCCTTCAAGTCTTCCCACACGGCGGCGTCCGCGGCCTTAGAGACCATGAACGCCGGCCGCGAGGTCGACCGAGGTTCCCATCGGCCTCGCCCACGGACTCCCACGGCCGCCACGTCCATCTCCTCCATGGAGTCCCTGTGGCTACGCCGCGGTTCCTCCACGTACGCTGAACCAAAATGTTCACGCCGTACTCTTTCCATGTACGCATCTTCATCACGGCGCCGGCGGCTGAGTTCAGCGGCCTCCCGTCGTACACCACGCGGCAGGCTGATGTCGAACTCCTCCAGGTCCAGGTCCAGGTCCTCACCTTCGCCGACATTCCAGTCCACGTCTCCTCTGGGAACCTCATCCCTGAGTCCACCATAACGTCCTCCAGCCATTGAGATTGGCACCGGGCCAGGTGGTGGTCCAGGTGTGTTTTGAGATTGGTGTAACCTCCATCTTAGTTTGAGATTTCCGAAATTGCAGAGTTTTGGGCTTACGACTCCGGATCCCACGGAATACACAATCAGCAATGGCACATACAAGATTGAGTCCAAATCATCATTAAAAATGCAAGACCCTGCAGTGTAGTACAGAAAACTCACAACATTATGCACAGTTAGTTCTGTCCTACTTCGCAGCGTCTTTTGCAAGTCACAGAGCGTTCAATCTTATAAATAAAGCGTGATCTGAGTTTAATTATAAACAATCAACAACGTGCAAATGATCATCCATAATGTGCGCGCGATCTCTGCTGTGCGCGCACTCTCTGACTCACGTTGGGGTGTGTATCACTGTTTCATTACACTCCCCTCACAAGACATCTGTACACCTGCGAAGCAAGCAACAGATGTCTGACAGAAGCAAATAAAAAATTGAAACATCACTGTGGACATGCATATATAAACCACTGACCAACCATAATCATCCCTGTACGCTGGACCCTGATGCTGATGATCTCTGGCCTGTGAATTCTGGTGAATCCTGGTCTTTGGATTTCGATCAGCTCTGTTCTCTGGACTCCGATCATCTCTGTTCTCTGGATCACTCCACGTCTGCACAAGAAAGAAAGCACACAAAACATGTCACCGCACCACTGTGACTACAAAGTTGGACACAGCATAATGTATGCCTGACTCAATGCCTTTAGTTAGGGGGGGCATAAATCAAACCCTTGATTGTTCAACACCGATGATTGTTTTATCTCAAAATCACACACAAAAAAAAGAAACGACGTCCGAAAGAAACCACCAAAGCATCGGCGAAGGGGAATGTAATCCTATTACTTGTCACGGGGCCACTCAGGCCAGTACCTCTTATGCCTAGGGCAAAGGGGGCTTGATGTCTGGTAAACACATGCTGCATCCTCAGAGGGCGCACTGTCTGCAACATTTGGGCCGGGGACCAGGGGGTTGCGTTGCGCTCTCTGACCAAAAATAACTGGCGCCTGGTGCTGGAAGAAGGGAATCAGCTACAAACCAGCTGCAGTGCCAGGGGAAGCTAAATCTCACAGGGGGCGTCGGTTACGTACTATACGGTGTAGGCGAATTCACCGATGACCTGCAGAGTGAACCTGAAAACTGGCTGATACTGCTATATACAAGGTCAACATGATTCGTGTCAACACACAGAAGACATGCAATACATTCAATGAAATTTGGCAGTTCTGAACTCCCACTTCCCAAGGAAGGGCCCACGTGCCAACGGTGGGATAAAAAATAGAAACAACTGATTAACAGTTCATACACAATAATACATGAGAGGGGAAGAAAAAGACTGTTGTCCTGTGACAGAACCTCAGAAAAAAAGGGGGGGGGGGGGGCTGACGACGTCGCAAGGGCCATGGCGTAGACACCAGTGAGACAGCGTGCCATTCGCCAAGCCAATGCAAAACTGTCATCACCACGCCCTGCAGTCAGACATACCAGTCTGAAGTATTGAAACAAAAGGATGTGTAACCCACTTCTGAATTCTGTAAGGACTTCCTGAACTCTGTAAGACCTGTACAGAAAGGGGAGAGCAATCAGAGCATCAAAGGCGGTAATATACACGACATAAGGAGGAAACACATCGGTGATCACGCATATGCACCTGTCCCCCGAAATCTGTGCGCCATTGTAAAAATTTTGGATGTACTGATGACAACACTTGTCGTATGTCCTGTAACCCCACATCAATCTTGTGTTTGATGTTGTAGCGCAGCCATTCCTCATTTATGTCATGCATGAATTCAGATGCCTCCCTCCACTCAGGTTTGTCGTACCCCTTGTATTTTACAAACCATTTAACAATGTTGGGGCGGCGTGCCTTGTCCTTACCTCTGTTTTTTTGAACTGCATGTTTTAAAATTTTTTCGACGATGAATTTCTCATCATCCACCAACGTCTCCTTGTCGGTGTAAAAGTGTAGGGGTGGAGCTCCGTGTGTCAAGGGGGGGTTGTATGGTTTGAGCCGCAATGACTCAACCTGTTGTTCACCATACGGACCAGCAATTCTATACCTACCTGCACTGAGCCTCTCCAAAATTTCAGCAGGACCAACCCAAAGACGGTCCAATTTACTCTCCCCCGGTTTACGAATGGTTTTCAACCAAACACGATCACCAGGTTCAAAATTGAGAGGCGGGTGTTCCGTCAGGTATTTGGCACTGAATTCATCATGTATTTTTGTGAGCTTGGCACTCACATATTCTCTTTCCCTACGCACACGTTGAAAAAATTGGTACGCATCCTCTGACCCGTAATCAGGTGCCATTGGGGGGTGATCCCCAAACCCAATGGGATCCCTACCGAAAACAAGTCTATGTGGACTGAAGCCTGATACAGCCCCAGGCATATCGTTAGCACACCAAAGTGCCAGAGGCAATAAATCAGTCCACTTACGATTTCTGCCTGCCTGCTGTAACAACTTGCGTAAGCTGTCAACAACTACCTGTACTGCCCGCTCAGCCCTACCATTACTCTTCTTACGATACACAGGGGATCTATACTCCTCAATTCCTGAGAGCTGACAGAATGTGGAGAAAAAATCTGCATGCATAATTTTATCCACGTCGGTAAAAATTTCCTTCGGCAGCCCGAAGAAAGTAACAAAACGCGTCAGAAATAAAGAAGCCAGCTCAGATGAGGTAATGGTGGTGCTGCATGGCAGTGCCATTACATATCCTGTTAAACGACAGACAATTACAAAAACTGAGTCATATACAACAGCTCCCTGTTTCACTTCATCCAATTTACAAAAATCTGCTGAGATAGAACTAAACGGATACTCAGGTATTGGATATGAATGCATAGTGTCAGGCTGCAGACCCTTGCGACCCTTGACAGCCTGACAGACCTGACAATGTCCTAACTGCAGCGCAATGTGTTCTTTCAGCTTGGTGTATGAAAATTTTCGTGGCTGTGCTTTATCAAGCTCCTGAAAAATGTATTTTCTGTCAATGAGCTGGTGTGTTTTGTGAATGCCTGGATGGGCATATGTATGTGTCGCCACTATGACTTTGTCCAACAGAGACAAAGGAACACAAATACGCCCTGCCAATCGAACACGACCCATATGTAATCTGTACTGACCACTGACACCATCTGCCTGTAATGTTGTCCAATGTGGACCCAGCACTGGGTCAGCAGCATATTCTGGATCCCAATCACTATACAACACAGCGGTATCAGGGGGGAGTTTGATTGTATTTAGTGTGTGTATGTGTAAATCTTCCATGCTGTCAATGGGCAGCTCGTGCCCGTCATCCACTGAGACACATGAAACTGTAGAACTTTCTGTGTGACGTAACTCACGCTTGACTACTCGAGAAGGTCTGCTCTGTTGAAAAACTGCAGGGTTGCAGTATAAGTGAAATCCGTCAATATCAGCAAAAGCTGATGCATGCACAAGGGAGGGGTGATCAGAAATGTGACGAATTTCTGCAACCGCACGGGCCTCAAGAAGAAGCTCACGTGCCTCAGTTTGATGAGGTATGTGGACTGCAACACACTCAGTGCAGTCAGGAACCATACAGGCACGTACAGTATGATACTCTCCAAAATCATTCGGGTGCCGTTCACGCAACTTACGTTGTGTGTATTCACGCTCATGCTGTTCACACTGGTTCCAACCCTCAAGGTCATTTTCACTGCCGTGAAAAGATACATCCTGAGATAACCCTGCCGGGTATGCCCAGCGTGATAACGCATCAGGGGCTTCATTTTCAGCTCCCTTATGATACAGTATTACAAGATTGAAACGACTTAAAAACTCGTGCCATCGGCCACGACGACCCAAAGGCCCAGACACAGTACACAAATCCTCCTTATACCACTGTACAATACTACTATGATCTGTACGTACCAATACCTCCTGATGTCCTATCCATGACTGAAACTTTAACAAACTACATTCAACAGCATACGTCTCTTTTTCCCTCACTGTCCATCCCACCTGTCCTATACCTTTATCCTTATGCTTACCTGCTGTTTTACTGCCCTGCAGTTTTCTAGAAAAAAAAGCGACAGGATGCCAATTCCCGTCGTCCTGTTCCTGTTCTAACACTCCCCCTACAGCGAAATCTGATGCATCAGTGGACAGCCGCCACCGTGCACCAGGACGCGGTAGATACAACTCAACTTTCTCAATCAGAGAATCTTTGATTTGCTGAAATCCCCACTCCATTTCAGGAGTCCACTTGATCTCTGATTGTTTGGGGGTAAGCTTAACACGTTTGCGTGCCTTACAAGGCAACCCATTACCATCTACTGCCGGCCCCCCTTGTACATCCTCAAACTGATACATACCTTTTAAGGCCTCCATCAAGGGGGCAGCATACTTGGCATAGTTACGTATATACATACTATACCAATTTGCCAAACCCAGGAACCCTTTCAGGGCCTTGGCATTGGTAATGTGTTTAATTTCCCAATCCCGAAGGGCCTGTGTTTTACTCGGGTTAGGGAAGCGTTTACCGTTACAAAGTACATGCCCTACATACTGTACTTGACGACGCAACAAAAAACACTTTTCAGGCTTGACCGTGAGGCCAGCAGATGCAAATGCATGAAACAGCTCACGCATACAAAGATAATGATAATACAACTTATCCTGATCTGAAGGGTGGGAAGGAATGATATATGAAAAGGGGGTGACCATATCAGAATTTGCTGTGCCATCAGGCAAAATTGGCGGCGGTGAAAAACAGGGGTTCAAAAATGTATCAGCTGGTTTGTCTGCATAAGCATGGCTGTCAAAAAGCTTGCCAGGGCCATGATCAGAAGGTGCATAGTTGCGCGGCACTTCTGTACCCGTCAAGACATCATCAATATACGGCCCACTAGTAGGGCAGTTACGTACAACCCACGCAACCAGTCGCTGAAAAACCTGCGGGCCCACCTTAACCCCCATGGGCAGCACCTTCCATTCATACACGCCGAAAGGCGTGATGAATGCGGTCAGGGAACGACTGGATTCCTCCAGGTGCATCTGGTGGAATCCGTCTTCCAAGTCCACCAACGAAAAAACACTGTTACCCTCTTGGCGGGCGAGCTGGTCTTCAATTACCGGTAAAGGAAAATTTAACCCTTTAAGCTGGGTATTTAAATACCGATAATCGATGACCAGTCGCCATTTGCCATTGGGTTTGGGGACTAAAAAAGCCCGCGATACCCACTCTGTACTACCTCGACACTTACGTATGAAACCCTGTTCCTCAAAACCCTTAATTTTATCGTACAGAACCTGTTCACGCACACCTACTGTACGTATGGCTTTACAACTAAAAGGAATTGCATTGGGTATCAACTCAAGCTTTACCTTAGCATGAGGACCCCTTTTGTCATTGTCAACCTGCGTGAAAGTTTTTCTGGTAAAGACCTGCTCCTTAAATTCACTGATTAGTGCTTCACGCAGATGCTGACAGTCCTCATATTCCATATCTGCCTGTACTACACTAAAAATACTAGTACCAGGATCATCACTCACTACCTGAATACCATGCTCAGTGTTACTATCAGACATATACTCATCAGTAAGAGCATTGTCTTCAGAATCGTCACTCTCTGATATGACGTCACTGGCTGAGTCCTGTAATCCCTTAAAATCAACCCAGTACAGCTTATCAGCCTCAGACAAGGATTGAACCGATTTTTTCGCTAGTCGTCGACGACCAAAACGCCTTCGCTGACGACTTAACCCAGCATCAGACAACACAAACTGTGAAGAGAGAGCACTCACAGGCTCATTTGCAGGCTCATGTTCAGCTCGCGGCTGGCTGTCTGGCAATCCATGAAACTGCGAGTCGACAGATGGCTCACTCCAACCATCGCAAACAGGCTCAGGCCTGATGGCAGGCTGTGAAGGTCCAGGCTGTTGAGCCCGATCATGGCCAAAGGAGTCAAAGAAAACAACCCGATATGGAACGGTACAGTTTTTTACCTTGCCATGTGAGGTTACAAACAATGGGTGGCCAGTTGGGATTTCGACCCAATCCACAGCAACCTCACCAACGAGCCACCACCATGAAGCCTCTTTAACTACAGGGATGATGGCAACTCCACGACAGGCTTCCATGACCATTTTGACTGCAACACGGGACCATAGGTGTTCAGGAGGGTGTAGCCACATGGTTTCACCATTCCATGGTTTCGATAGTGACTGCTGTGGATCAGTCCATGTCTGTGGAAAGGCCTGAAAATTAGGGCAGCCGAAAGCATCGACTGTGACAGACATACCAGCATCCGTCATCCACGCTGAGACACGATCAATGACGTCTGATCGAACTCGAACATGTCCTGGTTTGATTCGTTTGACCTGACGACGAAGCATAGTATTCAAAGCAGGAGTTATGAATTTATTCGCAGGGGGCTGGGGTGTGGTTGCCGTTGGAAAAGTGTCAGGCCCTTGAAGTGACGTGAGATTCAACTCAGTCAGACCTCGAAAAATTCTGTTATCCTGTCGCAACTGAGAATCATAGTAAGACAGAATTTTAGTATCACGATAATCAATGCAACGAGCATACCCCCAGCCAGCCATAAAATAATCTGGGGCCCATGCCTCATGGCGATTGCCCCACTGATCAGCATACAAACGGTCAATCTGTGATGCTTCCCTGGTCCCTCCTGCACTTAAAAGATCCTGGCTAACTTGACAGAGAATTGAGTCTGTAGCTTCAGTACAAGACGAACCAGAAGTTGGATAAACGGGAGAAATTATACTCTTGTTGCCAGAAAACAAACGGCAAGCCAACGCCGTAATACTTGAAACAAACATAACCAGGTTAAGCGAATCACTCGCACCTGCAGAAAGATCGTTACGATCACTCATTGTAATGGGAGCCTCACGCCCCACTAAACCAAGGACCTCACGTCCCATACTCAGCGAATCACTCGCCATCTGCAGAGCATCACACTCCTGTTGCAGTGAATCACTCACTGTAAAACTTCCAGAAGCCTCACGCTTCATAGCTGACCTATTGGGAACCTCACGCTCCACACTCGATGACTCTCTCACCTGGGGAGCCTCGCGCTCCACATTTCGCACAGTCTGCGAACTAACCTGAGTGGCATCACGCCTTGTAGACAGCGAATCGCTCGCCATTTTTTGCAAAATTCCAAATAGAATGAAAAGGGAAACAAAACAGTCGAACGACTGCGGATGTGTTGAATTAGTTTGGTTTGTCAGAGACGAATTTTCCTGCGGCGGTATAAATTGACTGCGGCCTGTACTGCCAAAACCACCTGTCCCGCGCTCAGTGGTCGACAGCTCCTTGGCTTCAACCACAGGTGGCGTTGAATGCTTCTCAAGTATTAATTGAGCAATTCTGTCACCTTTCTGAATCATGAAAGGCTGGTCACCTGAATTCTCAAGTAACACCGTTACATCACCACGGTATCCCCGATCTATGACGCCGCCCGCAATATGTACCCTCTGGGCAGCAAAACTGCTGCGTGAGGCGATGCGACCATAATGACCCATTGGGATTGCCATGGAGATGTGCAGTGGGATTTTTACACCAGACTGAGCCGGAATTGAAACTGAGACAGGGGAAAACAGATCATACCCGGCGGAATCACCGGTTGCTTGCTTGGGTAATATCACGTCGTCCTGAAGTCGTTTGACTTGGAGTGATGACCCATCCTGCAAAAGGAAAACCTGATCATATTCCCTGGAGCATATCTTCTCAAACCAAATGCGTTCTAAATGATTTATGCATACAACATGTCCATAATGCGTACATGCAGATAATGCCTGAGGTGGTGCTGTTGGATTACACTCAGGACACCACCAATCTGCGACCAGCGGTTCTGAGAAGCGTACAGATTTTTGTTCAAGGACAGGCTGTCCATGTCCAGATTGCTTCAAAATGCTGACCAAAACACGCTGATGTACACAGGGACATGCTGTCTGGTCTCCATGACACTTAGGGCATAACCCTTGATACCTTGATGGATATTTCACCATTTTCAGCTCCTCCATGGGGACCAGAAATTTTTGATTGGGCAGAAAAGCAAGGCGGTACTGCTGGAAAAAAGGAAACCCCAGCAGAATTTTGTCCCCTACATCTGCGAGGTGAATGAACACATTTAGGCACTGGAAGATAACCACTCCGCGCTTCCCTGTCACAGGTAATGACATATTGACAATGACGCCCTTGTCTCCTCCTGTAATCTGCGATTTCCCCGCCCCCAACAAACGTAACGGGCGTGGGGCGTCCACCCAGCTAGCTTTGGGAAAAAATTTTGACGGCCCCACTGCCAAAACCTGACACCCTATATCCGCCAGTGTCAGTACTTCAGTCTCAGGCAAAAGTAATTGATCCTGGAAGGAAATTCGAACATGAAATAAAAGTTCACTCTTACCCGAATGATATTTATTGGGGGGTTTAATGGGGGATCGAGTAACAGAGGGCATTGTCTCAAAGTCCAGTGACCTGATCTCAACTCCCTGGTTCTGCGAATGGAAAAGGGGAGGTAACTGCAGCCACCGAACATGCTTGTCTGGCCTGGCACTCCGGGCGTATGGCTGCCTGCCTATACCCTAAGGTACAGACTGCTTGGGCTGAGAATCCTCAGATAGTACTGTCTGGGGTGGGGTTTCACTGATGGCACTGGCACTCTCATCCTGAACACTACGCGCCCGGGCATTCTCACGCGCGTACCGGCTCGGTGTCGGACATTGAGCCGCCATATGCCCCCGACCCCCACAGCGAAAACAGACAGCTGTAGCACCAGGACCCTTGGTATCTGCTGTGGTCTTGCGGTAATGGCGGTCACGCCCACGCTCATCGCCGGATGACCGCTTTCCATCGCGATCCCTGGTTCTCGTGTTCGCTGAACCACGGTCCGTTCCATTCCCACTGGACCTGCGCTCATGGTCTGTTCTTTTCCCATCAGATCTGTGTTCGCGGAAGGATCGACGGTCATTTCGATCCGTCCCTGATTCACTCTCCTTATCACTACCACGACCTTTACTGTACTGTCTCCTGTCTTTGTATGGACTGCGGTGCGACTTATCACGACTTTCACTGCCACTGCGACTGCTACGATATCTACCACTACCTTGACCACTACGGTACCCACTGTGACCACTACGATATCCTTTTTCTTTACGTGATTCACTATCACTACGACCGCTCCGATATCCCCGGTCACGATCACTGTTATATCCTCGACCGCGACCACTGCTATATCGTCGTTCACCACTCCTGCCTGTACGCCGTTCATCACGACGACGTTGTGAACTATAGTCACTGCGGTTCTCAGTCCTGCTGGGTACATTACTGACCGCACTGACAGCAGTGGGCTGAGCATGCATACCATCAATGACACCCTGCTCCACCCACTCTGCATCACGAACCGCCAACAAACGGGGCATTACAAACATGAACAACTCAATGTATGTAAATTTTTTGTTGCCCCTGGCAGCCTGAATTTGTAACAAATCATTCTTGATCTGAAACCACGGCTCTTCTGGGCGCATTTTAGAAGTGTACGCAATAATTGCACCTATGAGCACTGAGTGTGCTTCCCACATGGATGTTCCTCCATATGCTGCTGTTCGGCGCCCATGCTTCAGAAATCTAACAAAGAAGTTATACCACTCCTCAGGACCCACTTGTCCCTGCAGTGACCCAGGTAGCGCCAATGCTTTAAAAACATTTCCAGGGACGTAAGGGTTCTGGTGACGCCTACCGTACAACCGGATAAGCTGGAAAACTTCACCAATACGCAAACGTTCCTGTCTAATCTGGGTAATCAACTCAACTTGTCTGTCCTCAGGCTGTGTAGCTACTAACAATTTTAGTTGATACCCCATCTCGAACCATCGACCAGTATTTTCATACCAATCGATGTAGAGCAACTCCCAATCAACGTAAAGCATTTTTTTTCTATCCCAAATGGGAATTGCGAATTGACGGCGCAAGCTGCTTAAAACATCTGGGTCTATCCAACCGTCGGTATTGGAACCAAAAATACCTTTACCCCTAAACTCTCGGCCAGGCGGCGGGGAGGTGAACTCGATATCATCATTCCATTCACGCACCTCATGGAATGCGAAACCGGGCGTGATTCCAGACGGTAAAAGAGTAGTTGCATCAAAAAACGAAGGCGGCTCAAGACCCCGAAAAGGCTTCAAGTATCCTTCGGGATCATACAACCAATGTAACAAAGGTGAATGTGCAGACATGGCGGGAGTAGGAGAAGAGGGGAATTCCAAATCACAACCACGCCCAACGGACTGACGTGGGTTGGTACCACTCGATGAAGGTGGAGCCGTAATAGGCGCCGCTGCAGTTGATGCTAATGCTGACTGAGGAGAGGGATGTGAACCTCTATCCCTATCGTGCATGCGGTTTGTCGAATGCGCTTGTGAACTCGAAACTGCTTGGGTTGAGGAAGTAGCTTGTCCAGCCTGTAAAGAGGCACGGCCAATGCTATTGGAACCCGCAATACGTTGATGTATTGTGTCAACGTCCGTGCGCAATAACCGGAAACCCTCTTGGAACGCGGTTTGTACACCATCAAATGTAGTTCCTACGCGTGCTTCTAAGGCCTGCAACTTAGAATCAACGTCTTGAGGCGAAAGGCCTTGCATGTTACCTAAAGCATTGACTGTCAACTCCAAACCGGAAACACGAGTACGAACGGTATTTAATGAAGTGTCCACTTCCGAATTGAAGTGTTCAACCCGCTGAAAAAAAACAAGCATTTTGGACTCGGCAACCGAATGCAACTGCAAGAGTTCATCACGAATGGCGTTACCATTGGGGTGTGAGTGAATTTGGGATGAAGAATGGGGTCCCGATGGTGATGGCGGATCACTCGCCACCTGAGCACTCACTTCGGCAATCCGTTGAGAAGTGAATGATATATGATTGTGCAACTGGGACTTTGTAGTTGCGTGTTCATGCTCCATTTTACCCAAAGCACTTTTAACCATCTCAACTTGACTCGAAAGAGGAGATTCACGCTCTTCCAAGAGCGTTATACGCATGGTAAGCGCTTGTAATCCACGTTTCATGTCTCCGCTAGTGCTACTCAATTGTGCACTCATGGAATCAATAGCACTAGAAACCTCCAAAAGGGACTTTTTGTGAGTGACTGCAAATTCTTCAACTTTAGAAACTCGTCGCTCAAGAGGTCCCATTAGCTCATGCAAACCAGAACACGTGTCATGCAATTGTTGAATACGAGTCAATGTGTGTTCATCGAGGCCGGTTGGTCTCACACCATCACCTATTTGGCGAGCAAAAGAGTCACACCTCAAATTCATTGTAGAATTGAGGCGTTTCTCGATTTCAACGCTTCGCTTGGTGATGGTGTCCTCAACTTGTGACAATGTTTTTCCAATTCGTTCATCTAAATGAGAATTAAAAGAACGAAATTGAGATTGATTGCTCCGAAATGATTCATCGATGCGTGCGTTTAGAGCCTTGAGATGCTCACCAATGCGTGTTTGCACTAAGGACTCAACGCGTGTATTTATCGTGTCGAAAGCAGCTTGCAAACGTTGTGCAAAATGACTCTCGAAAGAAGATTGTAGCTCACGCCACTTAGATTCACAAAGAACCTGCAAAGCATCAACCCTTTCATTGACTTGTTCAACTCGGTCTTGTAATTGCTTCAATTGCAAACCGACTTCATTTGTCAACACATCCCTAACATGATTATCACCAATGTCCACATGCTCCCTTATTAAATGCAAAAAATTCATAATGGAGCCACCGGGCACGGATTCATGCGATATATAATCGGAACGAAACGACTCAAATGCATAAGAATGGGATGCCAAAGTGCTCTCTATTGTGTGCATGGTATTTTTCGCCATTTGCAAAGAAGAAGCGAAAATATTTTGCATTTCTTCAAGTTGAACATTCATCAATTGAATATCACCACGCGTAGCAAAGTTCGAAAAGCGCTCATGAATAGTCGTCACGGTCTCGTCTACCTTGCTTGCACTTGCCGCACCCTTCAACATCATGTCAAGATTGGCCTCCACTTGTTCCATTCGTTGTTCCACGAGCCCCAAAATGTCCTTAAGGCTCTCCGAATCAACCGAATTTTGCTCCAAATAACGAATTCGGTCGGAGTGTCGTTGGGACTCATGAGGTGGATAACTTTGAGAAGAGCTCGTAGCATTATTCTCCAATCGCTCAACCCGAACAACCACTTGTTTGTATCGATGTTCAACACGGTTTTTCACAACCTTTTTGAATTTTTCAATCTCCGTAGCAAGTGTTCCTTGTTGTAGGGTGCACGTTGTATAAACTTTCTTGCTCATTGCCTCACAACCATCAATGCGTTGTTGAATGGCGTGTACCTTGGGAGATTGTGACAAAAGAACTTCAAATTCATCTTGTTGTGAGCCTTGTGAAGAGTGATAATGTTCGGAACGCGATGACATTTGTCGTTGATGTTCTTCAAATTGTTCCACCAATTGTTGGACTCGTGATGGCTTCTCCAAATTGTCAACATCACCCGTTTCATCTTCGTTCATGAACTCCTCCACATACGACTTGCCAAACGAAAGGCGAGTTGAGGGAAGGATGTTGGAACCAAGTGATGTTTCGAATTTTTCGAATGGGTCCATTGACTCATCATTGTTGTAGGTTGTGCCATATCCGGGGCTTGGAGTCACGGATTCGAAACGCTTATGCTTGCTACCATGTTTTGAGATTGGTGTAACCTCCATCTTAGTTTGAGATTTCCGAAATTGCAGAGTTTTGGGCTTACGACTCCGGATCCCACGGAATACACAATCAGCAATGGCACATACAAGATTGAGTCCAAATCATCATTAAAAATGCAAGACCCTGCAGTGTAGTACAGAAAACTCACAACATTATGCACAGTTAGTTCTGTCCTACTTCGCAGCGTCTTTTGCAAGTCACAGAGCGTTCAATCTTATAAATAAAGCGTGATCTGAGTTTAATTATAAACAATCAACAACGTGCAAATGATCATCCATAATGTGCGCGCGATCTCTGCTGTGCGCGCACTCTCTGACTCACGTTGGGGTGTGTATCACTGTTTCATTACAGGTGGTGGTGCGGGGCGCCGGGGGCGTACCGGTGTCCGCGGTGGAGCACGGCGGTTCCCGGTACTCCGCGCTGAGCCACTCATCACGCCATTCCTCACTGCCACTGCCGGGCGGCACGCGCTCGTTGCGGCGGCCCGCGCTGTGGTGAGAGGGGGCGGTGAGAGAGGGGGCACTGGTGCTGGGGCGACTCCTGGGAGCTCCGCCGGGGGCGTGGGGTCGGCCTGGACCTGGTCCGGGTCCCCAGCCGTCGTCCGACGAGCCAGACTCCAGGGGTGGGTGGTCGCTGCCGACGCTCCCACGGGCTTCCAGCGCGTCCAGCCTCTCCTGCAGGCCGCTGACGACGTTGGTCAGCGACTTGGTCTCGGCCCTGGCGATGTCCAGGTCCTTCTGCGCGCGCGCGGCGACCGTGGAGATGCGAGCCATCTCGCTCTTGCCCGTGTCTACCTCCAGCTCGAGTAACTGGACTCTCCTGCGGAGGTAGACAATCCACCGCCAGGTGGTATCCGGGTCGCCGTTCCCTGGTGGGTCGTCGGGGTCCCCAGGGGGTCCTCCAGGAGGGCCTCCGCCGGGTCCGCCCGGTCCAGGGGGTCCTCCCCCGCCCGGTGGTCCGCCTCCAGGGGGTCCACTTGGTGGGCGTCCTCCAGGGGGTCCTGAAGGTCCTCCGCCAGGGGGTCCCGGTGGGTCTCCGCCGGGTCGCCTCGGTGGGTCCGAGGATGGGCGCTTCCTCGTGATGCCGAACTCCATGTTGTCATCCTCGTCCATGTCGCCCCACCTGGGCGTCTCGGTCACGGAGGACTCGGAGCTCCGGTAGGGAGGAGGGAGATCCTCATCCTCACCTTCCGGTTCCATGGGGACGTCTCCGCCGCCTCCGCCCGTCCAAGCCACCACTTGGCGATGTCGACGGCCTCGTTCATCCCCGTCACTGGCGGTGAAGAAGGGGTCACTGTCGTGGGGGTGTCCACCCGTTGGCCTCCGCGGCCTCTCGGGGGTCTTCCCCTTGCCCTTCCTCCGTCGATGGGCGGTGGTGCCACTGCTCCCACTGCTGCCCGTGTCCGCCTCATCCAGCTTCATCCTGGAGGAGGCGTCCCCTTCGAAAAGCTTTCGAAGGGTCTCAGTAAGAAAAAGTGCTTTTCCATTGCTTTGGGACATACTCTAGTTGTATTAGAGATGCACTGAGCATCCATGCATTTTTATCTTAGTATTGGTCCAGCCAAAAGTGGTGAGAACACATTTTGACCTATGGAACCAAACACCCAATCAGGATATGGAGTGGACCCCTTAATCCCCTTTCAATCAGAAGTAAAACATCTTTTCCTGAGTTGACTGAGCACTGACATACCTAAGGTAGAGCCTATGAATTTATCTATGTTTTTCCATGAATACTTATCTGCCCTAGTGGTATGCACCATAGGGGGTTAGGCACCTCTTTTTGAGAGGTCCTGGGTTCAATTCCTGGTCAGCCTAACTAAGTAGGAAGATCCCAACTAAGTAGGAAGGTCCCATGTGACATGGCAGTGACCTCATCGCCACATACCATGCCACCTCAGCACATATGGGACCCAAAACAAAGAGTGCACATCTCCTAAGATGGCACTATGGAGAGAGAGTGATCCTGAGGCAGTTTTCTAACTCTTTTCCCAAAACATTTCAGCTATCTCTGTGAATATGCATTCATTTGTATCCTGAGTTGCAGTTACTGTGAATATCTAATCATCTTTCACTGTTTACACTGCAGCCCTTCATGCTTTGATCCTGAATTACCTTCTCTTTGCATACTGTTGGCTTGGGCTATCCTGGATTGAGTTGGCTTTACTGTATTTCAACAAATAAAAGCTTTTCATCATCCAAAACCAGCAGCAGGACACCCTACAGCAACAACAAGCAGCAGGAGAAGCAAAAACACAGTGCTGAAAACACTATAAACTTTTCTGGTAGCAAGAGGCAGCCTGTCTCTGTGCACCGGCAGCGACCCCGCGCCGTACAACCAGTGCTCCGAGCAGGCAAACAAAAGCAGAAGGGTGGATTAAGATGGATCCAGGAAGAGTGGACGCCGAGGTGAACACAGCGCCAGCGCCAGAGACACCGGCAAGGCCGGCGCCTGACGCTGTACCTTCGGTGGAGCCCTTACATGGGCCAATGGATACGGCGGAGGACTCCTTGGATGGCCTCCAGACGGCCTTTGGGGCCCTGTCGGTGAAGGAAATGGTCTCTCAGCCTCAGCCTGTGAAGAGGAAGAGAGGAAACGAGAGCGAGAAGGATGCTGGAGAAGGAGCAGACGAAGGAGAGGAGCAAGGGCAAGACCCGACGGATGTCCCTACCTTCGAAGGCGCACCAAGCGCTTCTGGCCTCCAAGCATCACCCTCTCCCATAACCACCACACACCCAGCCGCCGCTACATCCACTTCCACAACCAACCAGCCTATGGCAGAGGGCACAGGCTTTACTGGCATGCCTCACTACCCCGCCTATGGCATGGGCCCACCTACCACTGCGCTCCTTGAGGCAACTACTGCCAGTGAGCCGGTGGCTTCCAGCTCTGCGCCGCGTTGGTATGCGGCTGACCATCCCCATCCACTCCACGCCACTGGAACCTACATGGAAGTTCCTGGGTATGCTCCTGGGTGTGCACCTGGGTATGCACCCCTGAGTGGGTTGAGGAGAGGACCAGAGTCTCTGGGAGGCAGGAGTAGAGGATCGGGAAGATCCTCCAACAGGTCCCTGACGCGGTCGGAGATCAACGAGGTGCTCCAAGGAGCCACTTCGAAAATCGTGAGCGACCTCACGCAAGAGATCAGGGAGAAACTGCAGCCCCTGATGATCCCGTCCCATGCGTCACCTACGACAGTGGGGATGTCACCCCACCGAGTACAGGCTAACCACCTGGCGGCAGGGTTGACGAATACCCTGGGGAGCCTGAGGAGCCGACCGATGCCTACTCCTGCAGCAGTACCAAGAAGCCCATTCGTCCCGAGGACAGCCCAGCCGCCCTCGAACTCGACGAGGGCCGAGCTGGACCAGCTGGGGCTGACAGCCCTAAGGGCTATGGTGGACGTGGAGCCTTATGGCTCCAGTGATCTAGGCGGAGACCCCTCCGATGATGGGCCGCCTTCGATGACTTCTTCTTCGCCATCGGATGACGAAGACCCTGAGGACCCCGAGGACTCCAAGGGTAAGAAGAAGAAGAAGAAGAAGAAGAAGACCCGACGCCCTGAAGGACGCCGAGCTCAGGAGGCGAAGGCTATTGCCACCTCCAAGATAGTGGTGAACCTGCCTGAATTCACAGGCAAGGACCTCAGCGAGTTCGCTGAGAACTTTGGCCGGTTCCTACGACTGACCGGCCAAACCCACGCGAGTGGGCGAGTGAAGTGCGACCTGCTCCTGCAGTGCTGCAAGACGAAGTACCTGGAGAAGCAGGTCAGGCAGATCGTCACCAACTCCGCCACCTTTGCCGACGTGTTGGTTGCCCTGGAGAGGCAGTACCCAACCTACGAGACCGACCTCTCCATCAGGGCCGAGATCCAGAACCTGCCCGTCCTACCCAACAACCCCAAACCCGGCAGGGTCTCCGAGCTGTTGGCGGACCTGGACCACTGGGCTGGACGACTGACGCCCGGTTCCTACAGCAGCGACGACCTGCTGTTTTGGTTGTGCTCCAAGCTCCCCCGTGAGCTATGGGACGAGTGCCGTCTGACGGCTGAGCGCAAGGCTAGATCCCTCCGCTACGAGGATCTATGCGTGCTGCTCCTGGAGATGGCGCTGGAGAAGGAGAGCGACCAACACCTGAACCACTACCGTCCTGGTGGTGGAGGTTCTGGAGGCAAAGGGTACCAAGGGTCCCGACCTGGGCAGGGGACTACCCCCAAACACGCCCACGCCCGCCTAATGGAGAACGTGAAGGAGCTATTCTGGTGTGATGCCAGAGATGAACAGGGCCACCTGCAGCATTCCTCCGACTGCGAGCAGCGAGACTGCTTTGTTGTCCAGGGGAAGCAGCAGGAAAAGATCACCGGCGCCAAGGTGAAGATGCCGGATCATTACCGCTGCACCATCACGTGTGCATTCTGCGGTAAGCGGAAGCACTATGAGGACGAGTGCTACCATAAGCAACGCCTATCGGCGAAGCTTAAGGGGGAAGATCCTGGCAAAAGCTCAGGCAAAGGTGGAGGCAAGGCCAAAGGCAACGACTCCGGCAAGGGCAAGTCGAAAGGACGTGGTCAAGGTGGTCAAGACAAGGGTCAAGGCGGACGAGGAGGAGGCGCTAATCGCCAGAACGACAACAAGAACAAGGACAAGAACGGAGGTAACCCCAACCCTAATCCAGGGGGGAACTCCGAGCCCTCTGGAGGGCAGTCTGGACCTACCACACGCTCACAGACGCAGGCCCAGCAAGAACAAGGAGCCAAGCGTGAGCATGAAGGTGGTGACGACGGCAACGCCAAGAAGAGAAGCCGTTTCATGAGGATGGCCCGCAAATTGCGGAACAAGGGGTTCGAGGTGACCTGTCCCGCGGAGTTCTGACGGGGACGCTCTGGTGGCACCCAAGACCTGGTGTTTTGGGTACGTATCCGACTAGGGGGACGTGAATACCTGGGGGTACTGGATACTGGAGCCACAATATCGATAGTGGCCAAGAAAATTTTACCTTGTGGGAGCCTGAAGAACACCATGACCACCGCCGCTATACGGATGGGGGATGGACATGTGGTGCACAGCTGCGGGGACTGCGAAGTGGAGGTACCTATGGGCTCCAGGACTATCGCCCATCGGTTCTATGTGATGGACACTGATGCCTTCGACTTTGTACTGGGTACTGACTTCTTCGTGCAGCACTCCCAGATACAATCCCTGACGCTGCAAGCGCCCTACCTCCTGTACGTGGACCACGGCAGTGGCAGAGAGTCTGTGCCACTGGAGCAGTCGGAACATACCTCGAGTTACCTGAGACTATCGAAGGAGGAGCCCTCGAACATGATGGCGGCCTCCAAAACTGAGGACTATCAACTATTGGGGGAAGTCCTAGACCAAGGTCTGAAGGGGTTGGGTTACTCTCGAGAAGACCTAAGTGTGGAACTGTTCGCCAGCGACAAGCAGCATGTACTGGACCTATACTGCAGCAAGGGGAAGAACTGCAGCTACAAATTTTACTGGCCCTCTTTCGGGATGGCCTACGGGAACCCCAGATTCAGTGAACTGGGGAAGGTGCTGACCAAGGTGGCCTTGGAACGTTCCCGTATGGTCCTGTGTTCCCCCGATTGGGGAGCCCATGGGGGCAACAAGTACTGGAGAACCCTCCTTGACAAGCTGACTATCAGCTCTGTGCGGTTACCTGATGAGGCCATCTACGTGCCTCTGGGACGCAAGACGCCCATTGGGAAGCCCGGATGGGGGAGTATGCTCAGCGTGGTGGACGGAAGTCTTACCACCATCCCCTGGGAAGACCTGGACCCTACTCTGGTCCAGGCTATACAACGAGAAAGCGATGGACTCGCCTTGGGTGACTTGAAGGATCGTCTACGACCTCAAGATGCTGTTGAAACTACACCCGGAGGAGATGAGTACGTCGTGACTGACACCAACGCCCCCAACTCTCCCTGTCATGTACCTGTTCCTGATGGAGTCTCTGAGTGTGGACTATCTGAGCTACCTAGCTCTATCCACTCAGACGACGAAACTGAGCACGACGCCTTCTTCGTGCAGACTGCGGTGGAAGAAGTGGAGAACGCCGAGTACGTCGCCCCACTAAAACCCCTACTCTCCATGAGGGTGGAAGACCCCGTGGATGAAGAGCTGGACCCTCGATCCAGGCTCAGGGAGTATGTGGATTCCAAGAGGAAGTTGGTGGCGAAAAAGCTATGCTACGCGAAGCCTACCCGCAGCTCGTGGCCACTGAAGCAAGGACGTATGGGAGACCTATCCCAACTGAAGGAGGACCTCGAACAGAAGATCACCACCTGGCAAAGGGAGGTAGATCTCAAGCTCATGAAGAGCGTATGGGGTGCCCATGTGAGGACCCCGGATGAGGACGACCTCTCGGAAGAATGTGTATGTGAACCCCCTAAAGCGTGCCTATGTTGCCATCGTCCACCGGAGATGGTTGAGCAAGACCTTCTGTATGCCTACCAAGGGCTGAAGGATGCTGCCGCGGGCGAAGAGTCGGTGGAGGACCACCTCCCGACTTCTATTCAAGGGGCAAGCAACTTACACTCCGACGAGGATATGGAGGACAAGATCAAGGTACTGGACCCGCGGGTACAAAAGCTGATAAGGACCTATCTGGAGGTGTTCGGAGAACTACCCCCTCCAGCCTCATGCGACAAGCTGGTACAGATGGACCTCAAGCTGAAACCCGAGTTCGTGGGTCACAAGATCCGGAGGAGACCCTATCCAGCTCCTAAAGAGCAGGCCGACGAGATTGAGCGACAGATACAAGAATGTATCGACGCTGGCCTAGTCCTGGAGTACAAGGATGGGGACTACCCCCTACACTGCAGCCCCTGTTTCCTGGTGGCTAAACCTGGGTCTACAGCCAAACGGCTGGTAGTGGGCTATGGAGAGCTGAACAAGAAGACGCTGAACCACTCAGGGTCCATTCCCAATATGGAGTCTACCCTGGAGAAGATAGCCTCCTGTCGCTACAAGACCAAGATGGACAAGCGAAGTGGATTCTGGCAAGTGGACCTGACGCCCAACGCGCAGGAACTACTGCCCTTCATCACCCCTCAGGGGAGGGTATTCAAGTGGAAGGTCATGCCATTCGGCGTGCCTAACGCCCCCGCTCTGTTCCAAGAGCTGATGAACAAGATCTTGTCCATCCTACGAAGGAGACCTAAGGTGCAGGAGCTCATATCCCGTGGGGCCCAGATGGAGGCTCACATCGACGATGTATGCCTCGGGACCAATACCCAGGAGGATCACCTAATCCTCTTGGGTGAGTTCTTTGCGGTCTGCCAGGAGAACCACACACGACTCAAGCTGGAGAAGTGTGAGTTCATGCAGGAGACCATGCAGTACCTGGGGTTTGACGTTGGCTATGGGTGGTGGACCCCAGCGGCCTCTAAGGCCAAACCCCTGATGGATGCCAAGGTACGACACGAAGACCCCAAGAAAGGACTTCATGATGTACGCAGTTTCATTGGGGCGTGCAACTTCTATCGCCGCCACATCAAAAACTTCACCTACACCAGCGCGGTACTGACTGACTTGATCAAGAAGAGTACTACTTGGCGCTGGGGCCCACAAGAGCAACAAGCGTTTGACGAGCTCAAAGACAAGGTAGCCAACGCTAAGTGCTTGGGCGTGCCTAGGGCACAAGGGGAGATTATCCTGGTGACCGACGCCAGCAATGTGGGCGGTGGTGGAACGTTGTTCCAATGGCAAGCACTAGAGAAGGAGGAGTTCGACTCGGCCATTTCCCAATGGGGGACGGAAGGTCTCAACCGAGATGGAACCCTCAAGCACAGCTACCCTGACGACAAGTGGGTCCTAGTACCTCTGGGCCACTGGAACTGGAAGTGGAACCAGGCCAGGGGGAACTACTCCACCTATGAGCAGGAACTGCTCGCGGGTATGCTGGTGCTATCCTCACAAGCACGACTGTTGGGGAGTAACCCTGTGGTCTGGCTATGCGACCAAGAACCGGTCCGCAGTTTCCAGAAGGGCCCCCCACCTGAGAAGGCCAAGCTACGTCGCTGGTGGACCTACCTCAGTCAACTACGGCTGACGGTACACCATATCCAGGGAGTGAAGAACGAGTGTGCCGACTACATCAGCCGCAACAACTTCGACGCCCTGATTGGTGCCCGGTCTGAAGCGCTGGCTAAGGAAGCGTTCAGCCGTATGGACGTACACCTGGACCTGAACATGACCATGATACGCCCGCTGGATGGACTCCAACAATCGGAGTACCTACAGGAGTTTGGGGATATCTACCGGCGCCTGGAGAAACGCCTTGAACCCCTCCTGGTCAACCAAGACCAGTGGAAGCGGGACAAGAGCTACCTCTGGCACGAGGACCGCATCGTGGTGCCTAGTGACCGAGTCCCAGCGCTGCTGAAGTGGACCCATGAGTCCAGTGGTCATGTGGGTGCTGACCGTACCCTGAGGCTGTTCAAGCAGTGGTTCCACACTACGTGGACTGACGACCAGCTGCGGAAGACGCTCCTGCCTATCGTGGACAAGTGCCCGTGCAGGTCCTGTAAACCAGGGGATATCAGGGACAGAGGTCTCTACTCGACCCTGCCCATCCCTCACTGTGCTAACAGTGTTCTATACGTGGACTACACGGAGATGCCGAAGTTCGGGGGCTATGACTTCGCCCTCGTGGTAACCTGTGGGTTGACCAGGTTTACCAGGGTGTTCCCATGTACCAAGCACATTACCGGAGAGGAGACTATCAAGATACTCCTGGAGGAGTGGTTTTGTGTCTATGGGGCGCCCAAGGAGATCAACTCCGATGAGGACGTACGAGTACGCTCAGATACTGGCTGGTACAAGAGGGTCCTGAGGTCCCTCAATGTCCAGGTGTCTACGGGGATTCCCTACTCTCACACGAGCAACCCCCTATGTGAGCGACAGATTCGTGTCCTGAAGGAGAACGTCAGGATATGGTGCAAAACTGAACGCACCAGAGACTGGGTGAGACTACTCCCCGTCATATCCTTGATGATGAACTCCCAAGAGAGTTCAGCTACTGGCTACTCGCCACATGAGCTATTCATGGGGCGCCCGGCGTGGTTCCTACATGCCCCCTATCCAGAGGACACCCATTCTTCTGTGGGTGAATGGGTCCAAGAGCAACAAGCGAAGGTGGACAAGGCCAAGGCTATGCTCCAGAGAGTGAGGGAGCGTCAGTGGAACAAGAAGAACAAACACCGTGTACCGGCCACCTACCAAGAAGGGGACTGGGTGCTGGTGCACCACAGTCGACTACCCGCCTGGCCACGCTCTACCAGCGATGACCCATACTTCGGGCCGTACAAGATCCTATCTGTGGATGGACACCGTATCACCGTGCGGTGTTCTCCCCGTCTAGGGGGGACCCTGGTGTGCGCCGCTCAACACCTGAAGCGCTACCATGATCCTGAAGACCTCTGTGGGGAGGAGTGGGAGCTGAACGACGAGGAAATCGCCGCTCTGGACCTACAAGGGGCTGCCAGCCCTATGGAAGTTGAAGGTGAACTCCCCGACATGAACGCCGAGGAGATGGCTAAGGAGGGCTTCTACCTGGTGAAGTCTGTCCTACGCCACCGCTATCGCCAGGGTTGGCGCTTCCTCACCCTCTGGGAAGGGTTTGGAGTCGAAGAGGCCACCTGGGAGCCCTTCTCTGCATTTGTTCTACCTGAGGGACGCCTAAACTCAGTTCTGGTTGACTACTTGTCCCAGAACAACCTTGGTGAGTTGTTGAGGCTCGCTGAGATGCTTGCCTCCAAGAATAAAGCTAGGGACTGAACCTTACCCTTACCTGCCAAAGCGTATGTGTGAGTGTGCTAGTCCTAAGGTCCTGAGAGCAAGCCGCAGAAGTGGTGTCCTAATTATACCCAAGTCTGCGCCCTTGCTGAACCTGGAGGGTTGGCTTATTGATGCCACGGGGTACGCCCCGGGTCTCCCCTCCCCTATGCGCCCAATTTCTGTGCTGGCGCAAAACCTTGGGGGAATACCCAGAGTGTTAATCCAGGTATTGTTTCCCCTACCTACCTGTCTACTACAGGGAGGGGTGGCCAAAAGCTATGAAGGCATGCAAAACGCCTGTTTGCTATGTGGCCAAAAACACTAACCTAACCCACTGTCACAGCCCACCAACCCAGCTAAAATTGCAGGAAAAGGGTGGGACAGTGACACGCCCCCTACAGGTCCTACACACCCTACAGTGGCACCATCCTGGTGGGCGAGCGCTGGGCAACTGGCTCTAGCCCCCACGCAGGACTACCACTCCTACACGCACACTCTACTTGGCGTTGCGAAGAGGAAGTTCTCGAGGGTCCTAGCGACCCACCTGTGAAATGACAAGAGAACACAGCGCTGCTAAGCAACTGTGGCCTCACAGGGGACGCCACAACGCGTTTCCCCTGCAAGGGCTTGGAGGGAAGGAGTGCTCTCGTGTGCAAGGCGCAGATGTCGATGAAGTCGGACTCCCTGCTCTGCCACAGGCGGAGCGGAGTTACTGGTTTGTGTGATCTGCGCCCCTGTTTAGCAGGGCATAAAAAAATGCTGCTGCACCACTCACCCTACCTGCCCACCTGTAAAACAAAGGCAAATGAAAGGGCGTTTGCGGCGGAGGAACCAAGGCACACTCCAGGTATTATACCCTTCTCAGTGTGCCCTATAATACGCTGTCCGCAAACACGCTGCATGGAGCAGCTACCCTTATCAAGCAAGCAAGCGTTAAGGGACTCCTCAGGTTCTCTTAAAGAACGTACCGAGGAGCCCCTGGGTAGCCTAAACAAGGTTTACCGTGCGCACTTTGCGTGGCCTACCCTTTAATGCGTGTGTGCATGCACGGCTATGCACAATCACGTGGGCAGACCTGCCCATCTCCACAACAATCTTGACTCCACCAGGGGGTGGCCCCGCCTGGGCGTACCTACCTTACCTACCGCTGGGAAGTGAAGCAAGGAGAGAAAACACAAGGGGCGCACGCGAAGAACGTTGCTATGCACTTGTGTGTATGACTAATCACCCTGATCTGACCGCTAATCATCTGCAATCTTTCTAATCAATCCCTCTACCGCGTCCTATCGTGGTTATCGTTGTTAACGCTGCTACACGACTCGTTCACGGAGACACGAGACGAGCAATGTGTATGCGGCATGCAAGACGAGCATACCTGTAGTTTATACCTGATTCATTGAAGTCTTTTCAATTGATTTTCGAATTCTTGAATTTTTGAAGCTTCTATTAGTGTGGGTGGAATCTGTATGTTTGTTTATTAATGTGTGTCTCGTCATTTTCAAGACTACGTGATACATACGTTTATAATTCCATTATTTTTCCATTTTCCGGCGCTTCGCTAGGAGCCGCTCCTGCGCGCCGCCATTTTGTACGTATGAATTTCTGGACTTAAAAAATCCAGAGATGACTATAATTTCTATAAAAATGTGCTGAAGATGCACAATTGGATTCTACTCAGGTGTGTCGTTTCAGAAAAATTCTGCGCCGTCATTTGACGGATTTTGGTGTCGTCGCTTCGTTTTTGCGTGGATTCGTCCATAATTCTCCCATTCCTGCCTCTGCAGATACCCACGCGCAGCCTCGCTGAGTAGGCCGTGTTCGGGCCGAAACGCAGGTGCCTGGAGAGACTGAGCAGAACCAAGACCCCACCAAGGGGCAAATTAATTTCTTTTCGACTCCCTACGCCCTAAGACAGGTCACAGGTCGCCAGCAGGTTTACGAGAACCCATGCGAGTGTGTATAATGTGTCTTGCGTTTGGGTTGTGTCGACACTGCGTCTTGGAGGAAGGGATGCATATGCACATGCTTGGCATGCTCCCAATCTAACCCAACCAAGCCACAGGAGCCCCGGCAGCGCCAAGAGCGCTGAGTCTTCTGTAGGAAACTGTACAATCAGAGCAGCAAAAGGACGCCAGCCATGGTGAGCGCCCATTTTTCAGTGTGAGGGAGACTGTAGGTATTTTAAAGTAGATGTGGAAACCAAGGAAAGGCCAAGAAAAATTCCCTTTTTCCTAAAATGCGACAGTGGTGGCCACCACAGCACAAGGGGGGAGTAAGAAAAAGTGCTTTTCCATTGCTTTGGGACATACTCTAGTTGTATTAGAGATGCACTGAGCATCCATGCATTTTTATCTTAGTATTGGTCCAGCCAAAAGTGGTGAGAACACATTTTGACCTATGGAACCAAACACCCAATCAGGATATGGAGTGGACCCCTTAATCCCCTTTCAATCAGAAGTAAAACATCTTTTCCTGAGTTGACTGAGCACTGACATACCTAAGGTAGAGCCTATGAATTTATCTATGTTTTTCCATGAATACTTATCTGCCCTAGTGGTATGCACCATAGGGGGTTAGGCACCTCTTTTTGAGAGGTCCTGGGTTCAATTCCTGGTCAGCCTAACTAAGTAGGAAGATCCCAACTAAGTAGGAAGATCCCATGTGACATGGCAGTGACCTCATCGCCACATACCATGCCACCTCAGCACATATGGGACCCAAAACAAAGAGTGCACATCTCCTAAGATGGCACTATGGAGAGAGAGTGATCCTGAGGCAGTTTTCTAACTCTTTTCCCAAAACATTTCAGCTATCTCTGTGAATATGCATTCATTTGTATCCTGAGTTGCAGTTACTGTGAATATCTAATCATCTTTCACTGTTTACACTGCAGCCCTTCATGCTTTGATCCTGAATTACCTTCTCTTTGCATACTGTTGGCTTGGGCTATCCTGGATTGAGTTGGCTTTACTGTATTTCAACAAATAAAAGCTTTTCATCATCCAAAACCAGCAGCAGGACACCCTACAGCAACAACAAGCAGCAGGAGAAGCAAAAACACAGTGCTGAAAACACTATAAACTTTTCTGTCTCCACTCGTGATGCTCCCGGGGGAGTCTCGCGGCGGAGTTTGGCCTCTGCCTCCTCCATTGCGGCGGCGGTGGCTGCGGCAGCTCGCGCTTCGGCTTCCTCCCGAGCACGAGCCGCCTCGGCTTCCCGGGCCTGCTGCAGCCGCGCCTTCTGCGCTTCCAACGCTGCCAGCTCCGCCTCCGTCTTGGCCTTCTCCTCAGCGACCTTCCGTCGCGCGGCCTCGATGGCTTCCTTCTTGGCGGCGTCCTCCTGGGCCTTAGCCGTCGCTTCGGCGTGGGCCCTTTCCTCCGCCTCCTTCTTTGCCCTCTCTTGGGCAAGCGCCTCTTCCAGCGCTTTCACCTCGGCCTCCTTGCCGGCAATGGCCTCCTGCGTCAGGCGGGCTTCCTCGTCGGCTGCCGCCAACTCACCGTTGACCTGGGCAGTTGCTGCCCCATGGGCGGCTGCGGCCGTGAGTCCGGCCGCAATGGCCGCCATGGTCTGGGCGTGGATGGCCATGCCATGCGCCCACTCCGCAGCCTCCTCCTGGGCGATGCCGGCGGCGCTCTCCACGGCAGCGCTGTACTGCCTGGCCCGTTGCCGGGCAACCCGACGGTTGCAGGGCACCCCACAGGCGCGCTCACAGGCGCGCGCCACGTCCCTTTCGGGAGCGACGCTGCTGCTGGAGCTGGCCTGGTCGGCCGGCATCCTCCCGCCGTGGGCCGACTCCACGTCGCTGCTGGGGCCTGCTGGGGCCTGCCGGGCCCTCAGGAGCAGCGGACGGGGCTTGGCCTGGGTCTGCTTGGCGACTTGGATGTAGTCGCCAAGGGTGGTGGAGCCGGGGTGGTGACCACCATTGGCCCGTTGGGGACTGGGGGCTGGGGTTCCGCCCTTGGCGCCTTGGGCGGCTTCGGCGGCCAGGGACTCCTGGTACTCCCGCCACCTCCGGTCCCTCTTCTAGTCCCCGGCGGACCGCTTCTCCTTCCCCGGAGACGCGCTGCTGCTGCCCTGCAGCCTGCGCTCGCTCCCCGTTTCCGGGAAGTTCTTCTCGATCACGTCCCACAGGGAGACGTTGATCGAGGCGCCCGACGGGTAGGCGTTGGGGTCCTCGTCCTCCTCAATCCCGTCGGGGCGCAGCCCTTCGCCGGGCCTGTCCGGCCGGGTCCACGTCCTCCAGCGCTTGCGGCGGAAGCGGTACTCGTACCCTTCCGCCCGCAGCCACTCCTCCACTGCCCGCAGGCGGTCCTCCCCCATGTCCTCCCGGAGCTCGAAGCTCCCGGGCATGCCGCCTTCGCACTGGGGATTGCTGTAGCGGTATTGCTGGTCCCACAGCAATCCGCGCAGCAGGCGCGCCACATGGGGGTGGGGCTGCGGCCACCTCCTACCCGCTTCTTGCCAATTCACCATGGCAGCGGGGGCGTAGTTGGTCTTGAGGTCCTTGATGTGCACTCGGTCAACTCAACGAACTGGTTGTGGTTGTTGAGGAGGGTGCTGCAGCACTGGATTGGAAGTGCGGCTGGTGCTGGTCAGCCGGTGGTTGTGGAGGTGGTTGACGCGGCCTTGCTGGTCGGCCGATGGGACTCCGGGTCGGCCGATGGGGCTGATGCAGGAGTCCTGGTCTGTGCACCTCTTTCACGGTTGCTGCGCGGTCAGGGCGATGCTCTGGACGGCGCTGCGGGCTCCGTGACGAACTCGGCGCTGTCGCTGAGTGGCGCTGCGAGCCGCTGCGCTGCGCTGCGAGACGCTGCGCTGCGCTGCGAGCTGCGAGCTGCGCCGCGCTGCTGCGACGCGCTACTCGGGGTTGTTGGCCCCGAGTGGCACGCGAGGGCTGGGTAACCCCGCGGCGGTGAAACGCTTTTGACGCGTTCCCGTGGGGGGCCGGCCACGGGACGCTGCGGTGACACGCACAGGTGAGCAGGCAGGCAAGGCACTACGCTCACAAGGGCATCAATACGCCTGTGTCATGTGACAAAGCGTTTCAGAATCCTTGCCACTCTGCAAAGAGGGAACAAAAGTATGTACAACAACACATCAGGATATGTAAACATGGGGTTGAGACTGGACTGGGGTAAGGGCATTACAGGACAATAGACACTCAGTCCTAACTCGTATCCCATTCCCAGGTCCGACCCTCTCAGTGGCTGGTGGGGGCGGGGGCTCAAACACAACCCATGCCCTACTCAGTCCGGACCCTGAAACCCTGCCACCAAGGGGGGTGTCCCGCCCAGCCACAGGCGAGCTCCTGGGAACCAAGAGGCTTCAAGGCCAACCGACAGTGGCTCCCTATGCTCCCCTAACGGCAGGTCCCAACTCCAATCTGAGCCAGAGATATGGCCCCGCCATTATCCCTCAGGAGTTGGTAGCTGAAAATGGGCTGTTTCAGCCCAAACTGATATTAGCTTGAAAAACTCCAAAATTGACCTCTCGTCCGGACCCGCCAGAGGTAGGGACGAGGCATCTGACCCTATGCCCTTCGAGAATGAACTCCCTGGAACCCTCACCCAACCTGGTTCCCTCTGAGTTCCCGGCATCAGGGCACCACGGATGAGTCAGGTGGGGTCATGATGCCAAAACCACCAAAATTGGCGTCATTCCCACGCGTGCCTCGCCCAGCCAAGGTAAGGCCAATGGCTCACAGGGTAGGAGGCAGGACCTAGGACTTATATCTGAGTGTACAACTTGGACTTAGGTCCGGGCTCCCTATGGGCTTAGAGAAATGGGGCCGCCAATTGACCACACGGAAGGGGGAAATTGGGGTCCCAAAGTTGGGTCATTTTGGCTGCCTGAAATGAGCCAAAATTCGGTGTGCTCCCAATAGTATATCTCCACGCCGGCTTGGAGATCGGATTCCCCATTCCATACGCGATCCACCGGGAGTCCAACGGAGACTCCCATGCCCTTGGCTCTCAAAGATCTCCATGCTACTTGGCGTGGTGACGATCCCAATGGGGTCCACAAATGCCAAAATGGCAAAATTGCCCACACTCACTTTGGGCTAGCACCTTAACGAAGGTGGCTCCGCTTCGCCCACGTGGTGTGTGGACCATGGGGACCAACGTCCCTATCACCCATGTCATATATGGTCCATTGGTCCAAGCGTCCGGCGTGCACGAAGGTTAGAACATGGTGCACGGCGGGCAGCAAAAGTGGAAAATTGCACAAAATGGCCAAAAATGCGCACACTCATGGTTAAGGCAAATGAGGCACATGCCCGACTCGGACCGGAGTGTGCTATAGGATAGGTATCAAGTCATGTTGGTCCAACATATCTTTTGGGCGTCGCCCAACTCCTCCGATATTGGGAATGGCAGGGTCGCCAAGTGAGCCCATGATTTGGGATAGTCCCAAATCGCCAACATGGCGGCCACGGTATGCCAAGCCTAAGAGGAGTCATTCGCCGGGTCCAAGATATGTTGGGCACCGAAGTATGTACCCTCATATCATACTTGGGTCATGATGTCCATTGAGCGCAACGTTGAGATACACGGTCGCCACTTGACATCATGACGGGCCAAAAATGGCAAAATTGGCACAAAGACACACAAAAGTGCATTGAAAGGTGCACAATTATATTATAATATCTTTGGCTTGGATCGTGCAATCACTTAATCCTTCTACACACAATGACTTGACACCAATGACCTTCGATCCCACATATGTGCTCCACTTGGGGCGCCTTGAAAGGTTACAAGCGCTGCTTCCCAAGTGGGCACATGAAAATATGGAAAATTGCAAAACACACACTTTGCTCCCAACGCATCGCTTCAGGTTCACCACACAAGCTTCCCTTCACGAAGGTTAGGCTTGCAATTGATCGTAGGGAGTATGGAGAAGGGGCTTGCACAATATGAGGTCCATTGGCGGGCTTGTCTTGGAGCAATGGGCCCGCCAAATGGGCACGCAACACAACACATGGCACATACCACATATTGCCCAAAAAGGCAGCTCCCACCACGATATGTCATGCCCCTCCAAGGGCATAACTTTGTGTCAATCGCTCATAGGAACTCAAGGAGAGTTCCTATGCAACACCAACACTTGCGCGCTACACTCGAAAGTTATCTTAACGCACGCAATGTCATGGCCAAAGAGTTATAACGCAAACTCTACCCTCTTGACCATGATGCATTACACTAGCGCGCACGTGTGGAAACGCAAGGCATATGATGCTTCCTAAAATACGTCGGGAGTATTGTGAATACATCCCACGTTTCCTTATTGTCATTCCTCGCAAGCAACACGAGATATGACCTTCACAAGTGGCCTCACGAATCAACTTTGTTTTGCCCATATCTTTGAGACAAATGGGGGGCAAGAGAAAAGGAAAGTTGATTCGTGCATAGGGAAGCACGTAGGTCCACTCGAAGGAGGTCAAATCAAGTGCGGGGATGTCGAAGTCGAAAATCCGATTTCGACATCCTGAAAAATTCGGATTAAGGTTGCGAGTATTAATTATGAAAATTGCGGAAGCATCCATGCAGTTCCTGGCGACTTTGGAGCCTTCGTGACGGATTGCGTTAAAATTTCCATTATAAACAGTTAAACTGGCGGTTACGGTAAAGTCGCGATCCAACCGCCAGCAGTCAAAACAGTGAGTATCAGAACGGAAGCGTAAAAATTGACGGAAACAATATGAAAATAAAACCCTGTTGATTCCTGATATTCTGATACACAAATCTCCGCTGGCGGTGCATCGGTTGCTGATGCGGGGCTTTACGGCACGGAACACTTCCGTACATGGGGTTAGTGGACCGGAGACCGGTTGTATGCCGTAACCTGGCCATGGGGTTCTGGGTACCGCTTCAATAGGCCTGTGGAAGACAACAAGTGGGACAAAATAGTACATGGATTTTTATACAGGTGGATATATGTAAAGAAAATGAGAACCAATGTTTTACATTTATTTGGATTCTTATGAAGATATCATTTCATTGTTAGATGGATAAAATTTTAGCGTTTGGTGAATTTTCATCTTTTATCGATTCATTCCGCAGGTAGATCTCGCCTGAAACTGAGAACTAAATGATAAAGATAAGTGTCAACTGCAAACTTTCCCGATCAGCAATGACCCCGACAGGTCCCGACAGCAAGAACTCGTCCCGACAGCAAGAACTTTTATTTATGCAAGCATTTCATTGAGTTAATCCAAAAATTGTTTCTGATTGCGTTTTTGTCCTCTTCTTTTCACATTTTCTGTTTATAGTTTCTGTTATGAACATGCTCTCCGTTATCTGAGACAAAGCCGCAAGAAGAAGAAACAAGAAAGAAAAGGTACTTGTGTGTGTGTGTGTGTGTGTGTGTGTACAACGCCCGCACAGCAGAGCGCAGCACCATTCAGCACCGTACGGCACAGCACAGCACAATTTCAGCACCGCACGGCACAGCACAGCACAACTCAGCACCCCACTAATCTTCAACCTGCAGCGACACGCTGAAGCAAATGACGGAGCAGTTTGAGAACACACAAACACAACTGGTTGATCAAGTCCAGGTAATTCACTTTGCCAAAGTGCACTGCTTTTTCAGTTTGCCGCTTCCTCTCTTTCAAACAGTGAACCACTATCTCAGACTATTATGAACAGTCTGTTGACGCAGTTTGACGATCTGAAGACTTTAACGGCTGATGCTGTCGACGCTGCTTGCGCAGAACTGAATGTATGTCGCAGAGGGTAGTAGCGTCGAGGGCTTACACGTGCTTCGCACTTGTGCATTTTCAGGTTTTGCACAAGGAAAACGTTGAGAACGATTTGCAAGTTTGCCGCACACGAGAGGACACACGGGGCCTGCTCGACGCCATCGCCAACGGTTGAGACTCTTGCGCATCACTGTGATCTTGCACTGCTGACTGCGCCTATGCTGCCTGAAAGCTTAACGATGACGAGCATTTCGTAGTGCCAGGCACGCGCGTGGCTGTGTGTGCCTGTGCTGCCTTGGGACAACCGAGAGCCTTGGACTTTATCAGCTTTGTGGACTTCTTTGGTTGCTGTGGGGGGAATTGCGTCCTTTGTTCTGTCGGATGATCATGTGGAGGTTTGGGCAGTTTTTCCAGCTTTCTCTATCTGGCACTGGTGTTCAAGCACACGGGAAGGGGTGTACGATGTGCCGAAATTTGGACAGTGCCTGGGGGCCGGTGTGGTATCGTAATAAGAGGAGCACTTGGTTGCTCTGAAGTGGGTGTGCAACGCAAACTCACCTTTTCGTGGTGATTGTTTGGAAACGCACCCACAAGGTAAGTTGAGTGTAGCACAATCGAACTTCAATCACCCTCTTTTCTCTGAGTGTTTGTTTGTTGGACCTTTGAGCGTGCACAAAGAGGCAGTGATGTTTCATGGCCCAGCCAGCACCGTGAAGCATATTCAAGGCCAAAGGATGTCTCTCTGCTTTGTTTCTGGTTGCATGGTGCCCCGGTGGTCAAGGCAAGTACCTGTTCTGCCAAGAGGGCCCAGTGTTCCTGATGTATTTCTGTGCGTGCAACAGTACAGTTTGGGTAAAAATATCTTGGGTAAAGATTATGCCCCAGTGTTCCAAACGGTGGGTGATCTCTCCCGCTTACAATATTTCAATCTCTGTAACTTTTCAGGCCCACCGCCAAGACCCTGTCTTCAATGCATGGGATTCCACACACTGCCCAGTGGGGGAGCAAATCTAAGAGGTGGTGTTACAATGCTGACCACCATTCCTGATGACCAACATTAGGTGTAACATAGATCTCCACCCTTGGATAGATCATTTTTCATCAGGCCCAGGGGGCGTTGTAGCATGGGGTGGGTGGGTGGTAGTCCAAATAGTGTTCAGTTCAGTGTTCAAGGTTTGGAAATTATTCTCCCAAATAAGTGGATCATTGAAAGAACAGTGCAAGGCATAAACAAAAAAAAGTGTAGCGCGTTACTCCTGGTCACGGACCTGTAGAATTGGTGTTTTTTAAAAACCATGGATTATTTTTCTAGACTTTGCACGTAAAATATTTTGCAAGCTGTTGCAATGTTTTTTTTGCACCATTCCATTGTATCATCCTTGAAACTCTACATTGATTTTCTTCTACTTTGCATGTAAAACATTTTGAAGGATCTGTCTGAAATTACGGAGGCAAAACTAGTGGTCGGGGCGCGAAAAAGGGTTAAATTTCGGCTGCAAAACTTGCCTCATGGAGGCAGGGCCCAAATTTAAAGGTCTAAAATTGGTCATTCCGTTGTAGCACAAGCGTCATCACAAGCACCATGAATAGCGTCAGCACTCACATCATTAGGTTTGCACGTGTTGCAGAGCTGAGCGCAGACTCTGTATCATTGATAGAGAACCCTCTTTGCAGCAATCTATATTGCAATGAACCACTTTTGACACAAAAAGTGCAGTGGACGGGAAACAAGCCAAGCAATGTGTGTCACAATGACGTTGGTGTTTTTTACATGTGATGTATGCCACAGCAACATTTTGGCAGGTTTTGTGCCGCATTATGGGCATGGGCTGGGAATCCAAAGTTTCCTAAATTGTGGTGTGCAGTCTGTTTGCTCATGATAGTTTCGGGTGACTTGGGGTAGGAATGACAAGTCCCACCTAATGTCCGACGTCCCACCACAAGAGGTTCCAGTGAACCGAGCGTATGAAGAAAGTGAGGTAGAGTACCTGCTGGCTTTATGCATGTGCATGGGCCTGGGTCAATGGGCAGCTCTGGCCAACAATGCAGCCCCATGGCGCACGCGAACTGCCTTGGGCTCAATCATTGTGAACAGCGAGCACGGCAGCTGGTTGGGGATGGAGCGCGGCAAGAGGATTTGCGCAAAGTATTGCGGGATGAATACGACCAATAGGCTGGCTGCTGTCAGGAAGCTACGGGAAGAGGTGTTGAAAAAGTACACGAAGTACGACACCCCGGCTTGGAACATCAAGTTTTCGTCCAATTTCTTGAACGTGGCCGAGATGTCTGCCAAGGACCTTGATGAGGCTCAGCGAGTGCGGGCATGTAGCTCCAATGCACCACCTCCTGGGCCTTTGCATGGTACTGAGGCAACGGCCCGACGAAACCGAGCAGGGACGGTTGCAACCCTCCTACGCAGGGAGTTGGCGGCACCGAATGCCCACGAGGATGGCAATAACTTGACCACCAATGCCTACCGCAACAAAGTATGTACCAATCCTTGGAGGTTGTGCAACTCGCGAGTGCCGGTTGACTGCTCCAAAAATTTGTGTGCCACTTGTTGCCGTGGGCTTGGGGTGGCCCTGTTGGTAGTTTCCAACGCTCTGGGTGTTGGTCATGCAATGCCAGAGTGCTTGAGCAATCCAATGGTATGCCATTCCGTTGGAAGTGCACGGCGACCTGGGCACATCCCTACTCCTTCGCATTCTTGGACGAGTACGTGCATTCTCTAACATCAAGAAGTTTGGCCTTTTTCATCGAGTTAAGAGCCGAGGTGGATCATAAGAATATAATGAGTTGACCTACTTTTTCTTGGCGGCGTGTGTACTACATCATTGTGAGATTCACTTTGATTTGCAAAATGGTTGCGAACCTACAGCTGAGCGGCCATGCAAATGTGCATAGTAGATCACCAAGGGTGTTAGGAATTTATGATTGTCAAACAATGCAAATGATTGGACCATCGATATGCGATTTGCATCATTGCTTTGCACGCCTTTGGGGAGGTTTGCTAAGGCGAGATCTGACAATTTGACATGAACAAAGACCATTTTTGTTACTATCGAACTGCCTGTTTGAGGTGTTTGTGGCTTTCCATCGATAGGGTAACACATTGGGCGACAGGGAGGCGACAGGGAGGCGACAGGGAGGCGACAGGAAGGCGACAGGCAAGCGACAGGCAAGCGACAGCCTAGCGACAGGAGAGCGACACGTTACCACGTTGGGGGACAGGGAGGCGACAGGGAGGCGACAGGGAGGCGACAGGGAGGCGGCAGGAAGACGACAGGCAAGCGACAGGCAAGCGACAGGCAAGCAACAGGAGAGCGACAGGTTACCACATTGGGCGACAGGGAGGCGACAGGGAGGCAACAGGGAGGCGACAGGGAGGCGGCAGGAAGACGACATGCAAGCGACAGGAGGGCGACAGGGAGGCAACAGGAGATAGCGACGGGAGAGCGACAGGAGGGAACGACAGGAGAGCGACAGGAGAGCGACAGGAAGGCGCCACGCAAAAATTAGCATGGCGACAGGAAACAACAGGAAGCGACAGGAAGCGACAGGATAGCGACCGGAGGGCGGCAGGAAAGCGACAGGGAGGTAGGTAGGTAGGTGCACTCGGTCGTGGAGAGGCGCCCCATGGTTCCCCCTGGCGTCGCCCCTGTGACGAACAGGAAGAGGCTTCGCGCGTGAAGAGGGGAGGCGGCTTACTTCCCGCTAGACCTGACTGTTGGCCCCCAACAAAGCGGCCCCGGGCTACGCCGGGAGGGCTGATCGCCGCCAGCGTGACATACTTGTCTCGCCGGGAGGGTGTGCCCCCGTGCTTGCGCACGTCCCCTCCTTTGGGCGGAACCCTAGGGGTTCACCGGACTTCCTGGCGTATCCCGTTCCCAAGGCGTGCATGCACGTTCCTGGTACTAGGGTTCCGAGGCGCTTGTGTGTCGCACGCTCCGCCTCGAGTCCCAAAGCAGCGCAGGCCTTAGGATGCAGCCTTACCCCCGGGCTCCGGATCTCGTTTGGCCGGGTCACCTGCATGGCACGGGCTGCCTCAGTGCCCCGGCTGTGGGCACTGGGTTTCCTACTGTTGTGTGGTGTTTGTGTTTGGGTCCGGTTGGCGGTTGGGTGCGGGTTTTGTTAACCCCGTCTGTCCTGGCTGGGGTTTAGGGTGGGTGTTTTTGGGCTCGATTTGTGGTGTTGTCCCCCTAGTGTCGGCTATTTGTGGTGTTCGTGGTTGGGCTTCGGTTTCGGTCTGCTTTTGGGACGTGTGTGGTTTCGTGGGCGCCCCGCTTGCCCCCCGCCGTTTCCGGTTCCGGCGCGCGGTGTGGGCGTGTGTGCCGGGCCCGGGTCTCGCCTGTGCCCAGTCCGTCTTGGCTGGGTTGTCGGGGTGTGTTTTTTTTTTTTTTTTGCTTTGGTCTTTTCTTTTCTTTTTTTTTTTTCTTTTCTGGGCTTTGTGGTCGCTGTCCCTCCATCCCCTTTCTTTCGGGCTGGGCTGGTGGCCCTCTTTTTTTTTTTTTTTTTCTGTCCCTTTTCCCCGTGGTCCGCTGTTACTGGCTTGGTGTTGCCGGTTTTGGGTGGGTGGTTCGCCTGTGCCTCTGCGGGGGTCCCCCCCTTTTTTTTTTTTTTTTTTTTTTTTTTTTTTTTTCTGGGGGGGGGGCCTGGCCGCCTGTGGTGGTGTTGGCGGGTGGTTGGGCGGCTGTGGGCTGTTTTCGTGCCTTTTCCCCTTCCCCCCTCCTTTTTTTTTTTTTTTTTTTTTTTTTTTTGGGGGGGGGCTTGCCTGTTCCTCCCTCTGCCTTCCCTGGGCTGGCGCACGCACTGGCCTGTATTCAGTGTTGTCTTCCGGGCTGGTGTTTTCAGTTGCGTTCTGTGTGGCCATGTTCCGGCCCCATGGGTCGGGTGGGCTCTGTACACTGTGGGCTCGGCGCCCCTTCTTGCTGGGTTAGGTCCTGGCTCTGCCGGCTGGGCGGCTGCGCCAGGCGGCTGCTTGTGGTTTTGGGTTAGGGGGCTGGGGTTGCTCGTGTCCTTACCCCTCCGCGGTGCCGGCTGTAATCTTCTGGGTGGTCCGTCACCGTTGTCGCCTGGCGCTCTGTGGTCCCGTGTGTGGCCTGTGGTGCCGGTGTGCGGTGGCTGGCTTCGGTTAGTCCCTCAGGTTAGGGTCAGTTGTGTCGTGTTGTGCCACTCTGTGCCGCGTCGCGTCGCGTCGTGCTGTGGTGCGTTGCTCTGTGGCGCGCTGTGGTGTGGTGTGCCGTGGTCTCGCGTGGTGCCGCGGTGGGTCAGTGGAGGTCAGCCTGGGCTGTGTGGGTCGGTTAGGTCTTCGGGAAATTCTGCTGAATGATCACGGTGTCCTTGGGGCGTGCACACTGACTCTCACCCATGGACTCAATCTTCACCGGGCCTCGCAGACAGGCAGGTGTACTCGGGGTGTAGGAAAAGCGTTCCTTCTCCAAGGCAGACAAACAGACATCAGGAGTCGGACGGTGGAGGTGGCTTCCGAACGCTGTTTGAGTGGCGAATGGCTTTCACTGCAGCTCGGCTGCGCTGGCAGGGTCCGGGTCGGTGCCGCCGGTAGGGATGAGCTCACACTGTAGGGTCAGGGGGATGTCCATATCTCCGGTGCTGGACTGCTGGGGTCCGGGGCATCGGTAGTATCCTTGGTACTTCCAGTCTTCACGGCGCTCGGAGATGGCGTTGAAGGGGGGCACCGTCCAGCAGCACCAAAGCCTTCGCGATCGATCACAGCGTTTCGCTTCCCCTTGCGATGCTCGATATTCATCATGGACGGGATCGGTGCGCCGCCGCAGTGCCATTCCTCCACTGGACGCAACAGGTTGGTGACGGACGCCCTCACGGACGTGAGACCAGCCGAGATCAAGCCCCCGTAGCAATACTCTGCGTCAAACCGCGACGGTAGCGCAGCCCGGCCCTTATAGCCCATGGTGTGGTCGCGTGACGGTCCGTGGGGTTGCCCTCCCTGGGGGCCTGTGCCTTGGTCTCGTGTCCTCTGGGGCTGTCGTGGTGCCCTTTTCCTCCGTGTCTTGGTCCCCGTTCCCGTTCCTTCCTGGTTCTTGGGTGGTGTCCTGACCCCATGTGGTGCCGCTTCCGGCGCCCTGTCCCTGCGTGTGCCTGCCCTCACTTGGGGTCCTTCCGTGCCCTCTTGCCTGTGTGGTCCTTGGTGTCCCTTGCCCTTCCCTTGCCCTTGTCCTGCCCCTTCCTGGTGTGGTGGTGGTGGGAGGGGCGGGGTGGGGAGGGGGCGCCGGTGGCCCAGGCTTGGGGGTGGGTGGCCTGGAGCCACCGGCGGAGGGCTTGGGGGGTGTAGGGGGGGCGGAGGCCCTGGACCGCATCGCGGAGGAGGGCCTCCCATGCCGCTTGCGGCATGATGGCCTCCGGGGCGGCCTCATTGGGGTTTGCGGGGGTGCGGGTGCGCACCTCCTCGAAGGTATGCACCGTGTGTACCCCTCTGTGTCTTCCCGCTCCCCCGGCCCATTTCACCCAGCGGCGGAGCTCCTGCAGAGCGGAGGGAGACCACCAGGCGAGGTAGGCGGGGGCCCGGGGGGGGGAGGGGTCCGTGCCTGGGGTCCTGGAGCGGCGGGGGGAAGATGTGGACCTGCGGTGGTGGCGGGGGTGGCGGTGCCCGGGGGAGCGGGAGCGGCGGCGGCGGGGGCTGGGGGTGGAGGACGGGTACGGGCGGAGGGGGGAGCGGGAGGGGGAGGTGGACATGGGGCGGCGGTGGCGCGCTCGGTGGCGTCCGGGGGAGCGGGAGTGGTGGTGGCGGGGGCTGGGGGTGGTGGATGGGTACGGGTGGCGGGGGGAACGGGGAGCCCGGCGGGGCGTGTGGGGGGAGGGGGAGGTGGACGTGGGGCGGTGGCGGCGTGCCTGGCTGCGTCGGGGGGAGCGGGAGTGGTGGTGGCGGGGGCTGGGTGGCCGGTGGGGGGAGGGGGAGGGGGACATGGGGCGGCGGTGGCACTCGTGGTGGAGCCCGGGGGAGCGGGAGCGACGGGAGCGGGGTCCCTGGGGGTCGTGGTGGTACCTGGGGGAGCGGGAGCGGCGCGAGTGGGTGGTTGAGGCGCGGTGGGAGTGTGGGCGCCGTGGGCGAGTGTGCCGTGCGGGGGGGGAGCGGGAGCGCCGCCGCTTGCGGGACCGGCCCTCGTCGCTCGAGTCGGGCCAGTCCGGAAGCGTCGGCGGCCTCTGGGGGGGCTCGCGCGGCGCCGCTTGGGGGGGGAGGTCCCCCGTCGTCCTTGGGGCCCCTTCGGCCATCGGATGGTGGCCGGGGGGGTACGGGGCGTCACGCGGTGCTGGTTGGGGGGGGAGATCCCCCGTCGTCCATGGGGCCCCCTCGGCCATCGGATGGTGGCCGCGGGGGTACGGCTGGTACGGGCGTGGTGGCTGGTACGGGGGGGGTGGGTATGCGAGCGGGGCGTTCGGCGGCTGCCATCCCGTCCGCTGGTGCTGTTGGTGTACGGGGGGTTGCGGCCCGGTGGGGTAGGGCGGTGGGCAGTGGTAGTGGTGGGGGTGGTGTTGGTAGTGGTGGTGGTGGGGCCGCTGGTGGTGGTGGTGTGTGTAGTGGTGGGGTTGATGTTGCGGGTATGGCCCATGGAGTCCTTGTGGGTTTTCCGGTCCCCCTTGTGGGGGTGGGGGGTTGGGCATCGTGGGCAGTCCCGGGGGTGCACTATGTGGTGGGCATGGAGGAAGGGTTGGGGGGCGGGCTTGACGGTGACGATGGTTGAGGGGTCCCACGTCCCTGGGTCGGTTTGGCCGGCGGTGGTGGTGGTTTGTGGGGGATGGATGACGGGGCGTTTGATGACGGGGATTTTGACGAGGTTTTGGAGGGGGTCGTGCTGGGTGGCCGTCTCCGCGGTGGTGGTGGGTGCCGGCGGGAGGGGGGCGCGGGTCGTGGTGGGTGGGGGGTCCTGGCTTGGGCGAGGGCCTGGGCGGGGGTGGTATCGGGTGGTTTTGTGTCGTTGCGTATGCGGTGTTGTGTGTGGTCGCGTGGGCGCCGGCTTGGGTTTGGGGTTGGGTTTGGGGTTGGGGTCCGGTTTGGGTTTGGGGTCGGGTTTGGGGTTGGGGTCCGGTTCCAGGTTGAGGAGTACCTCTGTCCGGAGGTGTGAGGGCGTCGATGCCGGGTCGGGGGTCGTCCCGGTGGGTTGCCGGGGTGCCTGAGTCGCCTGTGTGGGGGTTGGGGGGTTGGTGCGTGCGGCCAATGCACCACCTCCTGGGCCTTTGCATGGTACTGAGGCAACGGCCAGACGAAACCGAGCAGGGACGGTTGCAACCCTCCTACGCAGGGAGTTGGCGGCACCGAATGCCCACGAGGATGGCAATAACTTGACCACCAATGCCTACCGCAACAAAGTATGTACCAATCCTTGGAGGTTGTGCAACTCGCGAGTGCCGGTTGACTGCTCCAAAAATTTGTGTGCCACTTGTTGCCGTGGGCTTGGGGTGGCCCTGTTGGTAGTTTCCAACGCTCTGGGTGTTGGTCATGCAATGCCAGAGTGCTTGAGCAATCCAATGGTATGCCATTCCGTTGGAAGTGCACGGCGACCTGGGCACATCCCTACTCCTTCGCATTCTTGGACGAGTACGTGCATTCTCTAACATCAAGAAGTTTGGCCTTTTTCATCGAGTTAAGAGCCGAGGTGGATCATAAGAATATAATGAGTTGACCTACTTTTTCTTGGCGGCGTGTGTACTACATCATTGTGAGATTCACTTTGATTTGCAAAATGGTTGCGAACCTACAGCTGAGCGGCCATGCAAATGTGCATAGTAGATCACCAAGGGTGTTAGGAATTTATGATTGTCAAACAATGCAAATGATTGGACCATCGATATGCGATTTGCATCATTGCTTTGCACGCCTTTGGGGAGGTTTGCTAAGGCGAGATCTGACAATTTGACATGAACAAAGACCATTTTTGTTACTATCGAACTGCCTGTTTGAGGTGTTTGTGGCTTTCCATCGATAGGGTAACACATTGGGCGACAGGGAGGCGACAGGGAGGCGACAGGGAGGCGACAGGAAGGCGACAGGCAAGCGACAGGCAAGCGACAGCCTAGCGACAGGAGAGCGACACGTTACCACGTTGGGGGACAGGGAGGCGACAGGGAGGCGACAGGGAGGCGACAGGGAGGCGGCAGGAAGACGACAGGCAAGCGACAGGCAAGCGACAGGCAAGCAACAGGAGAGCGACAGGTTACCACATTGGGCGACAGGGAGGCGACAGGGAGGCGACAGGGAGGCGACAGGGAGGCGGCAGGAAGACGACATGCAAGCGACAGGAGGGCGACAGGGAGGCAACAGGAGATAGCGACGGGAGAGCGACAGGAGGGAACGACAGGAGAGCGACAGGAGAGCGACAGGAAGGCGCCACGCAAAAATTAGCATGGCGACAGGAAACAACAGGAAGCGACAGGAAGCGACAGGATAGCGACCGGAGGGCGGCAGGAAAGCGACAGGGAAGCGACAGGGGAGCGACAGGGGAGCGACAGGGGAACGACAGGAGAGCGACAGGCAAGCGACAGGGGAGCGACAGGGGGCCAAAAGTGCCAAAACAGCGACAGGGAGGCGACAGGGAGGCGACAGGATGGCGACAGGAGAGCGAGGTGGCCCGAATCTAATGGAGAGATCATGGGTGGTGGCACCCATGAGGCCACTATCAGTATGGAATTCTGGGAGCATGAGCGCTTGAACCGCCCTGATCAGGCGAAGAGAAGCACTCTATCCGGGAACTTCTATGTGGCCGACATTACTGATTGGGATATGATCATGGGGTACGACTTCATGGTGGCCAACGCCATTGGAGCCCTTCCCCATCGCGCAACGCTGGTCCGGGAGGACGATGAATGCCTCACATGGCTGTCCACGGATTATGCATGCGGATCATCCCAATGGAATGCTGAGGAAGAGGATCGGATCGTCCGAGCGGTGCAAGCTGTGGGTGCCAAGTCCAGAGGAGACCGTGGAGTTCAGCTCACGGAGTATGGAATGGCGCCGCAAGTGTACACCAGGATGATTCAGACGCTGGGAGCTGAAGTGCCCGAGACGGACGTCTTCGCTTCCCGGGATGCCCCACTTCTGCGGAAGTGTAGGAGGCATTGGCATCGAGGAGACTCAGCCTGGCACAGGCATTGGGGTATGAAGGAGTGGGGGCCCATGTATTGGCATGGCTCCCTGGATAACACCAGACGTACGGTGGAGAAGATCGTCGCGGATAGGGCGAAGGGGATCCTGGTCATAACCGGCATAGGATCCACCCCATGTCCGCTGGAGGGTCTCAAGTCGACGCTGGACTCCATCACCCTGAACGAGATGTCATTCGGGCCAGAGGAGGAGTTGTTCATCGACGCCAAGGGTGTATCAATGCCCTCCCCGGGGAAAGCGTGGGGTACCAAGGCTTTCCTGGTGGATGGGGCGCAAGCCCAGCCCACGGGTGATGAAGCATTCATCCGTAGGGTGGAGGCGGTGCCCATGAAGGTCATGTTTGAGCCCAAGGAGGGGACGGATCAGCCAGTGGATGGCATTGACATCCTGTCCAACTCCGAGATCGACGACGTCGTCAACTACATGCGAATGGGGATGCACGACCGTGTGGCAGCCAAGAAGGGGCGGGCCATGGTCACATCTCCGCATTGGTGGGATGACAAGATGTTGGTCACCGGCAAGTACGAGAAGGATGAGTTCGTGGCGAGGGTCATGGATCACATCGCGGACCAATACGATGGTCCGGTTGGGTCGGACCCACCAACATGGGATTTTCCAAGAATGGGTGTCGATAGCGACATTCACCAGCCCGAGGCCGCAAATTTTCGAAGATTATCGGTGGGAAGTGCACCCCACGACGATGAAGACGGCATATCGGACGAGGAGAAGTCGGACTCGGACCCAGAAGAGGCCTATACCGCAGTGCGGTCGGTTGTATCGATACCGAAGCAAGCGGCTGACGAAGCCCAGGAGAACCCGAAGGTCGCCGAGCTGAAGGAGAGGCTGATCAAGGCCTATCCGCGGCTATTCAGTGGCGTCGCCAACAAGAACCCTCCAGATCGTGGGAAGCTTGGCACAGCGAAGATCAAGCTGAAGCCGAAGCCCAAGATCTATCGTCATCGGGAGTACCAACTTCAGGGCGATCGAGCCGAGGCCATGAAGAAGCTGTTGGCCGAGTTCATTGAGCGGGGATGGATCGAACCTTCCGACAGTGAGTGGGCCAGTCCAGCCTTCATCGTGCCCAAGAAGGAGAAGGGCGAGTGGAGGTTGGTGGTTGATTACAGAGGTTTGAACGAGCAGACCGAGCACGACTCGTACTCGCTTCCCCTGATCGACTCCATCCTCCAAAAGCAACAGAAGAAGCGGATTTTCACGGTGTTGGACCTGAAACACGGTTACCACCAGATGCCGCTACACCCGGACTCCAGGCCCTGCACAGCGATGTCGACGCCGCTGGGGCCCATGCAGTGGGAAGTGGTGCCTATGGGTGCCAAGAATGGCAACGCCGCTTTCCAGCGCATGATGGAGGACCTACTCGGTCCTGTCCGGGACTGTGCCGATCCCTTCGTGGATGACATCATCATCGGGTCCGGCACGGAGAACATGACTGAGGACGAGCTAATCGACGCGCATGAGAAGGATCTGCGCCGAGTGCTCAGCGAGTTGGACAAGCACAACATGGTGTGCAAGCCCACCAAAGCCTCACTCTTCGTGAAGGAAGTGGAGTTCGCGGGTCACGTGGTTGGTCACGGGCAACGCCGTCCCATGCCTGGGAAGCTGGCGTCCCTGCACCACTGGGAGAAGCCCCAGACCATCAGCGAACTCCGGTCCTTCATGGGGTTCTGCAACTACTATTCGGGCTATGTCCGGATGTATGCAGAACTGTCGGGGCCGCTGCACAAGATGCTGCAAGTGGGCAAGTTCGATGGCCGGAAGGGGAGCAAGAAGAAGCTTGCCTGGACCCCTGAGGCTGAGGATGCGTTCAACCGCCTGAAGGAGCGACTCCTGGGGCAGTTGGGGCTATTCCTGGTGGACCCGGACAAGGGATTCGTGCTACGGACGGACGCCTCGGACTATGCCGTGGGGGCAGTCCTCGAGCAAGTCCGGGATGACGGGTCACACGTACCCGTAGCGTTTTGGAGTCGGATCCTGGCCGAGGGCCAACGCCGCACATGGACCGCGAGGGAGAAAGAGACGTACGCCATTGTTTGTGCGCTCAGAGTAAGAAAAAGTGCTTTTCCATTGCTTTGGGACATACTCTAGTTGTATTAGAGATGCACTGAGCATCCATGCATTTTTATCTTAGTATTGGTCCAACCAAAAGTGGTGAGAACACATTTTGACCTATGGAACCAAACACCCAATCAGGATATGGAGTGGACCCCTTAATCCCCTTTCAATCAGAAGTAAAACATCTTTTCCTGAGTTGACTGAGCACTGACATACCTAAGGTAGAGCCTATGAATTTATCTATGTTTTTCCATGAATACTTATCTGCCCTAGTGGTATGCACCATAGGGGGTTAGGCACCTCTTTTTGAGAGGTCCTGGGTTCAATTCCTGGTCAGCCTAACTAAGTAGGAAGATCCCAACTGAGTAGGAAGATCCCATGTGACATGGCAGTGACCTCATCGCCACATACCATGCCACCTCAGCACATATGGGAGCCAAAACAAAGAGTGCACATCTCCTAAGATGGCACTATGGAGAGAGAGTGATCCTGAGGCAGTTTTCTAACTCTTTTCCCAAAACATTTCAGCTATCTCTGTGAATATGCATTCATTTGTATCCTGAGTTGCAGTTTCTGTGAATATCTAATCATCTTTCTGAGTGTCTATTTTTTTTCGCCCTTCATGCTTTGATCCTGAATTACCTTCTCCTTGCATACTATTGGCTTGGGCTATCCTGGATTGAGTTGGCTTTACTGTATTTCAACAAACAAAAGCTTTTCATCATCCAAAACCAGCAGCAGGACACCCTACAGCAACAACAAGCAGCAGGAGAAGCAAAAACACAGTGCTGAAAACACTATAAACTTTTCTGGTAGCAGAGGCAGCCTGTCTCTGTGCACCGGCAGCGACTCCGCGCCGTACAACCAGTGCTCCGAGCAGGCAAACATAAGCAGAAGGGTGGATTAAGATGGATCCAGGAAGAGTGGACGCCGAGGTGAACACAGCGCCAGCGCCAGAGACACCGGCAAGGCCGGCGCCTGACGCTGTACCTTCGGTGGAGCCCTTACATGGGCCAATGGATACGGCGGAGGACTCCTTGGATGGCCTCCAGACGGCCTTTGGGGCCCTGTCGGTGAAGGAAATGGTCTCTCAGCCTCAGCCTGTGAAGAGGAAGAGAGGAAACGAGAGCGAGAAGGATGCTGGAGAAGGAGCAGACGAAGGAGAGGAGCAAGGGCAAGACCCGACGGATGTCCCTACCTTCGAAGGCGCACCAAGCGCTTCTGGCCTCCAAGCATCACCCTCTCCCATAACCACCACACACCCAGCCGCCGCTACATCCACTTCCACAACCAACCAGCCTATGGCAGAGGGCACAGGCTTTACTGGCATGCCTCACTACCCCGCCTATGGCATGGGCCCACCTACCACTGCGCTCCTTGAGGCAACTACTGCCAGTGAGCCGGTGGCTTCCAGCTCTGCGCCGCGTTGGTATGCGGCTGACCATCCCCATCCACTCCACTCCACTGGAACCTACATGGAGGTTCCTGGGTATGCTCCTGGGTGTGCACCTGGGTATGCACCCCTGAGTGGGTTGAGGAGAGGACCAGAGTCTCTGGGAGGCAGGAGTAGAGGATCGGGAAGATCCTCCAACAGGTCCCTGACGCGGTCGGAGATCAACGAGGTGCTCCAAGGAGCCACTTCGAAAATCGTGAGCGACCTCACGCAAGAGATCAGGGAGAAACTGCAGCCCCTGATGATCCCGTCCCATGCGTCACCTACGACAGTGGGGATGTCACCCCACCGAGTACAGGCTAACCACCTGGCGGCAGGGTTGACGAATACCCTGGGGAGCCTGAGGAGCCGACCGATGCCGACTCCTGCAACAGTACCAAGAAGCCCATTCGTCCCGAGGACAGCCCAGCCGCCCTACAGTCACGTGACGAACTCGACGAGGGCCGAGCTGGACCAGCTGGGGCTGACAGCCCTAAGGGCTATGGTGGACGTGGAGCCTTATGGCTCCAGTGATCTAGGCGGAGACCCCTCCGATGATGGGCCGCCTTCGATGACTTCTTCTTCGCCATCGGATGACGAAGACCCTGAGGACCCCGAGGACTCCAAGGGTAAGAAGAAGAAGAAGAAGAAGAAGAAGACCCGACGCCCTGAAGGACGCCGAGCTCAGGAGGCGAAGGCTATTGCCACCTCCAAGATAGTGGTGAACCTGCCTGAATTCGCAGGCAAGGACCTCAGCGAGTTCGCTGAGAACTTTGGCCGGTTCCTACGACTGACCGGCCAAACCCACGCGAGTGGGCGAGTGAAGTGCGACCTGCTCCTGCAGTGCTGCAAGACGAAGTACCTGGAGAAGCAGGTCAGGCAGATCGTCACCAACTCCGCCACCTTTGCCGACGTGTTGGTTGCCCTGGAGAGGCAGTACCCAACCTACGAGACCGACCTCTCCATCAGGGCCGAGATCCAGAACCTGCCCGTGCTGCCGAACAACCCCAAACCCGGCAGGGTCTCCGAGCTGTTGGCGGACCTGGACCACTGGGCTGGGCGACTGACGCCCGGTTCCTACAGCAGCGACGACCTGCTGTTTTGGTTGTGCTCCAAGCTCCCCCGTGAGCTATGGGACGAGTGCCGTCTGACGGCTGAGCGCAAGGCTAGATCCCTCCGCTACGAGGATCTATGCGTGCTGCTCCTGGAGATGGCGTTGGAGAAGGAGAGCGACCAACACCTGAACCACTACCGTCCTGGTGGTGGAGGTTCTGGAGGCAAAGGGTACCAAGGGTCCCGACCTGGGCAGGGGACTACCCCCAAACACGCCCACGCCCGCCTAATGGAGAACGTGAAGGAGCTATTCTGGTGTGATGCCAGAGATGAACAGGGCCACCTGCAGCATGCCTCCGACTGCGAGCAGCGAGACTGCTTTGTTGTCCAGGGGAAGCAGCAGGAAAAGATCACCGGCGCCAAGGTGAAGATGCCGGATCATTACCGCTGCACCATCACGTGTGCATTCTGCGGTAAGCGGAAGCACTATGAGGACGAGTGCTACCATAAGCAACGCCTATCGGCGAAGCTTAAGGGGGAAGATCCTGGCAAAAGCTCAGGCAAAGGTGGAGGCAAGGCCAAAGGCAACGACTCCGGCAAGGGCAAGTCGAAAGGACGTGGTCAAGGTGGTCAAGACAAGGGTCAAGGCGGACGAGGAGGAGGCGCTAATCGCCAGAACGACAACAAGAACAAGGACAAGAACGGAGGTAACCCCAACCCTAATCCAGGGGGGAACTCCGAGCCCTCTGGAGGGCAGTCTGGACCTACCACACGCTCACAGACGCAGGCCCAGCAAGAACAAGGAGCCAAGCGTGAGCATGAAGGTGGTGACGACGGCAACGCCAAGAAGAGAAGCCGTTTCATGAGGATGGCCCGCAAATTGCGGAACAAGGGGTTCGAGGTGACCTGTCCCGCGGAGTTCTGACGGGGACGCTCTGGTGGCACCCAAGACCTGGTGTTTTGGGTACGTATCCGACTAGGGGGACGTGAATACCTGGGGGTACTGGATACTGGAGCCACAATATCGATAGTGGCCAAGAAAATTTTACCTTGTGGGAGCCTGAAGAACACCATGACCACCGCCGCTATACGGATGGGGGATGGACATGTGGTGCACAGCTGCGGGGACTGCGAAGTGGAGGTACCTATGGGCTCCAAGACTATCGCCCATCGGTTCTATGTGATGGACACTGATGCCTTCGACTTTGTACTGGGTACTGACTTCTTCGTGCAGCACTCCCAGATACAATCCCTGACGCTGCAAGCGCCCTACCTCCTGTACGTGGACCACGGCAGTGGCAGAGAGTCTGTGCCACTGGAGCAGTCGGAACATACCTCGAGTTACCTGAGACTATCGAAGGAGGAGCCCTCGAACATGATGGCGGCCTCCAAAACTGAGGACTATCAACTATTGGGGGAAGTCCTAGACCAAGGTCTGAAGGAGTTGGGTTACTCTCGAGAAGACCTAAGTGTGGAACTGTTCGCCAGCAACAAGCAGCATGTACTGGACCTATACTGCAGCAAGGGGAAGAACTGCAGCTACAAATTTTACTGGCCCTCTTTCGGGATGGCCTACGGGAACCCCAGATTCAGTGAACTGGGGAAGGTGCTGACCAAGGTGGCCTTGGAACGTTCCCGTATGGTCCTGTGTTCCCCCGATTGGGGAGCCCATGGGGGCAACGAGTACTGGCGAACCCTCCTTGACAAGCTGACTATCAGCTCTGTGCGGTTACCTGATGAGGCCATCTACGTGCCTCTGGGACGCAAGACGCCCATTGGGAAGCCCGGATGGGGGAGTATGCTCAGCGTGGTGGACGGAGGTCTTACCACCATCCCCTGGGAAGACCTGGACCCTACTCTGGTCCAGGCTATACAACGAGAAAGCGATGGACTCGCCTTGGGTGACTTGAAGGATCGCCTACGACCTCAAGATGCTGTTGAAACTACACCCGGAGGAGATGAGTACGTCGTGACTGACACTAACGCCCCCAACTCTCCCTGTCATGTACCTGTTCCTGATGGAGTCTCTGAGTGTGGACTATCTGAGCTACCTAGCTCTATCCACTCAGACGACGAAACTGAGCACGACGCCTTCTTCGTGCAGACTGCGGTGGAAGAAGTGGAGAACGCCGAGTACGTCGCCCCACTAAAACCCCTACTCTCCATGAGGGTGGAAGACCCCGTGGATGAAGAGCTGGACCCTAGATCCAGGCTCAGGGAGTATGTGGATTCCAAGAGGAAGTTGGTGGCGAAAAAGCTATGCTACGCGAAGCCTACCCGCAGCTCGTGGCCACTGAAGCAAGGACGTATGGGAGACCTATCCCAACTGAAGGAGGACCTCGAACAGAAGATCACCACCTGGCAAAGGGAGGTAGATCTCAAGCTCATGAAGAGCGTATGGGGTGCCCATGTGAGGACCCCAGATGAGGACGACCTCTCGGAGGAATGTGTATGTGAACCCCCTAAAGCGTGCCTATGTTGCCATCGTCCACCGGAGATGGTTGAGCAAGACCTTCTGTATGCCTACCAAGGGCTGAAGGATGCTACCGCGGGCGAAGAGTCGGTGGAGGACCACCTCCCGACGTCTATTCAAGGGGCAAGCAACTTACACTCCGACGAGGACATGGAGGACAAGATCAAGGTACTGGACCCGCGGGTACAAAAGCTGATAAGGACCTATCTGGAGGTGTTCGGAGAACTACCCCCTCCAGCCTCATGCGACAAGCTGGTACAGATGGACCTCAAGCTGAAACCCGAGTTCGTGGGTCACAAGATCCGGAGGAGACCCTATCCAGCTCCTAAAGAGCAGGCCGACGAGATTGAGCGACAGATACAAGAATGTATCGACGCTGGCCTAGTCCTGGAGTACAAGGATGGGGACTACCCCCTACACTGCAGCCCCTGTTTCCTGGTGGCTAAACCTGGGTCTACAGCCAAACGGCTGGTAGTGGACTATGGAGAGCTGAACAAGAAGACGCTGAACCACTCAGGGTCCATTCCCAATATGGAGTCTACCCTGGAGAAGATAGCCTCCTGTCGCTACAAGACCAAGATGGACAAGCGAAGTGGATTCTGGCAAGTGGACCTGACGCCCAACGCGCAGGAACTACTGGCCTTCATCACCCCTCAGGGGAGGGTATTCAAGTGGAAGGTCATGCCATTCGGCGTGGCTAACGCCCCCGCTCTGTTCCAAGAGCTGATGAACAAGATCTTGTCCATCCTACGAAGGAGACCTAAGGTGCAGGAGCTCATATCCCGTGGGGCCCAGATGGAGGCACACATCGACGATGTATGCCTCGGTACCAATACCCAGGAGGATCACCTAATCCTCTTGGGTGAGTTCTTTGCGGTCTGCCAGGAGAACCACACACGACTCAAGCTGGAGAAGTGTGAGTTCATGCAGGAGACCATGCAGTACCTGGGGTTTGACGTTGGCTATGGGTGGTGGACCCCAGCTGCCTCTAAGGCCAAACCCCTGATGGATGCCAAGGTACGACACGAAGACCCCAAGAAAGGACTTCATGATGTACGCAGTTTCATTGGGGCGTGCAACTTCTATCGCCGCCACATCAAAAACTTCACCTACACCAGCGCGGTACTGACTGACTTGATCAAGAAGAGTACTACTTGGCGCTGGGGCCCACAAGAGCAACAAGCGTTTGACGAGCTCAAAGACAAGGTAGCCAACGCTAAGTGCTTGGGCGTGCCTAGGGCACAAGGGGAGATTATCCTGGTGACCGACGCCAGCAATGTGGGCGGTGGTGGAACGTTGTTCCAGTGGCAAGCACTAGAGAAGGAGGAGTTCGACTCGGCCATTTCCCAATGGGGGACGGAAGGTCTCAACCGAGATGGAACCCTCAAGCACAGCTACCCTGACGACAAGTGGGTCCTAGTACCTCTGGGCCACTGGAACTGGAAGTGGAACCAGGCCAGGGGGAACTACTCTACCTATGAGCAGGAACTGCTCGCGGGTATGCTGGTGCTATCCTCACAAGCACGACTGTTGGGGAGTAACCCTGTGGTCTGGCTATGCGACCAAGAACCGGTCCGCAGTTTCCAGAAGGGCCCCCCACCTGAGAAGGCCAAGCTACGTCGCTGGTGGACCTACCTCAGTCAACTACGGCTGACGGTACACCATATCCAGGGAGTGAAGAACGAGTGTGCCGACTACATCAGCCGCAACAACTTCGACGCCCTGATTGGTGCCCGGTCTGAAGCGCTGGCTAAGGAAGCGTTCAGCCGTATGGACGTACACCTGGACCTGAACATGACCATGATACGCCCCCTGGATGGACTCCAACAATCGGAGTACCTACAGGAGTTTGGGGATATCTACCGGCGCCTGGAGAAACGCCTTGAACCCCTCCTGGTCAACCAAGACCAGTGGAAGCGGGACAAGAGCTACCTCTGGCACGAGGACCGCATCGTGGTGCCTAGTGACCGAGTCCCAGCGCTGCTGAAGTGGACCCATGAGTCCAGTGGTCATGTGGGTGCTGACCGTACCCTGAGGCTGTTCAAGCAGTGGTTCCACACTACGTGGACTGACGACCAGCTGCGGAAGACGCTCCTGCCTATCGTGGACAAGTGCCCGTGCAGGTCCTGTAAACCAGGGGATATCAGGGACAGAGGTCTCTACTCGACCCTGCCCATCCCTCACTGTGCTAACAGTGTTCTATACGTGGACTACACGGAGATGCCGAAGTTCGGGGGCTATGACTTCGCCCTCGTGGTAACCTGTGGGTTGACCAGGTTTACCAGGGTGTTCCCATGTACCAAGCACATTACCGGAGAGGAGACTATCAAGATACTCCTGGAGGAGTGGTTTTGTGTCTATGGGGCGCCCAAGGAGATCAACTCCGATGAGGACGTACGAGTACGCTCAGATACTGGCTGGTACAAGAGGGTCCTGAGGTCCCTCAATGTCCAGGTGTCTACGGGGATTCCCTACTCTCACACGAGCAACCCCCTATGTGAGCGACAGATTCGTGTCCTGAAGGAGAACGTCAGGATATGGTGCAAAACTGAACGCACCAGAGACTGGGTGAGACTACTCCCCGTCATATCCTTGATGATGAACTCCCAAGAGAGTTCAGCTACTGGCTACTCGCCACATGAGCTATTCATGGGGCGCCCGGCTTGGTTCCTACATGCCCCCTATCCAGAGGACACCCATTCTTCTGTGGGTGAATGGGTCCAAGAGCAACAAGCGAAGGTGGACAAGGCCAAGGCTATGCTCCAGAGAGTGAGGGAGCGTCAGTGGAACAAGAAGAACAAGCACCGTGTACCGGCCACCTACCAAGAAGGGGACTGGGTGCTGGTGCACCACAGTCGACTACCCGCCTGGCCACGCTCTACCAGCGATGACCCATACTTCGGGCCGTACAAGATCCTATCTGTGGATGGACACCGTATCACCGTGCGGTGTTCTCCCCGTCTAGGGGGGACCCTGGTGTGCGCCGCTCAACACCTGAAGCGCTACCATGATCCTGAAGACCTCTGTGGGGAGGAGTGGGAGCTGAACGACGAGGAAATCGCCGCTCTGGACCTACAAGGGGCTGCCAGCCCTATGGAAGTTGAAGGTGAACTCCCCGACATGAACGCCGAGGAGATGGCTAAGGAGGGCTTCTACCTGGTGAAGTCTGTCCTACGCCACCGCTATCGCCAGGGTTGGCGCTTCCTCACCCTCTGGGAAGGGTTTGGAGTCGAAGAGGCCACCTGGGAGCCCTTCTCTGCATTTGTTCTACCTGAGGGACGCCTAAACTCAGTTCTGGTTGACTACTTGTCCCAGAACAACCTTGGTGAGTTGTTGAGGCTCGCTGAGATGCTTGCCTCCAAGAATAAAGCTAGGGACTGAACCTTACCCTTACCTGCCAAAGCGTATGTGTGAGTGTGCTAGTCCTAAGGTCCTGAGAGCAAGCCGCAGAAGTGGTGTCCTAATTATACCCAAGTCTGCGCCCTTGCTGAACCTGGAGGGTTGGCTTATTGATGCCACGGGGTACGCCCCGGGTCTCCCCTCCCCTATGCGCCCAATTTCTGTGCTGGCGCAAAACCTTGGGGGAATACCCAGAGTGTTAATCCAGGTATTGTTTTTCCCTACCTACCTGTCTACTACAGGGAGGGGTGGCCAAAAGCTATGAAGGCATGCAAAACGCCTGTTTGCTATGTGGCCAGAAACACTAACCTAACCCACTGTCACAGCCCACCAACCCAGCTAAAATTGCAGGAAAAGGGTGGGACAGTGACACGCCCCCTACAGGTCCTACACACCCTACAGTGGCACCATCCTGGTGGGCGAGCGCTGGGCAACTGGCTCTAGCCCCCACGCAGGACTACCACTCCTACACGCACACTCTACTTTGCGTTGCGAGGAGGAAGTTCTCGAGGGTCCTAGCGACCCACCTGTGAAATGACAAGAGAACACAGCGCTACTAAGCAACTGTGGCCTCACAGGGGACGCCACAACGCGTTTCCCCTGCAAGGGCTTGGAGGGAAGGAGTGCTCTCGGGTGCAAAGCGCAGATGTCGATGAAGTCGGACTCCCTGCTCTGCCACAGGCGGAGCGGAGTTACTTGTTTGTGTGAGCTGCGCCCCTGTTTAGCAGGGCATAAAAAAAATGCTGCTGCACCACTCACCCTACCTGCCCACCTGTAAAACAAAGGCAAATGAAAGGGCGTTTGCGGCGGAGGAACCAAGGCACACTCCAGGTATTATACCCTTCTCAGTGTGCCCTATAATACGCTGTCCGCAAACACGCTGCATGGAGCAGCTACCCTTATCAAGCAAGCAAGCGTTAAGGGACTCCTCAGGTTCTCTTAAAGAACGTACCGAGGAGCCCCTGGGTAGCCTAAACAAGGTTTACCGTGCGCACTTCGCGTGGCCTACCCTTTAATGCGTGTGCATGCACGACTATGCACGATCACGTGGGCAAACCTGCCCATCTCCACAACAATCTTGACTCCACCAGGGGGTGGCCCCGCCTGGGCGTACCTACCTTACCTACCGCTGGGAAGTGGAGCAAGGAGAGAAAACGAAAGGGGCGCACGCGAAGAACGTTGCTATGCACTTGTGTGTATGACTAATCACCCTGATCTGACCGCTAATCATCTGCAATCTTACTAATCAATCCCTCTACCGCATTCTATCGTGGTTATCGTTGTTAACGCTGCTACACGACTCAGTCACGGAGACTCGAGACGAGCAATGTGTATGCGGCATGCAAGACGAGCATACCTGTAGTTTATACCTGATTCATTGAAGTCTTTTCAATTGATTTTCGAATTCTTGAATTTTTGAAGCTTCTATTAGTGTGGGTGGAATCTGTATGTTTGTTTATTAATGTGTGTCTCGTCATTTTCAAGACTACGTGATACATACGTTTATAATTCCATTATTTTTCCATTTTCCGGCGCTTCGCTAGGAGCCGCTCCTGCGCGCCGCCATTTTATGCGTATGAATTTCTGGACTTAAAAAATCCAGAGATGACTATAATTTCTATAAAAATGTGCTGAAGATGCACAATTGGATTCTGCTCAGGTGTGTCGTTTCAGAAAAATTCTGCGCCGTCATTTGACGGATTTTGGTGTCGTCGCTTCGTTTTTGCGCGGATTCGTCCATAATTCTCCCATTCCTGCCTCTGCAGATACCCACGCGCAGCCTCGCTGAGTAGGCCGTGTTCGGGCCGAAACGCAGGTGCCTGGAGAGACTGAGCAGAACCAAGACCCCACCAAGGGGCAAATTAATTTCTTTTCGACTCCCTACGCCCTAAGACAGGTCACAGGTCGCCAGCAGGTTTACGAGAACCCATGCGAGTGTGTATAATGTGTCTTGCGTTTGGGTTGTGTCGACGCTGCGTCTTGGAGGAAGGGATGCATATGCACATGTTTGGCATGCTCCCAATCTAACCCAACCAAGCCACAGGAGCCCCGGCAGCGCCAAGAGCGCTGAGTCTTCTGTAGGAAACTGTACAATCAGAGCAGCAAAAGGACGCCAGCCATGGTGAGCGCCCATTTTTCGGTGTGAGGGAGACTGTAGGTATTTTAAAGTAGATGCGGAAACCAAGGAAAGGCCAAGAAAAATTCCCTTTTTCCTAAAATGCGACAGTGGTGGCCACCACAGCACAAGGGGGGAGTAAGAAAAAGTGCTTTTCCATTGCTTTGGGACATACTCTAGTTGTATTAGAGATGCACTGAGCATCCATGCATTTTTATCTTAGTATTGGTCCAACCAAAAGTGGTGAGAACACATTTTGACCTATGGAACCAAACACCCAATCAGGATATGGAGTGGACCCCTTAATCCCCTTTCAATCAGAAGTAAAACATCTTTTCCTGAGTTGACTGAGCACTGACATACCTAAGGTAGAGCCTATGAATTTATCTATGTTTTTCCATGAATACTTATCTGCCCTAGTGGTATGCACCATAGGGGGTTAGGCACCTCTTTTTGAGAGATCCTGGGTTCAATTCCTGGTCAGCCTAACTAAGTAGGAAGATCCCAACTGAGTAGGAAGATCCCATGTGACATGGCAGTGACCTCATCGCCACATACCATGCCACCTCAGCACATATGGGAGCCAAAACAAAGAGTGCACATCTCCTAAGATGGCACTATGGAGAGAGAGTGATCCTGAGGCAGTTTTCTAACTCTTTTCCCAAAACATTTCAGCTATCTCTGTGAATATGCATTCATTTGTATCCTGAGTTGCAGTTTCTGTGAATATCTAATCATCTTTCTGAGTGTCTATTTTTTTTCGCCCTTCATGCTTTGATCCTGAATTACCTTCTCCTTGCATACTATTGGCTTGGGCTATCCTGGATTGAGTTGGCTTTACTGTATTTCAACAAACAAAAGCTTTTCATCATCCAAAACCAGCAGCAGGACACCCTACAGCAACAACAAGCAGCAGGAGAAGCAAAAACACAGTGCTGAAAACACTATAAACTTTTCTCTCAGGAAGTGGTCTGGCCACATCGGATTGCAACCGGTGGTGGTTTGTACAGACCATCAGTCCTTGCAGAGCTGGCACAAGGAGCACGTCGACACCCCCTCGGGACCGGCGGCAAGGAGGGCCCGGTGGCACGAGACGTTCGCCAAGTTCGACCTCAGCGTCGTATACGTCCCGGGGAAGGACAATACTGTGGCGGATTGCCTCAGTCGATGGGCCTACCCCGCGGGCAAAGCTTGGATGGACATATCCAGCCATGGGGATGCCGAGGAAACCGAGGAGGCCAAGCGCATCATCGAGATGGAGAAGGTCATGGAGCAAGAGGGGGTCAAGTGCTTTGTGGTGATGGCGAACCGTACGGACCTGGCCAAGTTCCGGGGTGCCCGCGTCCAAGCTATTCGAGAGGAAACCCTCGAGCAATGGATGGTGGCCCCTGTAGAGCTAGTCAGGTCGGTGCTCACAGAGGACTGGTCGGATGACTATGCGGCATCCGAGCACTGGAGCAAGTACTGGAATGCCGTGAGCGCCCCGTCGGACGACGAATGGCCCGAGGGCTTGACCGAGGATGGCGACAAGTTGTTCCTCAAGGACAAGCTGCTGGTGCCCGAGAACCGAGTGGAGGAGCTCATTGACCATTGGCACAACGCCCAGCTCATGCACCCTGGCCGAGACAAGATGCAGCAGGACCTGGAGTGGCGTTTCAAGTTCCCTCCGGGGTACTACGCCATCCTGGATAGGTACTGCAGCGACTGTGCCGTGTGTCGGGCCACGAAGAGCCCTAACCACTCCACAGCGGGCAGCCAGGTGTATACGGCTATACCGGAGGCCCCTATGCGGTCCGTGGCCATGGATGTATTCGCCATGCCTGAGGTCACCGTGGACGGAGAGACCTACGACTGTGTCATCCTGGCGGTGGACAGGCACAGCGGGTATATCGTGGCAGTCCCGGGCAAGATGTCCAAGAAGAAGGACAAGAAGGACAAGCATGGAGTGGGGCTGCAGGCCAAGACCGTCGCTAATGCCATGATCAGGCATTGGCTGACGATTTTCGATATCCCAGCTGTCATCTGCAGCGATAGGGGCAGTCAATTCGTGGGGACGTGGTTCAAGACGATGTGTAAGCACATGGGGATTCGGCACGCCAAGACCGTGGCTTACCACAGCCGGTCGAATGGCCGTGCTGAAGTGGCCGGGCGACAGATGTTCGAGAAGTTCCGCCAGCTGCACATTGACGAACCGGGCCGGAACTGGTATAACTCGCTGTGGAGAGTGCTCCAGGCGTATCACGACCTTCCGGGACCCACTGGACTGTCGCCCCATCGCATCCTGTTCCTACGGGATCGAGTGTCACGCACTCTCCCGTGGATGAACCACGGCAAGGTGGCCCGGGATGCGAACGCAATGATGGCTGAGGCGGACGACACGGCGGCCAAGGTGTGCAAGGCACTTCAGGACGAGCATGACAAGAGGGCCAAGTACTTCAAGCAGGGAAAAGTCCAGAAGTATGCTCTCCAAGACACCGTGTGGGTGGAGCGGCACCACAAGGATGTCCTGTCCAGGCATCGGCAGGCATCTTGGTATGTGCCGGGGGTAATCATGCGGAAGGTCGGGCAGGATGTGTATGCGGTTCGTGTGGGGGATAACAAGATCCTGGACCGTGACCATACCCAGCTTCGTCCCCGAGCACCAGACCCCAGCGGACGTCCCGTCACCTTCGAGTTCACGGCCGGCGATGTGGACTCGGATGATGAGGGTGAGGACGACGATTTCACCGCGGAGAAGATCCTGGCGGACAAGCCGGACCCGGGGACGCCTGGGGGGAGGCTTTACAAAGTCTGTTGGAAGGGATTCGCCGCATCCAGGGACTCGTGGGAGCCTCCGAGCAGCTTCGTGCCGAGGTATACCACGGTCTGGATGGACTACCTAAAGAAAAAGGGTATTTCTTTGGATGTCAAGGACGTATTGGTCCACTTGGTAGCTGCTGTAGCACCATAATGGATCCCCCTTGGCATTTTGTTTGTTTCTGTGAATGGGGAGACAAGTGAGGGCGTTCATCCGGGGATTTTTCGGCCTTGATCGGCCATATACCCCCTTCACTCGATCTCCACATATATATTGCATTGTGGTATACTTATATAGGTCGACCGACGACGTTTTTCTATCTTTGATCCCCTTGGTCCATGTTGTAGATCAAGAGGAGACCGGATATGGCGTAGGGCGCTGATTATCAGTGTCCTCACCCCTCCCTTGGGGCATGGGGGACGCCTACGACGTGTGTGGGGCCTCCAGGTGTCCTTGGGACATGGAGGGGGGGGTTGGAGCCCATTGGGGTCCTCCCGTCCTCTCTTCATTGGTTTCCGAGCGGATACAACGCTCTGAGAAGGGGGGTGAAGCCGGTTCGGACCCCCGTGGCCATCTTGGGGTCACTTGGGGTGTGTATCTATGTGCCGGCAAGCCGCCATTGGCTGATATCATACTCTCCCATCCACCTGATCTAACCCGATGTGATAGTGTGATAGGTTTGGCCATTCCGGCTATGAGCGGCCATATTCAGAACTGAGGCACCGCCAGCGGAGATTTATATATCGGAATATCAGGAATCAACAGGGTTTTATTATCATAATGTTTCAGTAATTTTTCAGCCTTTCGTTCTGATGGTCAATGTATCGGCGACTGTCAGTTGGCTCGCGATTTTGCGTTAACCGATTGGTTAACTGTTATTTCCAGATATTTTGGCGGATATTCCGTTGAAGGGTCAGATTTCATCAGCAAAGGCTTCGTTGCTTCCGCACTTCTCTAAATAAGCACTCGAAATTTTTATCAGAATTTTTCGCGATGTCGGAATCGGATTTTCGACTTCGACATCGCCGCACTTGATTTGGACTTCGTCGATTGGTCATACTCCTTTCCCTATGCCCGAATCAGGTTTCCCTTATCCTTGCGACCCATTTGACTTGGAGATATAAGGGAAACAAAATCGAATCGTGGGACCACTTTGAAGAACCATATCTACGAGCGAGTGTGAGGAAAGAGAATAAGGAAGGTTGGGTTGGAACTGCCTTGGTCTCAACTTAATTTAGGAAGCATCAAACGCCTTTGGTGCGCACACATGCCCGGTGTAGCAAGGGAAAAGGGTCAAGAGGATATAAAGTGATATATAACTCTTGGACCGTGCAACCGAATATTTTAATGCGACTTTCGAGTGTGCCGCATGAGTGTTGGGGTTGCATAGCAACTTTCCTTGGGTTCCTACGCATTTTTAACGTGAAGTTATGTCAATGGAGGGACATGGCATATCATGGTGGGAGCCACATTTTGAGGGTATTTGTTATATGCATGGTATATGTTTGATATGCTCACGCCCATGTTATATATCTTCGTGTGACCGAAGAGATGGGGAGCCATACGTGACAAGGGCTTTGCCCATGTCCCAATTGTGGGATTCAAAGCGCTAGACCAAGTCTACCGCGTATGTATTGCTCATGGTATGTTTGACAAAGAGATCCATGGGTGCACTCCCATTTTCATGGGGCATGTAGATATTAGTGGCAAAGGTATCTCCATGCGCCCGATTGGGGATCCAAGTGGGGGAATTGTTCGCAAATGGTTCCAATCATTTGTGTATTGAACCATGAGCGGATATCATGGGTGAGCATAGAGATATACTATCATGACAACTTTGTATTTGGTCATATTTTCATGTTTTTGACCTCAATTTTTGCTCATTTTTGCGTTTTGTGTACTCACCTGGTCAGCTAACAGCAAGAAGCCTATGGAGAGTCGAACCATGGTATGTTGTTCATATGTTGGCATATGCTTTGGAGTTGAACACCACCATACGCCGGATCGTGTACTCCATTTGGCTTGGCGCACGAAGGATTTCAAGAATTGGTCTCAAGATCATGGGCTGACTTGGGCAGTGCATGGCGCCCATATCCGAAGGGGTTTCGAGGGTAAAATGGGATGTACATGGGCATTGGCCTTTGGTCTCTATCCTCCATGAATAGTAGACTTCGATTCCATGCATGCTTGGAGCTTCCGGATAAGTAGTAACTTCAATTTTGAGCATATATGTGATATATGGCCAATATGGTGTGAATTGGCAGATTTTTGGCATGTTATGAGTTCAAACTCATAGGTCATTTCTCTAAGCCCATTCGACTCCAAGTCCAACCAAGGTTATGTCAGGGTAGGGCATGGTCCTGAGTGCCACTCTAGGCCATGACACGCCACCTTCGCTATTGGGCTAGGATTTAGAGGCTGGGGAGTGAACACATTTTTGGGGTTTATGTAGTGACTTTTGATATATGGCATTTAACCATCTTATTGGACTGGGTTCAGGGCATCATGTTGGTGAGTCAAGGGAAGGTCTTGAGTCCAGGGAATGATGGGTCTATGGCTGTGATTGTGCAAGTTTCCATCTCTCCCCAACTTTGCTTTATTTGTGTTCATATGCCAATTTCAGGGCTTTCTTCCTTGGTGCAATTCTTGTACATGCCCGCCACCGTGGGAATACCGGTGTGCTGAACGAAAGCCCGCAGCCTGATTTGGATTGTGAATTGGGTTATTGCTGTACTTGTGGGATCTGGTTGCCATTCAGGGTTGAAGGAGGATTTTATTTTCTATATTTTTGGATTTGGACCCTGGAAATTGAGGAATGCAATCGTTGATCCGGAGTAAATCAGCAGGGGTTACTGGCGGAAGGGGCACAGCGGGGGCCGGTCCTGGTAGGGACCTTCTTTACCGGAAGAACTACCCAACCTACGACCAGGAGATCATGAGCGGAGTCCTGTTGCTGGCAAGCCAGACTCGCATCGTGGGGTCAAACCCTGTTACGTGGTTGTGTGATCAGGAACCGGCACAAGCATTCCTACATAAGCCTCCACCCGAACAAAAGAGGATCAGGAGATGGTGGACCTTTTTATCACAACTTCGATTGGCGACCTTCCACATTCCTGGCGTGAAGAACGAGTTATGCGACTACCTTTCACGAGGTTTGTTCAACGACTTGCTGGGACGAGACACGGAAGAACTCGCGAAGGAGGCTTTCGCTAAGATGGACGTGCAGTTGGACCTCTTCGCAAAGGCTACACCCTCGAAATCTACAGAATGGAAGGTCACAGACCTGTTGCCCGAGTATCCCATCCTGAAAACGTTGAAGGAGGGACGAAGCTTCGTAGATGACGGAGGAGTCCAATGGGCGCGTACGGCGAGTCACCTGTACAGAGAAGAAGTGATATGTGTACCGTCAACACACGTGAAGTCGATGGGGCGATGGGCACACAAGACGAACGGACATCCTGGAGTGGAACGAACACGTTGGTTTTTTGAGAAGCATTTCTACACAACCCTGAGCCAAGAGCGACTGAACGAAGTCTTAAGGGAAGTCTGCATGGAATGCTCATGCTCGAAGGCCAAGCAAAGCACCAGTGCTGATCAAGGTTTAACAGCTCACTTACCAATACCGAGAATGGTGAACAGTGTTCTGTACCTGGACTTCACAGAGATGCCCAAGTATTCAGGGCAGGACTTCGCCCTGCTCGTGACCTGTGGATTGAGCAGGTACACACGTGTGTTTCCGCTCACGAAGAGATGCGATGGAGAAACTGTCTTGAAAGAGCTGTTCGAAGGTTGGATACAAGCCTACGGCATGCCGAAACGGATACACAGCGACAGAGACATCAGATTTACCTCAAACACTGGCTGGTACACCGGAGTCCTCAAGAACATGGGCGTCGAGGTCGACTTCGGAACGCCGAACTATAAGAGGAAGAACACGCAGTGCGAGAGGCAGATCAAAGCATTCAAAGCGATTACAAGAATACTACTTGCCGAAGAAAGTAGCCGCAACTGGATTAAGCTGGTGCCTGTAGCCGTTTAGATGATGAACAATCAAATCTCAAGTCGGACCGGATACGCTCCCACCGAATTGTTTTTGGGACGTCCGGGTTTCTTTTACGAGTTCCCTACCGCGGACGATTGCAACGTGAAGGTGAAAGGATGGCTTGAAGAGCAAAGAACCATGGCTGAGAAGGCACAAGAGCTGCTGACCAGAGTGCGTAATCGAGAACACCGTCGACAAAACAGAGGGAAATCACACGCCGAGTACAGAGAGGGAGACCTGGTACTCGTTCATCATACTCGTTTTCCTCGATGGCCACGAAACGACCTGGATCTGCCGTACTTCGGACCGTACCTGGTGACAGAAGTTGGGCCCAGTACTGTCAAAGTTAAGGCGAGCCCAAGCATGGGAGGGTTCGTCGATGTGGGTTACAACCAACTAAAAAGGTACACCGCGGTGGAAGATGACGACCTGGAAGCATGGGAAGAACTGGCAATCGAGGCGGAGAGGTCGAAGATGGCGGCTGACGAGGACGAGAACGAAGGCGGCGTGCAAGAAGAAGACGGGGTACAGCAGCTTCCTGAAATGGACGACGAAGAAATGAAAGAGAAGGACTGCTACACTGTGGACTCGATCCTGCAGCACAAGTACAAGCACGGGTGGCGATTTCTCACACGATGGGCTGAATACAAAGTTAGCGACAGCACGTGGGAACCTATCAGCGCATTCGTGTTAGACAACGGTAATCTGACATACCAGTTTGTCTCGTACTGTCAGCTGCACGATCTCAGTGGGATCCTGGAAACGGCAAGGAAGATGGCTCAAAGGAACTCGGAACGAACGCTACGTCGCGAAGAGAAAAGGGAAGAGGCACGGAAACGAGTAGACGATGAGCAAGAGCCAGAGGCAGTGCCAAGAAGGAGCAAAAGATTGCGAGCAAACTGACCTCCGAATAGGTGATGACCGTAGAGGTGCATCCAGGTTAAGTATAAGTTGGAGAAGAAGTTGTGGTAGGCGGCGATGTAGATGGAGAGCAGCGCGGCGACGACGGCGGCGTGGGCTGCGCGCTGCTGCTGCTCAGGGCTGATGCCCTCCTCTTCCACGATCACCTCCACGTCCTCAACCTCCAAGAGGGATTCCTCCTGAGGGAGAGCGGGAGGACCATGGCGAGGAGGGATTACCCACTCCTCGGGCACAGGAACACTGGGGCCCGGAGGGTCCCAGGTCCACTCCCAGTGGACACCAGCAGGGGTGAGCCGGGGGGCGCGCCGCATGGAGCGGCGGGGCACGCCTGGAAGCGCGGCGCCTCCTGATCCGAACCACTGGGCAGGACTTGCAGTTGGAGTCTGCAAGATCCAAGCCCCATGGAGCGGAACCCACGTCGGCGCGGTCAACCCAGCAGGCCGTCCGTGCTCATACGCCGTGTTGACGTACGACGGCAGCGACGGAGGCGGGTTGCTGGGGAGACGTGGGGTTTGAGGGGCGACTGGCACAGGCACTGCAAGAGCAGCAGCTGGCGCAGTTGCCGCAGAGGAGCCCCAACGGCGGGGCACACTCTTCTTTTTAACCATACTGTTGACAAGAGAAAGAAATAAAAAAGGGACGAAAAGACTGACTTATGCAAGCTGAAGGGAGTAGTCTGCAAAATTGGAACAAGTCTGAAGCGCGATATCTGAAGCGCGCACGTGCGCTTTGTCTGAGACCAGGGGGGAAAGCAAGACGACCCAAGGAGAGTGCCTGACTTGAAACTCTGCTGTTTGTTGACTGTATAACCACAGACTGTTTATTTGCAATAGTCCAGAGAGAGATAGGAATAGGTGGAGTGTGACTGGCTGTACACTGCTGACTGAAAACACTGTTGCGCCTGAGTGTAGTAGATACTGGAAGGGTAGTTGGTTTTGAGACCCTAAGGTTAGGTTTGTATGGCACTGCCCCGCAATGGAGTCGGTACCCCAGCAAATCTGTGCGTTCGTCAACCTGCACAATCACTATATCAGACGGATGCGAAATCGTCGACGCGCTGGGCCAAAATGAAGTAAATCGAACTTGGAGTCGACTGAACGAATGGCCGAAGCATCAAAGAAGGCCTATGAAGACTGATGTCAATGGAGGACTATGACGACTGCGAAGCCTCCAGGAAGATGAGTACTGAAGACTGAGGCCCTTCGAAAAGATGCGAACTGCGTGCAGAACGACAACCGTCCTGCGTCGTCCCCAACGCGCGAATTGGAGGATGAGCAAGGAATACAACAAGATCCAGCCGAAGTGCAGAAGAGGATGAGGACAGCGACAACGCGTCTGAAAGGAATCGAGTACAACGCGTGGCTGTGGACCTCGAGCAGGGCAGCGTCGAGGCCTTGAAGAGCAACAGCGACCTGGTGGGAGTCTGAAGGATCGTAGGAGTGAGGAGTCGTCAACAGCGACAAGATCGGCGCCAATCACAACACCGCAGCGTCGAAAGGCCACGAAGACGCGACGAAGTACGCCCACGTGGTCTTCGACGAGGGGGGAGTGAAGTGGACCCACAATCCTAAGCACCACAGGTTAAAAAGGTTTAGACAGATCGACACATTGATGTCATTTTACTGGCATGCATGTCATTTGCTGATGCATGATGATCATGATTTGGATGGTCATTTATACTGATTTTGTATCATTGCAACCCTGTGTCTCTAAGGCTATTGGAGTCGCTTTTACTACTATTTAACACAGTTTCGAGCTATGCGCCCCTCTTTGAGTGGGAGCCTTTGTGGGCTATTGGCGCTATTCATTCTTTTGCTCTTGGTAGGAAATACCCATGGTGGTCACATGTGCACAACACAAATAACAAGCAAAGGGCAATAGAGAAAGCAAATAAGCAAAGCGTGTAAAGTAAACGAAGTGAATGGGGAACTGCGAGTGTAAATAAGTCAGTGGTTTGTCACACTTTCTGAGTGTCTATTTTTTTTCGCCTCAGTGTGATACAATGAATGAGTCCAAGGTGCAGTGCTTTCTAAGGGGTGCTGGTTAGAGCCTAAATCTTAGTTCCGAGATTTTTCCAGAGCTCTCAAGAACGTGTAGACCAACCGCCAGCCGGTGACAGGTCCTGTTCCTTCCTTTTCCCACGGCAGGTCCCCACAGGTCAATTTTACGAGTTAACAACTGGGCCGCTTACAAACCAAGCCACCTCACCGGTAAGACCAGAATCACGGGAAGCCGAAGATTGCTCAAGGCATGAATACACTGAAGACCATCCGCGGTCCACACGTGGCACTGAAGATACTGATACAAACTCTCCGCCCACAATCACCAACTCAGAGATTCCAAGGCCAGCGTGCCGAAATTCCATAAAAGACCATATCACCGACTCCGCCGAATCAAGCTCCAGCTCTGACGACGACATACCAGATCTTCAAAGCTCCAGCACAGACTCTTAAAGCGAACAACTACTCACGGGAAGATTTTGGGTTGACTCCGATAAAGAAGAACAACCGGATGACGTTCCAGCGAGCATTTCGGCAACGCCTTATTGGTCTGCTCCCGACTCTGGACAATATGATACACCAGCAGAGCCAGAAAATTTCATGTGTCAGCCCAAGAACAAGCCTTGCCCGCAGCCGTACGAAGACTTCCTGTTCAATGCTACCCCGGCCTCCACACGATCAGCGCGCAAGAGGAAACCGCACGCCAAGAAGAATCTAAACATCCTGTTCACTACTGAAGCGCTCCTCCTCGATGAAGCCTGTGCAAGAAATGAAATCCTGCTTACATGGCGATCCGAATTTTATCAACACCAGCTACTCCTCCTCTGTCAGTCCGAAGAAGTCACACGGAACACAATTCAAGTTGACGCCTTATGCTTCCATCGAATGAGCAATAGGCTAGTTGAGGCAGAACAAGATCAAAGAAAAGCTGTCCAAAGCGAAGCCTTCGCAGGCCTCACTCGGTTGGCATCACGCACTCTTTCCGGTGAGCACACGTCGATCCTTGCACGATCCCTCACCGCATACATCTCGCTCACTATAGTACTTTTCGAAGACCACGAAGAAGGACTCCGTCGCATCATATTACTGGAAGAAGACAGCCGTCGTTACAAAGGATTTGGCCCGTCGCACCTTTCTCCATCTCGCCGCGTCTTGGGCGCAGTTATCAAACACCACCAGCGAGATCGCCCTTTCTCCAACGCTTGGAGACACATGGCCACCGTCAATTCAATGTCGTCCGACAGCGTAGTGCTCGACCCATTCCGCTTTCAAGAGACCGTCCTCAGGAACTTTCTCCGTTCCCAAGGTCTACTTCCTGGTCCGTGCATCCGCCATTTCCCACACAAGGTGAAACCAGACCGGGTGGTCAGGAGCAGAGGTCGCAGTGGCATGGGCAGCAACATTGCTTGGCACCGAAGACATAACGATAGTGTTGACTGAATAGTATCCTGCAAACAGATATGGTACACATAGCCAATGAAATACCTGATATGCACATATGAGAAATCCACCCTATCATCCACTAATTGATATAACTACTAAACATCCATGGTTGCCTTATCTATCCCACATCCTATGTTCCTAACAAGGAAATGGAATATGATATACCCTATCCCACATATATCCCATATATAGGGCCAAATAATGCTCCCTTAGGGGTAAAATGCCAGGGTAGGGTTGTGACCTGCTTCACCCCCCCACTTAAAACGACTGCCACGGGCAGGAAGTACATGCCCAAGAGGAACGTAGCAGTCACAAACAGCAGCAAATCACAGGTCAGCAGATTCCCTCCCATTGGGAATCGAACCTACGCAGGCAGTCTCGGAGCCGGCCGCACGGCCGCTGGAGTAGCTCCGATCGGTGGGAATCGAACCACCGCCGATGTACATAAATTGACGAACGGGATCCCGCAGGTCCCGCAATGAGTAGTAGGCGAAATCGCGAGCTGTTGCGCGTAGAGTCTGGTCCCTGCGTGTCGCATGAGGCATGTGGGGTCCAGCAGGTAACGGCAGGTAGTTTTTCAAAGAATTAAAACTAAAGGCAAAGTGGAATCACACTTTTAAACAAAACTGAAGGTAATGGTACATGCGAAGCGGTGCGACGCGAAAGTGCAAAAATTTCACTTTTTGAAAAAACTGCCAGGAGAATTGACGGGACTGTCAAGCAGCAACGTAGGACTGTGCCTGCACAAGGGAGCACGCGGGATAAAAGAGATAGAGGCCAGGGAAACATTCACAAGGGACACAACAAAACCTGATGGCCTTCGGCCAGGGGATTGTTACCACGGGGGGCTAACGGTCCTGTCTCGCAGTGCAACGCGGGGCAACCGTGGTAACAGTCCTTACAGCCACCACAGCCCTTTTTTCACACTTTGTAACAGTGAACACCGTGATCTTGCCATATTGTTGCCTTGCGAAGCTAGACTAGGGGATGAATCGTGAGTCGTAGCCCAGTGAGGGCCTCCGGGTGCTCTAGGGTTGCAGGTTCCCCATACCCGACATCTAGCCATGCTTGACCCCGGGTGCCGTCTTGTGCCTGCCTCTGTCGTGTGCATGCTTAGGCCCACTAATAAACACGGCCACGATGGCCCCACAGTGCGCGCGGTAGCTCAATAAGTAGAGGAAAGAGGTCCCGACGGCCTCAGGGTAAATGATCGACGATCATTTAGGCACAAACCAAAACACGGGTACGATGCCCACACCTTGCACCCACGTGCTTTAGATCGTTTATGAGGGCTTGATGTGCTTGATGTTCTTGATGTGCTTGCCCGTAACGCTTGTAGTAATGAGTGAGCTCTTGCTTGTAAGATGTAAACTTGCTTGATTACTTGCTTGTAAAAGACCGAGACAAGGCCTAGCCAAAGGCCCACTTGTCAAACAGACCAGACACAAAAGAAAAATGATCGAGTGGAACGGACCAGGATGAATGAACCAGTCACGGTTGTGACTGTACGATACGGGCACGGCTCAGCCAAGGGTCGTGTCCGTGTGGATGCCTAACTTAGCATGCGTGTCACACGTGATGCACCACATAGAGGGTAAAGGAGGAGGTACGGAGATGGGATGAGGGTGTGAGTAGACACACTTAAATAGACAAACCTCATAACCATGTAATAACAACCTGACCTCACTGCTAACCCCTCACCTAGGAGCCATACTACGTATATATATCATATATACCCATAATAGAGCGATGCACACCGACAAACACAAGACACACTTGTGCGCGCACACCCATTGGCAGGGCCCGGGGGCACACACTCGCCCGGAGGGCATCACAGAGTGTGGGTCTCGCGGTGGCGGCCTTGGGGCACGTGATGGTGGCACTCCACACATACGGCATGTGCAAGAGCTTCCACAAACTACTCACGTACACACAACAAACAGTAAGCATAACCACAATAGAACACGTGTATAGATACGCCACCTTGTTGCTTGGTGTTCGTGTGTGTCTTGGGGGCGTGCGTATAAACACTTAGGTTAGCTTGCGTGTTACCTTTGTCGGTGGGTGTGCCACCGGCGGGCCGTAGCGCAGGGGGTCACCTCCAGGTTGCAAATTGGGGAGGTCGCCCGTACGGTCCTGCTGGTGTATCAGCCCACCCTGCTCCCCGGGGGCACGATGACACGCCCCGAAGGAGTTTTACTCCCCCAACCCCTCTACACCGTGTATGACGGTTCATGTTTACACCTCCGTGTGTAAACTTGGGCCGGTGTACACGGCTACAAAACCCCAAAGGTAGGTGTCAACCTAGGTCTTGCTTGTTCGGGGGGCGGGTGATAACCAACGTAATGGGCAACCATATAATCCCGTAACTAAATTAATGGCATGCGCACACACACGCTACCATTGACCACGGGCACACCCGGTTTTGGTGTGTCTCGGACAGAGAGACTCGTGTGTGTTGTGGAAATCCAAGTCCACGCACGGGTCTCTATAAAGAAAAATGCCACGCCCATATCCCAACCCGTTTGGTTGGGTGTTGGGATAGAGGACCCCTCGGGTGTTGTGGAAATCCAAGTCCACTCGTGGGGAACTCTAGAGAAAACATTAATATACATATTCTCTCATAAACATATGCATGTGCACACTCGCCCTTTTCATCATATTGTTTGTTCCCTCTCGTTGCAGGCAGGAATTCCCCCGCGAAATTCATCAAGGACATGAAGAGCACACTCAGCCAGCATGCGGCCCCATGCAATGGCAATGGAGGGTACCCACTCCCAACCCGGGCACGCATAGCGACCGGGGACAAATACCCAGGCGGCGGAGACGGCCCAAATCCGCAACGCCACTCTCTGCCTTTGAAGACCCCACCCACTCATAGAGTGACGGGGCAAAGGCACCCATTGCAATTCATATTAGAATACTTGTATTGTAGAGGACGACCCCTCCCTCTAGGCTTAAGTCCTCGCCGTATGTAGTGGCAATTTTGCACGCCACGAAATTTTTTCCACGTAATGTGAGCCACACGAGTACTTCGTACCTTGTATACCTACCCTCGTGTGGACAAGGGCAAATCGGTGGAAAACCATCACGCCCAACACAAAAGGGAAAATGGGTTGTACCCGCCAACCCAACGAAGTTTTCAAGCCTTCGCCATTTTGAGCAAATGATTTAGCTCGTTGGCTTGGGTCACGGGTCAGGGGTGGTCGTGGGGTCGTGGTTTCGGTACGGGGCGGCACTCCGAAACCTTGCAAACACCTGTAAGTGCGGCTAGCCCCATCTGCTCAGATTTTCAGACATTCTGCCCAGATTGGCTACATTTTGGTCATTTTCTTTGCTTCGGCGGAATTGCCGCCTCGCAGCTCAGTCTCAGGATATTTCCTATACATTTCTGATATGCCGGATTTGATTCCGCGGTCCATTTCCCGTAAATCCGCCGCATTCCGCTATTTTAGCTGGAATCGCCATTTGCCGCTGGCGCGCGCTCGCGGGCCTGATCGGCCATACAATTTTACATAAATGGATTATTTAAATTCATTCGGACAGTTTTGGACACTCAGATGTATTTAGAATAATTCCCCTCAATTTTCTTCATAGACTGGGATTTTCTGCCGGACCACAATCAGCATGGATCTTGCTTCTGTTGTCGCTGCTCTCGCCTCCGTTGGTGTCCGAGTGTCCGGTTCTACCCCCAATAACAACATCCAGGGTGACTCCTCGCGTGCCTGCCCCACTGGTCTTGCCGGCCCCGAGCCCTCCGGCACCCACAACGACCCAGGGCAGCACTTTCATGGTAGCAGAGGCTACCTGAATGTTGTTCCTTTGGTGTCCCAACCACAGCTAGCCCCTCAGTACGGCCCCGTAGACTCCGCCACCTCCGGAGATGTAACGATCACGCTCCCGTGGTGCTGTGCGAACGAGGCCTTGAGAGGAATGCCTTGCGCAAGCCCAAATTGCCCAAGAAGGACACAAATCAGCAGCTGTGGAGGCCCAGATTACAATCAAGATCCCAGTCGAAATTGGCCATCAAGCAGCTGGAATCTCCCAGCTTACGCTAATGGCAACGCTCCGGTGGAGCTTACGGACTTGGCAGGTACCAATACTCCCTACCAATGTCCAGATTTCGAGACCATCGATGCCGACATTGACGACATTGAGATGGGTGGTCCAGGTGAGGTACCTACCTATAATCGACCAGACAATTGGGCACAATGGGACAACCATTTGTCTTCAGAAGTGACCCGCAACCTTCAGAGTCTTGAGGCCCTGTGTCTATTAGCCACGTCTAAGCTGATAGGACAAGAAAGAATCGCCTCTGATTTTTTATTTGAATATTTTTTCCTCCTTCAAGAAGAAATTAAGACCAGGATGTGGTGGTGTTCTCAAGAAGATGAATCTCTTGCCATTTTCTTGCAGATCTGGGAGGCAAGCCCCTTCCCGAAGGAGAAGACCAAGGCACCGGTTGCCGGGCCCTCCGCCCCTCATCCCTCTGTTTCCATCCGCGACGATCTAGCCGCCGCGGTTGAGGAAGGAATTTTAGAGGCAGCTAGGCAGGCAAGCCTGGAAATTAGGACTGAAGGAGCTCCCCAAGTGGACTCCTGGCTGCGAACCACTGAGATTAGCGGTCCGACAGCCTGCTCAGGCCCTTCAGGGCACGGTATGTACTGTCCTGCCGACTGCTCTTGCAGATCTCAGCGAGACTCTGAGCTCCAATTGCTCAAAGATCAAATGCAACTCATCATTCAGACGCTGGGAATTAAAGATCTTTTCAAGACCCACATGAGGTCTGAGGGCGCATCATCGGTGGATCAGACAACAGAACCGTCGGAGGAGGCGACAGAAATTTTTTCGATTGCTCCTTCGGTGGACTCTAAGACCACCGATGCACGGATCAGCAGGACTAAGCTAAAGGAAAGGGTTACAATCTCTCGATCACAGAGTAGATCGGCGAAGGCTAGGACTGAGGTTCAGAATGCCAAAAGAACTGCCTCCCGTACTACCCTTCCTGCTGTTGATTCCAATGCAATTGCCCAGATGTTGCTCGCCCAGACCCTCGCCGGAGCTGGTGTGGCTAATGATGCCGCCAAGGTGTCTACCATTACGGCCGGTGTTGGGCTGGATTCACTCCTAAATCCCACTTCATTGCGACTTCGTCAGGTTGCCAAGCAACCAAAGTATAATGGGAACCCCAGACGTTGGCCTCAGTTCCAACGGGAATTTAAACTGTGGGTTAAGACTCAAAAACTCCAGGATGATCAGTTCCTGATGGCTCTTCTGGACTGCCTTGAGGGAGCGCCGGCCAATACTTGGCTCAGGACCTGGAGTGATCGTGAAGATTCAAGTTCCCCCCTTACCTTTGATGAGGTGTGGGAACAGTTGGAGGTACGTGGATCCCGGCTGCCTGAGGACCATTACCACCAGATGTTGAAGAATTTTCCTTCGTTCTCTCGATTAATCTTGCACGAAGTGCAGGACAAGAGACAGCGCTTCTGGAATCTTGTAGAAGAATCTGAACATTCAGGCGAAAAATTTTCCAGTGCCGAGCTGAAAAATCTGATTTTTGACAAGATCCCCTCAGAAACCGCCGCCACCCTTCGGAATCGACAGTCCGAAGAAAAGGTCAAGACCTGGTGGGCGGAGATCGATGGCTTTGACGCCTCGGCCAACCGGTTTACCGTCAGGGAGGCACTTCAAAAGTGCTCCCCCACGTCGTTTACCAAGGTGAAATTCACTGAAAACACGTGGAAAATCAAGTTCAATGAACACGAGGATCGGGACTTGTTTGTCCAAGTCCTCAACAGGGGAGTAAGCTACCACGGAAATCGCCTGAAGGCCAGGAACTGGGTGTTTTCGTTTACTCCGCAGGAACTGTGGGAAGAGGTTGAGAGGCTCGCTGACGCCGCCAATCAAAATTTCCATGAGGGTCTTGGGGGAAACAGGAATACCCAGCAAAACACCCAAAATGGGGCCCAAAAGGGCAACAAAAAGGTGAATGACACCCGGAATGTTCAGGATCATTGTAGCATCTGTCTTCTTCTAGGTTCTACGAACCGAGCTAAGACGCATTCCACTGCTAATCACCGATGGTCTGCTTACGATCACAAGGTGATTGGTGAAAATGTCAATAATTCGCAGAATTCAGACAGGAATGACAGACAGGTGCATGGTGCCAAGGGGGGAAAGGGTAATTCGACTCCCTCCGGTGGGAACAAAAATACTGGAGGCCCTGGCGGGTCCCAAGGCAAAGGGAATCGGACTCCATCCGGTTCCGGTGGACAGCCAAATGGCCAGACAGGTCCCAATGTCAACGCCGGAGGCGGAAATCGAAATCCAGGCCAAACCCCTCAATCCGGTACAAACAAAGGAAATGCTCCAGGATCACAGGGTAAGGGTAAAGGAAATCCTTCAGGAACCCCTTTCTCTGGTAAGGGCAGAGGGCGTGGCGACGGTGGTGGTCCATCATCCGGCGGCCGTGGCCGTGGACGAGGAAAGGGAAACCATCGTGTGGATCAGGTCTCAGGTGCAGACCAGGTGTCTGATGCGGATCGAGATTACGTCGAAAATGCTCTGAATCCAGCGGATGATCCGTTCCAAGATGAATGGATCGACGAAACAGGCTGTGTTCACAATGTTAACGCAGCCGCTGGAGGTCAGAACGCCTAGGGGAGCCACGAAAATCGCCCCTCCCCAGGCGATTTCAGGCATGATCCCCAAATTCCTGATCGACCATTACTTGATGTAGGGTCGCTTGTCTCCTCTCCCCTGGATCCGGCAGCGGATCCTTCTGTTGTAGTGGACGAGGTTGGTGTACAGTCCAAGCACAGGGCTCGTCAGTTTGTCACAAAGCTGTGGGTCTCTGACTGCAAGGGAAATTTCCACCTCGCCACTTGTTTGTGTGATAATGGATCAGAGGTAAATCTCCAATCCAATGCATTCTTACCCGACGACTGCGTGTTCGAGTCGCCTCATCCTGTTACCCTCGAGGGAGTTTCTGGACATTCTCTCGCAGGTGGGCAACGCGGTTGTTATATATCCACCCATTTGGTCGCTCAAGACCTTTGGGAAGAGCAAAATGTGGAAGAAGTTGTCCTTAAGGATGACTACTTCTACCGTGCTGACATAAAGTATGACCTTTATTTGGGCCATCCTTGGCTTCGCAAGAACAGGGTAGCGCCCGTAGGTCATCGTCGTTGTTTTTTGCTGGAGTCAGGTCCCTTGGAGCGTCCTGAATTTCGTTTTTTGCACGCAGGGTTTAAAAGTGCAGAAGAATTTTTGAAGCAAAAGGTGACACCAAAATTTGGTGAAGATGTCACCATTGCAGAGGTGAATGGGAGTGCCGATTACTCCCAGGAGTTAGAATGTCTTGGTAGGGACTCCCAGCCACGACGCCCTTCGCGCTGGCACTCTTCATCCTACAGAGTTGTCGACAAATGGCGCGATGCAATTTGTGAATACTTTCTTGAACATCATTCATTTTGGCCACAGTATGATGCCTTTGCTAACCGTATGAACAAGCGCTTTGATAAGCACTTCAGCGACGCTTGGACCCACAAATGGGACAAGAAGTTGTGGATTAATCCTCCGTTTCACTTAATCCAGCAGGTCATCCACAAAATCAAGCAAGATAAAACCCAGGCAATTTTGGTTGTGCCCTTGTGGGACGACAAGCCTTGGTTTCAGGAATTACAGGACATTTGTGTTGATTACATCGAACTTCCCCGGAAGATTAAGCTGTATGCCAGGGACGACACAGGTCCCCTGCCACAGCGGTCCTGGAGTTCGCTTGCATTCCTGGTGGATGGAAAGCTTTCTGACTCTAATTCTGCTGATTCTGGTACTGATTCTTGTGTTGGGTCAGAATCTGAGGTTGAGCGTGGTACTGATGATGAATCTATTTTTTCTGATTTTTGTCCGTCAGATACCCAAGGTGATTCAACGTCCAATGGATCCGCCTCGTCTCCCTCTTCCCCAATACGGTCGACATCGAAAAGAATCTTCAGTGCACGGGCGAGGAAAAATCTCCAATCGCGCCGCAAATTCAGAGTTTTTTATGAAAAACCCCCTGTGGAAGCTTTCATGGATCCTTTCGAGGAGCTGGATCGCGAAGAAAATCTCTGGGATTTCGACACAAGACCCACCTATCTTCAAGAGGCAGTTGATACGGACCTGTTTAGGGACATCCGTAAGAAGATTCTTCCTGCCAAAGCCGAAGAAGTCGCCAAAGTTTTTTCGACAGTAATTCCTGGCGATCAGGTGGACACTGAATTGTGTTCGAGGTCAAGAGAAAAGATTTTTGAGGAACGGAAGGACACAACCCTTTCAGGGAAGTTGATCAAAGATCCCCCTGTCCGTGGACAGTTCGGTGAAGCCTTCATGGAGCTTCGTGAAGGGTACAAGGCAAAAAAACAGCGCCCTTATGAAAATCATGGACACAAACATGAGATTCTCAGAAAAATCATTGAGAGAAATCTCAGGGAATTTGGTTGGCTTGAGGGTTGTATGACCAGCGAATGGTGCTGTTCACCGTTCACAGTCCCGAAGCCACCGCCTGCAGACCAGAACACCATTGATGGTTGGCGAATGGTGGTTGATTTTCGCAATCTCAACGCCGAAACAAAGGCGGATTCACACCCCCTGCCCCTCATTGAGGAGGAAATCGCCAAGAGGGCAAGAGGTCGTTTGTTCTCTGTGCTGGATCTCCGTCACGGCTTTCACCAAATGCCGTTGAGGAAGGACAGCAGACCTCTCACATGTATGTGCACGCCATGTGGCCCAGTCCAGTGGACCGTCATGCCCATGGGATTGAAGAACGCCCCCTCATTTTTTCAAAGAATGATGGAGGATGTGCTGTTCACAACCCATCCGGAGCTTCGTGCCTTCGTGAGTGTGTACATAGATGACATAATCATCGCGACGGAGGGGGAGGGACTGACCGAAGCCGAGCTGGTGGCCCTACATGAGAAGCAGCTGAACCAAGTTTTGGATATTCTTGACGCCAATCAGCTGATCTGTGGGCCAAAGAAGGGAAAATTATTTTTAAAATCAGTCGAATTTTGTGGTTCTCTCCTAGAGAATGGCACTCGACGACCCAGTCCAGGGAAGCTCGTCGCTATTCAGAAGTGGAAGCGCCCTGAGACGATCACGGAGTTGAGAGGATTCCTGGGTTGTTGCAATTTTTACCACACTTTTGTGCCGAATTATGCCAAATTTGCTGCCCCCCTCACTGAATTATTGAAGGTAGGGAGAGATGCGGGCAAGGAAGGTTCAAAGGTTCGTGTCAAGTGGACTGACGAGTGCGAGGAGGCCTTCCATCACTTGAAGGCAGCCCTCTGCGAAGTCGCCACGTTGCATGTGCCCCAATTTGACCGACCCTTCTACATTAGAACCGACGCATCTAGGTACGCGATCGGAGCTGTCCTTGAACAGGTTGATGAAGCCACCGGCGATCATTACCCCCTTGCATTTTGGTCTCGGAAGCTAGCCCCACGCCAAATGCAATGGTTGCCGCGTGAGCAAGAGACTTACGCCATCATCTGTGCTTTAAAAAAGTACCAATCGTGGGTTGGCACCAATCGAGTCGAGGTCCTGACGGATCATCGATCTCTGGAGTATTGGGCCACCGAACACATTGATACTGTCGCGAGCCCAGCTGGTCGACGGGCCAGATGGCACGAATTTCTCTCTCTGTTTGACCTCCGTGTGTCGTATTTGCCTGGAAAACACAACACGGTAGCGGATGCTCTGAGCCGATGGGCTTACCCCGCCTCAGAGGGGCTGCAAAGTACCAACATCCATGGTACGGAGCAGGACCGCCATGTCATCATCGAATGGGATCAGGAAGAAAAGAAACTCATTCGGCGTGCATGCATGCAGTGCGCTGTTAAACAGCACGCATTGCCGTGTCACGACATCACGGCCATCACAGATCCGGCGCAGGCTCACGAGATCCGCACCAAAACACTGAAAGTCGTGGAAAAAGTCACCGATCCCTCCTCAGGGAGTGTGAAACGGTTTGACTACACCCGACGAGTAAGTCGATTTCGGTTGATCGAGGGCATTAAGCGTCGAGATCCGGCCAAAACTCCACCCCTGCCTAAGGATTCCCTGATCATCCGTGACTGGACGTCCGATTACCTGCAGGATCCCATGTTTAAAGAGGTCTTTGGAAATCTCAAATCCAAAGATGCTCACAGGGATGGGATTTTTGCAGAGTACTCGTTGGATGGGGGGAAGCTGTGGATGGAGGGTAAATTGTGTGTGCCAGACGCCCTAGCCCCCCGAGTGTTAAACTGGTGGCACAAATGGGAGTCCCCCCACGCACATGGCCGTCGACTGTGGTCGATGATTAAGCATAGGTTGTTTGGATCGAGGCTCTACACTCATTGCATGAAAGTAGCTGCCGGATGTGCCCAATGTGCTGTCTCGACGCCTCCCAGCGCGAAGAAGCACGGCCATCTGAGGCCTCATCCTATTCCGGAGCGTCTCTTCAACAGAGTCACGAGTGATTTTTTCTATCTCGGTGAACTCGATGACGAAGAGTGCCATTGGACTAATAAAAAAGTCAATGGTGTGCTCCTCATTCAGTGCCGTCATTCCGGCTACATTCAAGTGTTGCCTTGCAACATTGAGTCGATGACTGGCAAGGCTGCCGCCAAGTGGTGCGCGCAGACCTGGATGGGAGGCTGGGACGTCCCATCCGAGGTGGTCACGGATTCAGGCAAAGAGTACACCTCCGAATGGTGGAGAGAATTGTGTGCTCGCCTTGGAATCCACCACCTCCGATGTGAAATCCACTGGCATCGAGCGCTGCCTGGCGAAAGAGCCGGCCGCTCAATAATTAATATGCTTCGTAAGGAGCTCGCGAGTGAAAAGGATTTCCATTGGATGGAAGTTCTCTTCGCCTTGCTTCGCCGTTACCACAACACGCCTTTGTATCATGGCCTTTCTCCAAATGAAATTGTCTTTGGACGAAAGAAGTGTTGGTGGAACATGCCGTTGAATAATCCTCGACCCTGTAAGGATGCTTCGCTGTTTTTGGACGAAGTCCAACGAGCAGATAAATCTGTGTCGAAATTAATCGAGAAACATCAAGCTGACTGGCTTTGGGTTCAAAATCAAGGTCGAAAAAACCCCCACAATTTTGAAGTCGATGATCGAGTTTGGCTTCGAAAATCCGAAACCACCCTGGACGGAGATGACAAGCTTCTTCCCTTGTGGGAGGGGCCATTTGCTGTTACAGCACGTCTTGGGGAGAACAGGTGGAGGATCCGTGTGGATGTCAGCAGGGAAATTGACGTTTCGGGCGATCGCCTTAAGAGAGAGATCCCCTCCCCCAAGGATCGAGTTAAACCCCTTTTTTGGACTGCAAAACACTTGTCCGATCGGGTCATCGAAGGGGGAAAGTACGAACTCAAGAGGATTGTTGAAGCAAGACGTGACGCCAAGGGCGAATGGGAATTTCTGTGTGAGTGGAGGGGCTTTGATTCCAGTCACAACAACTGGGAACCAGCCCAATCTTTTGTCCATGGATACACCAAGGGTTTCATCGACTTCCTGAAGAAGCACCCCGAAATTGGTGTACTCCTGACAGATTGTTTGTCGAAACCAGACAGACAAGTGGAGAGCGACGGAAAACGACCTGTGGTGAATTGAGATCCAGTCTTTTACGGCCCTCAGCAGCCACATTCCAGGGCTGATCCGTCGATCCCCCCTCCTGCGGTCAGGCCAGCCCAGGAGCCAAATGAGGACCAAGCTTCAAGTTCGGCCGCTGATCTGCAGCGCCCAAGCCGTACGAGGGCAAGGCCAGACAGGTTGGTGGTCACATGCATTCGTGCTTGGCCGAATTGAGGAAGCCATCCTACCACATTCTGCTCAATCCACTGTTCATTCTTTCTGTTTATGTCATGATGTGGAGAACTGCGAATGTTTGATAATTTGACGTCAATCAACTTTTCTTTGGTCTCCGTTAGGCAGACAAGGCGTAGATACGCTGACGGAGTGTGCTGCCGTGTTCAGATAAAACCAAACTCAGGCTTAATTCAGGCAGATTCGGGGTAATCTTGTCTCTGTTGGTCTGTGCATCTTTGGAATTTGGCTACTCGTGCAGATGGAAGCAAATGTACATAATCAAAACGCTGGCCAGCGACATTCACCCCTACAGGTATCCCCTGTAGTACTGGCTGCACCAGATGCGACGCCAGGAACTCAGATCATACCTTCATTTGCTGTGATGCTGACGCCAAAGTCCAGATTCAGATCCAGGATCCTCAAATTTACCTTGAATTTCTCAGGTTTGTCCATCATTCTGCCACTGTTGTACGAAACCCAGACGTCAATTGTTCAGACAATCTTCATCTAGGAGCTCTAGGGACTTCTAACAGCAATCTCTGAAGTCCGTAAGCTTCGTTGTATTTTTGGCACACGCCAATGTGAGCTCAATTCGACCAGAAACTGTCGAGAATGGTGAATCCAAGTGTCTTGTGGGATTCCATCGAAAGATTGGCCTTGTCCAAGTCGATTGACACCACCGCCACTGTAAATTCGGTGTCTCTCAGTTATATATTGTCAGTAAAGCGCCTGCAGCGAACCTTCGGCGCGTTACATGCCAAGGATCCAGGGCCAGCATGTCCCATCATGATGCATCATCACATGATCCACATTTTGATAGAATCTGTTAGATGCTCGCGAACCAACGTGCCGGAAAGCACAATTGAGCTGAATAAACGACAATATATATTAACTTTAGTCTAAACGAAGGTGTTGGTAGTTTCAGTTGTACACATTCTGCTTCATTTCACCTTCATCTCAGGGAATTCGCTCATGTTAGGACAATTTAGATTGATTTCCTTGTCATCTCCCATCATTCCTCGAAGATCTGTTTAGATCTAAGTAAACGGAAACACATCTTTACCTTCGGTGGTTCACTTAGGGTCTGTAGACTACATGTGTATTTGTTTAACCTCACTGTGATTGCTTAATCCCCTCAATCTCTGCTCAAATTCATTCTCATTTTTGCTGAATCTTGTGATCATCCACCAGATGCGCCAAATCTGAGTCACATGCTGTACTTTTCAGAACGAGAAAAGCGGGATAACACGATGTAGAGTTCGGCGAGGACACCGTAGCGTGCCCGCGACAGCGAAACTGTGCCAGAGCGCTGAGATGTCACTCCAATTCTTGATCCCCCCACTCAATCCATCAATAATCTACCTCATTCTCAACCAATGCATGGTTTGGTATCGATTCTCGATACGTTTACATGCTTTTTAGCCCTTGACCTAATGGTTTACTGCACGGAGGACTGTTCGTCACTTCTCATTCTGTCTCATTTCAGGTTCATCCACCCTGATTCAGTGCCAATTCAGCCCAAATCAGGTCAGATCAAGCAGATTTCGCCCCATCGAGGCTACATTTCTATGTTTTTCTGGGACTTACCCGCACTACGTTCTTCGTTGACGTAGCGACACACCCCAGTGTGTTTTTGGAGGGGGAGTGTAAGTGCGGCTAGCCCCATCTGCTCAGATTTTCAGACATTCTGCCCAGATTGGCTACATTTTGGTCATTTTCTTTGCTTCGGCGGAATTGCCGCCTCGCAGCTCAGTCTCAGGATATTTCCTATATATTTCTGATATGCCGGATTTGATTCCGCGGTCCATTTCCCGTAAATCCGCCGCATTCCGCTATTTTAGCTGGAATCGCCATTTGCCGCTGGCGCGCGCTCGCGGGCCTGATCGGCCATACAATTTTACATAAATGGATTATTTAAATTCATTCGGACAGTTTTGGACACTCAGATGTATTTAGAATAATTCCCCTCAATTTTCTTCATAGACTGGGATTTTCTGCCGGACCACAATCAGCATGGATCTTGCTTCTGTTGTCGCTGCTCTCGCCTCCGTTGGTGTCCGAGTGTCCGGTTCTACCCCCAATAACAACATCCAGGGAGACTCCTCGCGTGCCTGCCCCACTGGTCTTGCCGGCCCCGAGCCCTCCGGCACCCACAACGACCCAGGGCAGCACTTTCAACACCACCATGCGCACAACCCGGTAGAGTCTTCGGGAAGTGCTTTCCACGTTGTTAGCACCCTTGACAGGGGGCGTCATTGTGGGCAGGACTGACGGCAGTAGTCCTGGTGGTGGTAGGAGTGCTCCAGTAAGACCCAAGGATAGGGGTTTGAATGGCATTAAGACCCCCGAAAGAACACGTCCCACTTCCGCCCGGGGCTATATGCCACGCCACCCCACCCCAAGGACTCTCAAGCCTTTAGCGGTGAGAGAGGTAGACGGTGGGGTAAACCTGCGGTACCCACCGCCCTGCTCCGGTGGGGATTTTTGTAACCGAGGAGCGCGCCGTGCATGCACATCTTCTTTCCTGTCTCCCACCGCTTCTCGCTCTCTCCTCCCTTCCCCAAACAATAATATATCCATATTGGTTAGGGTTTTCTTTTCGTGGCACGCTCATGAGAGCGGTCCACCAAGGTGGGCAAGGATGTCAACGGTTTGGGTGAGATTCTGTTTCTGCAAGTAATCTCTCCAAACTTTGTTGTAGGATGGTAAGAAGGTTTCAACGGGTTCCTCGGTATCCCAATCTTTGGTATAACCCTCCCACCGCACCTTGAAGAGAAGTCTCTTGCGGTAAGTACGGTGAGTTAATATTTTCTTGACATTATAGGTGTCCTCCTCAAACTGGGAGGGCACTCTAGCAACCTCCTCCGTGTAATTTAAAGGCACGGGGGAGCGAGGGGAGTTGACCGTTTTCATTAAACAATCAACGTGGACGTCAACTAACCTCCGTTGGTCCACTTGAATAACATAGAGGTCGTGCGCCTTCTTGGCCACAACGTCATAGGGCCCATCCCAATAGGGACAAGTCTTATCGCCAAGATTTTTGCGTTGGCGACGGACCCATACGCGGTCCCCTTTTGAGAAATTGGGGGAAATCCTCCTACTCTTATTATACTTACGAGCCATTGTCTCTTGCACTTGAATCATAGCCCTCCGTGCAAGAGCAATAAGCTCCTCACGCCGTTGGAAGTAGTGAGCGGCGTCTTGGGCCACCCCCTTAGGCTCAGCAAGAGGAGGCCCCTTAGTACGGTTGTGTTTACCAAACACAATCTCGTTAGGTGTATAACCTGAAGGACCTGTAGTCTCATGCCACGCTCGTACAACGGCGGGCAAAACCTCTACCCAATTAGTTTTCTTTCCTTTCCCTTTCCTCAAGGTAAGGGCTTTAGCAACGGCACGCCTTAGCTGCTTGCCAGGATTTTCGGCCTTGCCATTACCTTGGTGCCTACCCGCGAGACACATAGTCGAGCGGGCACCAATCTTAGAACAAAGGGTTTGGAAATATTGGCTCACAAATTGTGGCCCACGGTCGGAGCGTATTTCACGAGGGGCTCCGAACCTATCCACCCAGCGCTCCATTACCAAATGGGCCGCTCTTCTCCCCTTTAGCCCTTCATCATTGTCTTCATGACGGGGTTTAGGAATAGGGATCGCGATGAGGTAGCCGGAAAGCCGGCATACACATAGGAGCATTCGGTCATACACCTCTCCATCGTGGGAGGTGGAAGGGTAGTTAAACACATCAAGCGCTATGGAGTCCATGGGCTCCATAGGTATAGGCATAGGGGTCATGTACCCTTGCTTGCGCTTGGTGTCATGCGTGTGAATGGCACATGAGGGACACGTTTGACATTGCAGTTCCACTGCTTTGTACAACCCCTCACCTTCCACGCCATGGTTAATTTCCTTCCAGTGTTTTTCCACACTGGAGGTAGTTAAGTGAAATGCATCATGGTATTCGGCTACCAAACGATGCACTAGCGGCGTAGGAACACACCACCGTCCATTACGGACGAGCTTGTTATCCACCAACCTCACTCCATCTTGGAAGCTCCCATTCAAGGCATCTTGCCACATTTGTTTGTAGCGTTGACAATTTGGGTAGTGTTTAGCCCATTTTATCTCAAAAACATTGGGAGCATCCTCCCCATGTATAGGAGTTGCTTTCTTGTGGGACTTCCAAGATTTTTTTATCTTGACAATTCGCTCCAGTCTCCGAAGCTTTCTCTTTTGCTTCGTCCCTCCCCCCACTGGAGGCGAGGCCAGAGGGGGTGGATCACACGCGGGTGCCCCTTGAGCCCGAGGCGCCGCTTTAGACCTAGTAACAACAGGCGCCACAACCGCCCTAAATACAAGGGGGCGGGCGAGAAGTTCCTCCTTCTCGGCCGCCATCATGTCCCGCACATCCCCGGCCGCTTGGGCCGTCCCATGTATGGACACATCACCCAACGCCGGGTTAGCAGGGTAAGCCCAACGGGACAAGAAATCACCCACGGGGTTCACTGGCCCCGGAGTGTAAACCACATGGAGGTCGAATTTAGAGAACAATTCGGGCCAACGTGCTGGGCGTGGAGAGGGACCCCCCACGGTTTTGAGGTCCTCCGTAGCCCAATTTTCAAGGCTACGGTGGTCCGTACGGACCTCCACGCGCTTGTTCCCCACCCAACCATGCCATTTTAAAAGCGCCGCCACTATGGCGTAGCATTCTTTCTCCCGAGGGCTCCAATTCAATTGGCTGCCTGACAATTTGCGGGAGAAAAAGGCAAGGGGGCGTAGGGCACCATCGGGACCTTCCTGCTGTAGGGCCGCCCCCGGCGCCCAATTACTAGCGTCCGGGGTGAGGACAAAGTCCTTATCCCAATCGGCTAGTTGGAGGGGAACAATATCCGTAATAGCACGCTTGAGCCTCAAAAAGGCCTCGTTAGCCGAAGCATTCCATGTTAGGCCTATCTTTTTGCCATTCTTATGCTTAGGCAAATCCTTCAACATATTAATCAAAGGGGTAGCTATGGAGGCGTAGTTTTGGACATAGCCCGAATAATAGTAGGCGAGCCCCAAGAACCCCCGGTGCTCCCGAACATTATCCGGTTTGTCCCAACGCTCAAGCGCCAACATTTTCCCTGGCGCCGGCCGACGTGTGCCATTTTCCAACACATGGCCACAAAACTCAACCGAACGAACAAAGAAATCGGTTTTGCTAACCGAAGCAACCAACTCCTCTTTTCGTAGCCTATCCAACACGGCACGCACGTCGCGGTCGTGGTTAGCCAATAGCTCCTCCTCCGTCGCACCGGAGGAACCAATAATAATATCATCAATATATACGTCCGCACAATCCAAACCCTGCAAAACATGGTCCATGACCCGTTGAAAAATAGCGGGCCCATTCTTGATACCCATAGGCATAACACGCCATTGGTATCGCTTACCCGCCAAATTCATGGCGGTCTTAGCCCGGGATTCAGGGTGAAGGGGAATTTGATGAAACCCTTTACTCAAGTCCACAATAATGAAAATCTTGTGTTTGGATTGATTTTCCAACATGTTTTCTATGAGGGGGAGGGGGTGTGCGTCGGGCAAGGTAGCCTCATTAAGTTGGCGGTAGTCCACCACGAGGCGCCATTTTCCCTTCTCTTTCTTGGGCACAACGAAACCGTTGGACGCCCATTCGGAGGCAGGGCACGGCTCAATCCAGCCACGAGCCAAAAAGTCCTCCACTATTTCTTGCTCCGCCGCGGCACGCTCCCCCACCAACCCTATAGGTTTCACGGACTTGGGTTTGGCGTTCGAGTATAGGTCAAGTTTAGCAAGCCCCAACTGCTCCGTATCACGGACCTTAGGGTGTTCCTGGTCCGGACGGAGACGAACCTCCCCGCTAAAAACATCCCGCTCATAGTCCGCGAGGATGCGTTTCCTCATGAGCTCCACCTCCGGAGACACAATAGGCTCTTGGGTGGTGACAACGCCACCCACACGAGAAGCCGCCAACAATCGTGTGGCGCCTTTACGTTTTCGGTAACGCTTAATGGTAGTGGCCCTCCCACCCAATAACTCTCGTTCAATTTTCGCAATGCGTGAGCGCACGCATTCTTGTGCCTCCAAATCTTCGGGGGTAGGATCAAGAGTAACGGGTGCGAGGAGTTTTTTATGGGTCGCCTGATACGTGAGGGTGCGCACCGAAGCCAAATGGTTAGGCACCCTTTCATCCTCCGACTCTTCCTCCGGGGTCATGCCCGGCTCGCCATCCGTGTTGGGGTTAGAGACGGCCAGTGGCAAAACGGAGGCCACATGACATTTAGTGGCCGCCAAATTTTCCTCCGCAATACCACCGTCCACGTATAGCGCCACCGTGGACCAACCCCGTTGAGGAAGGGGCGTGAGGTGGTCATTCTGATAGAGACAGGCTTTAGTCTCTGGCCCAGGAAGGTGGTACCCTTGCAAAGTAATTTCCATAAGGGGTTTCCACCACTCCCTATGTGTCCACTTCGGCCCTACGACGATGGTTCGTAGTTTTTCTTGCCGAATTTTCCGAACACAATCGGAAAACCGATGATAGGGAGGGCACATCCAATACAATTTGGAGGGGTCCGCGGGAGTGGAAAAGAAATCTTCAAGCGGCGAAACCCAACGGGTAGCCTGGGCCATACCCGGGACCCTATTGAAGGCGTCCACGTCGGGGTTTTTGCCAAATTGTTTTTTGACACGTGCGGCCCAATATGGCGTGAGGCCATAGTCAGACTGGGTCCACATGGACCCATCACGCCGCGTAGGTAGAACATCACGGGCAAGGGCTTCGGGAGCAAATTCAACGAGCTCCAAAGCACAAGCCCGGTCCTGCACGGGGGCCACGGAGGAAGCGGTCAAGGCATAGGATATGTGTTTCTCGGCCTCAACACGGTTAGGCGGTTCGCCACCAGGGGGCGTAACCACAATGGCCGGGGCAGGGTGCGTAGGAGTGACCGCCCCAATGACTGGAACGGTTAGGCCCCACACGGACTGACGGGACACCTTACCATGAATGAGTTTCACCAAAAATGGTTTGCCGGTTCGTGGAGCCTCACGGAAATCCTCAATCCAAAAACGGGGGTGCACTGGATGGTGAGAGTACAAACAATTGAAACGGGCAAAATGGCTCACACAATGTTCGTAACCCCATGGGTGCCCCCAAACCATATCCCAAGGTAAATTCGGGACAAGGTACGGGGACACGCCATACTGGGCAACACGAGGAAGTGAAACACTACCATCCACAACCCCCGTAAATTGAATTTTGACGTCTATTTGCTCGTCCCCCCCTGGCAAAGGCGTCTCATTATCTGCTTGGAGTAGGCGCCTCCGTTGGGGGGATTCATATTTTTCGGAGACTTGGTCTCCAAAAACATTGGGGTTGGCCAAAGCGACCGCTTGGCACCCAAAATCCACCAAAACACGGAGGGCCTTGCGTTCTCCATTGGGCAACACAACCTGAACGGAAAGTTCGGTTTGAATCTCACTAGTCACTATATGCCCCTTCATGACTCTCGATGGAACGAGAGCCACGGTAGTGTCACAGGGGTGCCCGAGGTTTTCTTCTTTCGAAGGGGGCGCCTCTGGGCACTCCTACTAACGTCCGCGCCCCTTCGGCGCTCCCTTGCCTCCTTTATCGCCCTTGCCGCCGCCACCCTTATAACCACCACCACCCTTATCACCACTGCCACCCTTATCGCCACCCTTAGGCTTACCACCTTTAGACTTACCCGCAATGTTCCAATGAGTGTCATTGCACGGAGAATTAGGCTTACACGTCCAAAGGGTGGTATTGGTGGCACCCCAATCAATCCAAGACATGTCCATCTCCGTTTGTTTACGTGTTTTCCAATGTTTGGAACACGGAACCCAAAAGGTAGGTGGCGGTTTAGCCCCGGGGTCGACGGGTTTCTTCGCCGGAGGTTTAGAGTGACCCACGGCGTTGACGGAGGTGTCAGCGGGTTCGGAGGTGTCAGGGTCCGCCGTAGCCTCCGCATTAACCGCATTCACCGCGGTTTTATTGTGAGAAGGGCGATGAGTGTACGTCACCGTCGTCTTGTCTCCTTTATTGAGGCGTTCGAGAGCTTCCCTCTCCGACACGCTTTTATGGGCAAGGGCGTAGATTTCCGCAGGCTTCAAACGAGGCCTACGTTGCTCCACTTTCATAGTGTAGCCGCGTGTGTGAGGTGTGTTGTTGAGTTTCAAGATCCACTCCTGGAGAGCCGGGTCTTTGCAGTCAACTATCACCTCCGGCCCCGAATAGGAAACAATCTCAGGAACCGTAGTGCAAGCTTGAGCGCTATATTTCCTGAGTTCCTTTTCGAATGGGGCGCGACCCGGTGAAGGGTCAAGGCCACTAAAATCCACCACATAGCTGTCTGGGCTATTCTTAGCCTCTTGCTTGACGACCTTCTCCTTGATCCACGGGAGCTTGCTTAGGAGCTGCTCCCGGATCACGTGGGGACGAGTCTCATTGCTCAGAGGCAACAAACGTTGCCAACGAGCATAGAAATCTTCAAGGTCGATGAGGGTCACTTGCCCTTTAACCACCCTGGGGGTGAGGGCTCGCCACCTTTCATCAGCCCTTGAGGGGTCATACTTGTGGAAACGTTGTTCCAAAAAGTCCCACAACTCTTTGAGGGTGGGGGCCGTGCGTGTGTGGTGGGTGGCCTCGGCAACCCGGGCGTTGATGATCGCCTTTAGCCATGAGGGCAAGGTACTCAAAATCATTTTTGCCTCGTTGGCCTTTCGGTACATGGGATCACACCCCCCCAACCATTGTTGAAGCTTCTGCACCCACTCGTCGTAGCACTCTAGCTGCCCATTAAATTGCGGTTTAGGCATATCACTATCCTCCACCGCTTTGGTGTAACTATTTTGCACCATAGGCATTTGGTACGGGTGGTAAGCAGGGGGAGCCATGGTTGGGGGTGCACCTCCACTTGCACTTGGTGCAACCTTCACTGGAGAGACTGTACACGTATCCGTAGGATGAGAGGGCGTGTACGAAGGTTTCCCAGGGGAAGTGAAAACATCTTTCGTGAGGGGATTAATGTTCCCCAACGAAGAGGTGTTCTCCTCTTCATTGGCCCACGGGGCCGTAGGCTCCGTGGGGTGTTCTTCGCCCTTAGGCGTCGCCCTCCACTCGGGAATAGCACGTTCCTTCTGCTTTTCGGCGATTCCCCTCCACGATGTAGGTTCTTGGGGGTGGGGGTGTTCGTGGTGTTCTTCCCCCCCCCTCGGCCACCCCGAATCCGGACAAGCGTTCGGATGGTAGATGCAATCGTGGGATGGGTGGACGGAGAAAGGAAGGACACACCCACCACCGGATGAACCGGATGGCGCGCCCATGGGCGCCGTAGGCGCCGCCGGTGTAGGATCAGGAACGGGCGGAGGCGCCGATGGCGGGGGCAGGACCACCGTAACGGGTTCCGCAGGCGTGGAGTACCAGTGGTCCCACGCATCGATCCTAGATGCAACGGCGGCGTAACGTGTAGCGAGCGACTCCAGTGCGCTAAAGCACTTAGCCGTGTTGCCGTTGGACATCTTAAGATGATCTGCCACGCTAGCCTCCACCACCTTAGAATCCCGGCGGTAGCCCTGAACCGCCGCGTCAAATTTAGCCAATGTAGACAAGATTTGGGTCATCCGGTCCCCGTAGGACTGACTGATGCCCACGGTAGAGGCTACTGCCTGAGGAAGTTTCTGATGGGATCGCTGCAACTCCAGATTCTGATTTCGCAGGTCCCTCACCTGTGCCATCAGAGATTGGATGCACGTTTCGTAGTGCACCACACACCGGGGACAGCCACAGGTGTGCTGTAGGTCTTCCTGCCCCCGTGTAGGAGTGGGGCCCCCAGAATGTAGAAAAGATGGACCCCCCCCTCCACGAGGAGGAGATGACCCACCACCGCCCCCCCCAGCAGCCCCCCCTGCCACGGAGGGACCAGAGGGCCCCCCCGCAGGGCGAGACAGGGGTGTGGGGCGCGCAGCAACAGGCGCTGGCGCCCCCCCACTAGAGGGATGTCCCCCCCCCCAACCCCCACCACTAGATGGCCGAACCAGGTGCGGGATTCCTTGCACGTGCCCGATGTAAGCCACCTGGCGCTGGTGGGGTGACGGCGAAGGGGGAACATGACCAACAGTATTCGGTCGCGGCGGTGGGGGTGGGGAATCGTCCACCACAATATACTGTGGTGACTCATGAACCACCATAGGTGATCGAGTTCTCGGATGGGAAGCAAAAACAGGCTCCGATCCCGTTGCAACCTCTGGATCCCCCCCCCAATTGGGCAGTTGGGGGTCCTCCGTAGGAGATGTATTTGTGGGGGGAGAGACCAAATTTATTGGGAGGGTTGCTGAACCTCCCTCCACCTGATTCCCTCCCCCCCAGCACAGATTGTTGACCTTCGGCATTGCCGGAGAATCATCCACTAGGGATGGACGATCTTTCGTGCCACTCATAGGCACTGGAGATGTAGTACCGGCCCGGTCCTCCGTAGGCTCCGGAGATTCCACGACAAGACACGGGCGGTTTTTGACGCCGCTCATAGGCACCGGGGACTCTTCCACAACAATGAACTGAGGGGCCGGAGAGTCCTCCACCGTGATGTAGTGAGGGCCGGGGATTCTTCCACAAGCATGGGGCGATCCCTGGTCCCTGACATAGGTTCAGGAGGTGCAGGCGACGAGGCAACGGAAATAGGGGAATGATGGAGTTCATGACGTTCCAACACTCCAATCTCCTCCTCCTCATCGTCGTTCCACTGCTCCACTGCCAGGGGGAACCACTGGTCACACTCATCCTCCTCGATTTGCGTGGGGGATTCCTCGATGATCGTAGGATTTAGCCTGGATCCGCTCGGGGGATTGGGATACGCTCCCAAGGCAGGAGATTCCTCCACCAGGGAGGGAAACCGCCGCGATCCACTCATTGGAGTGGGCGACGATTGCACCACAGTGGGGTTCTGCCTAGTCCCCGACAGGGCTTGCTGGATCAGGGCCACGGCCTCTCGAGCCGGACCCAGATGGCCATGGGGATCAGGCGTGAGCGCGAGGACTCGACGGTTTTCAGCGTCGAGTTGGTCAACAATGGGGCTGATGGGCCCTGCCGCAAACAGGTTTTTTCTGACCTGAGGCTCTGGCAACCCCCCTAGCGACGGAGGAGTGCCAGAGTCGACCACGATAGGCCCCATTGGCGAAGCCATCGTACCCCAGTCGGCAGCGCGTGAGGGCGCAGCGTTCGTACGCTCGATCACCCCAGTAGATTGGTCGATTACTGCCCGATTCTCGGCGCTAGTAACAGTTCCCGAGCCCATGTTAGGCGATTGTGGTCGTCTTATCGCTCCCTGAGGGTGGCCGTCTATTTCCCCCCCAACCATCCCAGGTACACCAGCTGGATTTCGAGGATGGCGGGCCCCGATGGGAACATTCGGGGATTTCGGAAACTTAGGATTTGTAGCCACTTGGGGCTTGGCCCGTTTTTGCGGCCCCTGCCCAGTCGATGGGGTCAGGGCCGAGGAGGTCCTGAGAGTGGGGACCTGGACACCCTCAGCTATCCCTCCCGGGGAAGAGATTTTAATTTGAATTTGGTCCACGATGTCTTGGACCGATCGCTTTCCGCGATGCCAAACGCCCAACAGAGACGAAAAATTTTCGCCTCTGCTACCATGAAACCAGACCGGGTGGTCAGGAGCAGAGGTCGCAGTGGCATGGGCAGCAACATTGCTTGCCACCGAAGACATAACGATAGTGTCGACTGAATAGTATCCTCCAAACAGATATGGTACACATAGCCAATGAAATACCTGATATGCACATATGAGAAATCCACCCTATCATCCACTAATTGATATAACTACTAAACATCCATGATTGCCTTATCTATCCCACATCCTATGTTCCTAACAAGGAAATGGAATATGATATACCCTATCCCACATATATCCCATATATAGGGCCAAATAATGCTCCCTTAGGGGTAAAATGCCAGGGTAGGGTTGTGACCTGCTTCAAAGGTTTCTACCAGCCCATGCTCATGGGCGGACGCCACTGACAACGACCCCTCCTGCAACGTACCAGAGCCCGAGGACAGTAAGAAAGCCGAAGAGCAGTTGCAACATAAGTTTTCTAAGGACATCTCTGAATTTTCCATCAGCTTTGAGACTCCCTGGTCCACCTCGACCGACCTGCTTGACAGCCTTCTTTTTTATTCAATTCAGTGGCCTGAGTCTGTTATGCGAGCTAAGATAACTCTTGAAGGCCAATGTGACCTCGCCACCTGTCTCTCTGACAATATCAGCATGCTTGCCCTCAATCATTTGCAAGTACTGCTCAGTGACTTCATTGATTTCGACCGACGACGCTGGGAAGCAATCACAGCGTCGATGAGCGAATTATAGGCCTCACCTCACAAGTGACGACCGACACTCGGCTGCTTTTATATTTTTCCACACCCCTGCAGATATATATATATATATGGTATATATGTCTATTGCACCCAGTGACATGCTCCGGCAGTAAGAGACAAGAGACCTGACGTCCTGAAACAATAGTTTTACGTGACACAGTCCTCTATGTCCTGTTGCTTTGTGTGCCAGGGGTACTCCCTAGGCTTAGTGCCAACTTTAGCAGTCTTTTTCGAGTTGTAACTTGACCAACACTCGCCTGTCTACACGTTTCCTTTTCTTAGCCCAACCCCGGACACACACGTAAAGCTCAGCTTCCTACCCACCAGCACCAACCCAGTCACATAAACCTCTTTTGCCTTCAGAAAATAAAAAAAAAAAAAAAAGGGCCCCAAGCCAACAATAAGCCTATGTGCATTTTTTGCCTACAATAAGCCACAGTGCATTCCATGTACCTTCAACCCAACAATCCATGTGTCGTAAATTTATTACTACCTTTTTTTCCTCTTATTGTACAATATTCTGGATGTACTTACTTGAGATGTGACATTCCCGTTAGCATGTCAACGCTTATGTGACCCGGGAGGCCCCACCCAGATAGCTGGGAGCCACAGAGCAAAAACTCCTTCAGGTACTCCGATTGTTGGAGTCCATCCAGGGGGCGTATCATGGTCATGCTCAGGTCCAGGTGTACGTCCATACGGCTGAACGCCTCCTTAGCGAGCGCTTCAGACCGGGCACCAATCAGGGCGTCGAAGTTGTTGCGGCTGATGTAGTCGGCACACTCGTTCTTCACTCCCTGGATATGGTGTACCGTCAGCCGTAGTTGACTGAGGTAGGTCCACCAGCGACGTAGCTTGGCCTTCTCAGGTGGGGGACCCTTCTGGAAACTGCGGACCAGTTCTTGGTCGCACAGCCAGACCACAGGGTTACTCCCCAACAGTCGTGCTTGTGAGGATAGCACCAGCATACCCGCGAGCAATTCCTGCTCATAGGTGGAGTAGTTCCCCCTGGCCTGGTTCCACTTCCAGTTCCAGTGGCCCAGAGGTACTAGGACCCACTTGTCGTCAGGGTAGCTGTGCTTGAGGGTTCCATCTCGGTTGAGACCTTCCGTCCCCCATTGGGAAATGGCCGAGTCAAACTCCTCCTTCTCTAGTGCTTGCCATTGGAACAACGTTCCACCACCGCCCACATTGCTGGCGTCGGTCACCAGGATAATCTCCCCTTGTGCCCTAGGCACGCCCAAGCACTTAGCGTTGGCTACCTTGTCTTTGAGCTCGTCAAACGCTTGTTGCTCTTGTGGGCCCCAGCGCCAAGTAGTACTCTTCTTGATCAAGTCCGTCGGAACGGCGCTGGTATAGGTGAAGTTCTTGATGTGGCGGCGATAGAAGTTGCACGCCCCAATGAAACTGCGTACATCATGAAGTCCTTTCTTGGGGTCTTCGTGTCGTACCTTGGCATCCATCAGGGGTTTGGCCTTAGAGGCCGCTGGGGTCCACCACCCATAGCCAACGTCAAACCCCAGGTACTGCATGGTCTCCTGCATGAACTCACACTTCCCCAGCTTGAGTCGAGTGTGGTTCTCCTGGCAGACCGCAAAGAACTCACCCAAGAGGATTAGGTGATCCTCCTGGGTATTGGTCCCGAGGCATACATCGTCGATGTGAGCCTCCATCTGGGCCCCACAGGATATGAGCTCCTGCACCTTAGGTCTCCTTCGTAGGATGGACAAGATCTTGTTCATCAGCTCTTGGAACAGAGCGGGTGCGTTAGCCACGCCAAACGGCATGACCTTCCACTTGAACACCCTCCCCTGAGGGGTGATGAAGGCCAGTAGTTCCTGTGCGTTGGGCGTCAGGTCCACTTGCCAGAATCCGCTTCGCTTGTCCATCTTCGTCTTGTAGCGGCAGGAGGCTATCTTCTCCAGGGTAGACTCCATATTGGGAATGGACCCTGAGTGGTTCAACGTCTTCTTGTTCAGCTCTCCATAGTCCACTACCAGCCGTTTGGCTGTAGACCCAGGTTTAGCCACCAGGAAACAGGGGCTGCAGTGTAGGGGGTAGTCCCCGTCCTTGTACTCCAGGACTAGGCCAGCGTCGATACATTCTTGTACCTGTCGCTCGATCTCGTTGGCCTGCTCTTTAGGAGCTGGATAGGGTCTCCTCCGGATCTTGTGACCCACGAACTCGGGTTTCAGCTTGAGGTCCATCTGTACCAGCTTGTCACATGAGGCTGGAGGGGGTAGTTCTCCGAACACCTCCAGATAGGTCCTTATAAGCTTCTGTACCCGCGGGTCCAATACCTTGATCTTGTCCTCCATGTCCTCCTCAGAGTGTAAGTTGCTTGCCCCTTGAATAGACGTCGGGAGGTGGTCCTCCACCGACTCTTCGCCTGCGGTAGTATCCTTCAGCCCTTGGTAGGCATATAGAAGGTCTTGTTCAACCATCTCCGGTGGACGATGGCAACATAGGCACGCTCGAGGGGGTTCACATACACATTCCTCCAAGAGGTCGTCCTCCTCTGGGGTCCTCACATGGGCGCCCCACACGCTCTTCATGAGCTTGAGATCTACCTCCCTTTGCCAGGTGGTGATCTTCTGTTCGAGGTCCTCCTTCAATTGGGATAGGTCTCCCATACGTCCTTGCTTCAGTGGCCACGAGCTGCGGGTAGGCTTCGCGTAGCATAGCTTTTTCGCCACCAACTTCCTCTTGGAATCCACATACTCCCTGAGCCTGGATCGAGGATCCAACTCCTCATCCACGGGGTCTTCCACCCTCATGGAGAGTAGGGGTTTCAGTGGGGCGACGTACTCGGCGTTCTCCACTTCCTCCACGCAGGTCTGCACGAAGAAGGCGTCGTGCTCAGTTTCGTCATCTGAGTGGATAGAGCTAGGTAGCTCAGATAGTCCACACTCAGAGACTCCATCAGGAACAGGTACATGACAGGGAGAGTTGGGGGCGTTTGTGTCAGTCACGACGTACTCATCTCCTCCGGGTGTAGTCTCAACAGCATCTTGAGGTCGTAGGCGATCCTTCAAGTCACCCAAGGCGAGTCCATCGCTTTCTCGTTGTATAGCCTGGACCAGAGTTGGGTCCAGGTCCTCCCAGGGGATGGTGGTAAGACTTCCGTCCACCACGCTGAGCATACTCCCCCATCCGGGCTTCCCAATAGGCGTCTTGCGTCCCAGAGGCACGTAGATGGCGTCATCAGGCAAACGAACAGAGCTGATAGTCAGCCTGTCCAGGAGGTTTCGCCAGTACTCGTTGCCCCCATGGGCTCCCCTATCGGGGGAATACAGGACCATACGGGAACGTTCCAAGGCCACCTTGGTCAGCACCTTCCCGGGTTCACTGAATCTGGGGTTCCCGTAGGCCATCCCGAAAGAGGGCCAGTAAAATTTGTAGCTGCAGTTCTTCCCCTTGCTGCAGTAAAGGTCCAGTACATGTTGCTTGTCGCTGGCGAACAACTCCACACTCAGGTCTTCTCGAGAGTAACCCAACTCCTTCAGACCTTGGTCTAGGACTTCCCCCAATAGTTGATAGTCCTCAGTTTTGGAGGCCGCCATCATGTTCGAGGGCTCCTCCTTCGATAGTCTCAGGTAACTCGAGGTATGTTCCGACTGCTCCAGTGGCACAGACTCTCTGCCACTGCCGTGGTCCACGTAGAGGAGGTAGGGCGCTTGCAGCGTCAGGGATTGTATCTGGGAGTGCTGTACGAAGAAGTCAGTACCCAGTACAAAGTCGAAGGCCTCAGTGTCCATCACATAGAACCGATAGGCGATAGTCCAAGAGCCCATAGGTACCTCCACTTCACAATCCCCGCAGCTGTGCACCACATGTCCATCCCCCATACGTATAGCAGCGGCGGTCATGGTGTTCTTCAGGCTCCCACAAGGTAAAATTTTCTTGGCCACTATAGATATTGTGGCGCCAGTATCCAGTACACCCAGGTATTCACGTCCCCCTAGTCGGATACGTACCCAAAACACCAGGTCTTGGGTGCCACCAGAGCGTCCCCGTCAGAACTCCGCGGGACAGGTCACCTCGAACCCCTTGTTCCGCAACTTGCGGGCCATCCTCATGAAACGGCTCCTCTTCTTAGCGTTCCCGTCGTCCCCACCTTCATGCTCACGCTTGGCTCCTTGTTCTTGCTGGGCCTGCGTCTGTGAGCGTGTGGTAGGACCAGTCTGCCCTCCAGAGGGCTCGGAGTTCCCCCCTGGATTAGGGTTGGGGTTGCCTACGTTCTTGTCCTTGTTCTTGTTGTCGGGCTGGCGGTTAGCGCCTCCTACTCGTCCACCTTGACCCTTGTCTTGACCACCTTGACCACGTCCTTTCGACTTTGCCTGAGCCTTTGCCAGGATCTTCCCCCTTAAGCTTCGCCGATAGGCGAAGCTTATGGTAGCACTCATCCTCGTAGTGCTTCCGCTTACCGCAGAATGCACACGTGATGGTGCAGCGGTAATGATCCGGCAGCTTCGCTTTGGCGCCGGTGTTCTTCTCCTGCTGCTTCCCCTGGACGACGAAGCAGTCTCGCTGCTCGCAGTCAGAGGCGTGCTGCAGGTGGCCCTGCTCGTCTCTGGCATCACACCAGAATAGCTCCTTCACGTTCTCCATGGTACAGGCGTGGGCGTGTTTGGGGTTAGTCCCCTGCCCAGGTCGGGACCCTTGGTACCCTTTGCCTCCAGAACCTCCACCAGCAAGACGGTAGTTGTTCAGGTGCTGGTCGCTCTCCTTCTCCAGCGCCAGCTCCAGGAGCAGCACGCATAGATCCTCGTAGTGGAGGGATCTAGCCTTGCGCTCAGCCGTCAAACGGCGCTCGTCCCATAGCTCTCGAGGGAGCTTGGCCACCAACCAGAATAGCAGGTCGTCGCTGCTGTAGGAGCCGGGCGTCAGTCGTCCAGCCCAGTGATCCAGATCAGCCAACAGCTCAGATACCCTGCCAGGCTTGGGGTTGTTGGGCAGCACGGGTAGGTTCTGGATCTCGACCCTGATGGAGAGGTCGGTTTCGTAGGTTGGGTACTGCCTGTCCAGGGCAACCAACACATCGGCAAAGGTGGCGGAGTTAGTCACGATCTGCCTGACCTGTTTCTCCAGGTACTTGGTCTTGCAGCACTGCAGGAGCAGATCGCACTTCACTCGCCCACTCGCGTGGGTTTGGCCGGTCAGTCGTAGGAACCGGCCAAAGTTCTCAGCGAACTCGCTGAGGTCCTTGCCTGTGAACTCAGGCAGGTTCACCACTATCTTGGAGGTGGCAATAGCCTTCGCCTCCTGAGCTCGGCGTCCTTCAGGGCGTCGGGTCTTCTTCTTCTTCTTCTTCTTCTTCTTACCCTTGGGGTCCTCGGGGTCCTCAGGGTCATCGTCATCTGAGGGCGAAGAAGAATCCATCGACGGCGGCTCGTCATCGGAGGGGTCTCCGCCAAGATCACTAGAGCCATAAGGCTCTACGTCCACCATAGCCCTCAAGGCTGTTAGCCCCAGCCGGTCCAGCTCGGCCCTCGTCGAGTTCGTCACGTGGCTGTAGGGCGGCTGGGCCGTTCTCGGCACGAAGGGACTTCTCGGAATAGCTGCAGGCGTCGGCATCGGTCTGCTCCTCGGGCTCCCCAGGGTATTTGTCAACCCTGCCGTCAGGTGGTTAGCCTGTACTCGATCGGGTGACATTCCCACCGAGATAGGTGACGGTTGGGGCGGGATCATCAGGGGCTCCAGCTTGTCACGGATCTCTTGTGTGAGGTCGCCCACGATTTTTGAAGTGGCTCCTCGGAGCACCTCGTTGATCTCCGACCGCGTCAGGGACCTGTTGGAGGATCTCCCCGATCCTCTACTCCTGCCTCCAAGAGACTCTGGTCCTCTCCTCAACCCACTCAAGGGTGCATACCCAGGAACATCCACATAGGTTCCAGTAGCGTGTAGTGGATGGGGATAATCAGCTGCATACCATCGCGGCGCAGCGCTGGAAGCCACAGGCTCACTGGCAGTAGTTGCCTCATGGAGCGCAGTGGTAGGTGGGCCCATACCATAGGCGGGGTAGGGAGGCATGCCAGTAAAGCCTGTGCCCTCTGCCATAGGCGGGTTGGTTGTGGAAGTGGATGTTGCAGCGGCTGGGAGTGTGGTGGTTATTGGAGAGGGTGATGCGTGGAGGCCAGAAGCGCTTGGTGCGCCTTCGAAGGTAGGGACATCCGTCGGGTCTTGCCCTTGCTCCTCTCCTTCGGCTGCTCCTCCTCCAGCATCCTTCTCGCTCTCGATCTCTCTCTTCCTCTTCACAGGCTGAGGCTGAGAGACCACTTCTTCGACAGACAGGGCCCCAAAGGCCGTCTGAAGCCCATCCAGGGAGTCCTCAGCCGCATCCACTGGCCCATGTAAGGGCTCCGCCGAAGGTACAGCGCCAGGTGCCGGCCTTGCCGGTGCCTCAGGCGCTGGCGCCGTCTTCACGTCGCCGTCCTCATTTCCTGGATCCATCTTCTTTCACCCTTCTGCTTATATTTGCCCGTACTCGGCGCACTGGATGTACGGCACGGGGTTGCTGCCGGTGCGCAGAGACAGGCTGCCTCTTGCTACCAGAAAAGTTTATAGTGTTTTCAGCACTGTGTATTTGCTTCTCCTGCTGCTTGCTGTTGCTGTAGGGTGTCCTGCTGCTTGTTTTGGGAGATGAAAAGCTTTTGTTTGTTGAAATACAGTAAAGCCAAGTCAATCCAGGATAACCCAAGCCAGAAGTGTGCAAGGAGAAGAGAATCAGGATCAAAGCATGAAGGGCTGCAGTGTAGTCAGTGAAAGATGATTGGATTTTCACAGAAACTGCAACTCAGGTTACAAATGAATGCATATTCACAAAGATAGCTGAAATGTTTTGGAAAAGAGTTACAAAACTGCCCCATGGTCACTCTCTCTCCATAGTGCCATCTCAGGAGATGTGCACTCTTTGTTTTGGGTCCCATATGTGCTGAGGTGGCATGGTATGTGGCGATGAGGTCACTGCCATGTCACATGGGCTCTTCCTACTTAGCTAGGCTGACCAGGAATTGAACCCAGGACCTCTCAAAAAGAGGTGCCCAGCCCCCTAGGGTGCATACCACTAGGACAGCTAAGAATTCATGGAAAAACATAGATAAATTCATAGGCTCTACTTTGGGTATGTCAGTGCTCAGTCAACTCAGGAAAAGATGTTTTACTTCACATTGAAAGGGGATTAAGGGGTCCACTCCATATCCTGATTGGGTGTTTGGTTCCATAGGTCAAAATGTGTTATCACCACTTTTGGTGGGACCAATACTAAGATAAAAATGCATGGATGCTCAGTGCATCTCTAATACAACTAGAGTATGCCTCAAAGCAATGGAAAAGCACTTTTTCTTACTCTTAGCTAGGCTGACCGAGAATTGAACCCAGGACCTCTCAAAAAGAGGTGCCCAGCCCCCCAGGGTGCATACCACTAGGACAGCTAAGCATTCATGCAAAAACATAGATAAATTCATAGGCTCTGCCCTGGATATGTCAGTTCTCAGTTAACTCAGGAAAAGATGATTTGCCTCACATTGAAAGGGGATTAAGGGGTCCACTCCATATCCTGATTGGGTGTTTGGTTCCATAGGTCAAAATGTGTTATCACCACTTTTGGTGGGACCAATACTAAGATAGAAATGCCTGGATGCTCAGTGCATCTCTAATACAACTAGAGTATGCCTCAAAGCATTGGAAAAGCACTTTTTCTTACTGGCACTGCACCCGCCAAGGCAGTAGTGGCGCACAGCGCCACGCCCAAACCCCTAGGCTAGGCAGCCTCCGCGCCAGCCCAAGGGGGTCCCACTGGCGACGAGCCAGTAGCACTGGCCCGGCGGCGCCGGCGCCCCGGGCGACCACGCATTAGGGGGGCGACGCAGTGGGTAAGGGCCTGCAGCCACGGCTGCGAATTGATGCACTGACCGGGGAGTGGCGAAACGGGGAAGCCGGGGAAAGACGGGGCTCCGAGCCCTGTGAACCCGGGGGACTCCGCCACCAGGCAGGAGGTGCGTCTTGGAGGGCCCCCCACTAGGACCCGCTGGGGAGGATATCACCTGGCCTGACCAGGTGGCCCCCTGGGGCCGAAACGCGTCTAGTACCCGCAAAATCAAACCTCAAACCTCAAACCGTAACAGCGCGCGTCCGCCGTGCGGGACTGGGGGCGAAGCCTCCAAAGTCCAAAACTTTTGAACTTTTTGTAAAAAGCGCTTCTGAAGCTGCAAAAAGCGCAGTTTTGTAAAACAAAGAATTTGGAAAACAACGGGCAGCGAAAAACGCGATTTTATAAAGTGAGGCTTACAGGCAAAAACTTTTGCGCGGGGAGGGTACACAGTACAGCCATAGGGTAACTGTACGTTTTGCGCGCATCAATTCACCACTGTGCCTTTAATAGGCGAGTTTGAACATCAGCCACACATAGCACAACAGAAATGAAACATACGTGTTGGTTAGAGCATGCACAACACGCGTAGCGTGTTCTTACCTTGCTTTGCAGTCTTTTGCACGCTCTTGGTGCCTCGCAAGGTCTGGCTTGGGCTGGCATTCAGGCAGGATTCAGGAGGGAAACAGGGCGTCACGCATGCAAAATAGCAGCGTACGCCGCGTCGTGCACACATAAAAACTCCGAATCCAAGTAGGATAGAGGGTAAAACCTTCATAAGGGAAACATTCAAGGTTTGGGAGGTAGGGAGAACCTTCCTTGCTCGCTCTGTAGGACAGCATGCATGCATAGCGGAGGCGCCGCTATATGCGTCAGTGTCCCCTGTTGAGTGGTTTTGGTGGAACGCCTCGTGAGACGTCTTGTGCATGCATATGTTCACGTGCAGGCACTGAAAACACTCATATGTTTCGCCGTGCTGCTCACACATGCAGCGTGTGTTAGAGAGTGTAGGACCGTTGCAACTCAAAAAGTCCAATGAAACTCTGGGGTGAAATTCCTCACTTGAAACTGTGATCATTCTATTCGCCATTCTTTGTTGATTCCTATCTGCCGTGCCGATTCACTAGTGGTCAGCGAGATCTAGGTTGTAGGAGACGGGGTCTGTCGCAAAACGAATTTTGTAGCTGGGCTGAAGATTTTATTAAACCTATGGTTTTATTACCATCTTGTTATTGTCGGTAATCAGAACGTACGTGACTCAACTTGGACTGCCTTGACCATCTACTTTCTTACCCTGATCTATTAAAATATTAAAAACAAAATCAGTCACAGAAATCCCGTAAACATCTGTGCTATTCTACAGGATGCACTTACGTGTAATATGCGCCTGCGATCTTTGATGCGCGACACGCGCTCTCACCAGCACTGTACATTACTGTACATTATAGGACAAGGTAGAAATCAGTCCTCATTAACCATAAGTCAGATGGATTAACAATAAGTCTGATAGCATTACTGTCCTATTATACACGGCCTCCACACCCGGGGTCCGCCACGCCCTGCACAGGGCGTCGGCCCTTACAAAACAGCTCACTGACGAGGTGCTGGACCTGGCGCTGGAGCCGCTCCGGGTGCTCTACCCGCAGACCCACATCCCGCCTGCGGGCACATCAAACCGCCTGGGCCGCCTCGGGTTGCAGCGCCGCGTCGAGGCCGCACACCCGGGAAAGCGTGGTGGAACAGTGGTTAACACTCCACAACCCGTCCACCGCGTAGGGCCACTGGTACCTGCACCAACTCCTCTTCGTACCCCGGAGGCCCCGGAGCACCTCCGACAGAACCCGTACCACACGCACCCGGAGCGCCTGGGCGCGCAGAGCTTCCCGCAGCCGGCCCCGCCCGCCCTCTCGCCGGGGCAGAGCCCGGAGGCGCTGCAACAGGGCCCCCCGCTCGACGCGGCCACCACGGTACAGCAAAGGGGAAGCGCAACGCGGACGGGGCTGAACCGGACGGCACGAACTACGGAGCGGTGGCCTGGACGGCGGCCTGCAGGCACCTCGCCCGGGATACCACGGGGCTCAGGCAATACAGGCCAACGGACCGCACGTCGCTGGCGTCCACGGTCGCGGCCGTCACCATGGGGCCCGTGGCGGCGTGGCTAGCGCAACTGCTGCCCCACGTCCCCTGCCGAGACACGCGGCCCCGCCAGCCAGCCGCAACGCACACACAGACGGCACCCCTCACGGCGGAGCAGCTGTACGTCGTCACGGCGGCGCTACTGGCAGACGGCGGGGAGAGCTTTGTCCACCACCACGGCCCGGCGCAGATCGCGGGAAGCATACAAGGGCGGCAGCGCGACGCGCCCCATCATACACAAATAAGTTTGGCCCACTGAGTTTTTCCGCAATATTTAGGTGTATGTGTTCTTTTGTTTCACGTGATACTGTGTGGTCATTCAGAAAAAATGTCAGCAGAAGGACAAGAGGTTCAGTGTCACGCTTTCTCTTGAGCGCTTCCACGTCGGTAGGTAGTAGGTGGGTAGGTACGTGGTCGTAAGTAGGTGGCTCCAGGTCCATCAGAAACTTCAGTGCCCGTGTTCTATAATCCTTCTCAAAATCCAAATCAGACTCATGGTGGTGTGGGTACCACTGCTCAAATTTGCCAACCCGTGGGTTCCAATAATACTCCACAGTTTTGAGACCCAACTGCAGACCTGTTCTTGCTGTTAAAAGGTTATTCTGTGTAACATAATGATGACAGTGTATCAGCCATGTAGTGAATATATCCCGGCTTAACCTCCGGAAGTTGCACGCATTGGGGGGGGTGCTTAGCGTATATGTGCTGCACGTGCCGATTGGCATATATGCACAGGTCCAGGCATCACACCCCTTTTTTTGCCTTGTAGGTGTAGGCTTATCCGTAGCTACACTGAGCACTCTCAGATCATATGGATTCAAATACTCAACGCCACCATTATGCCATATTGCTGATTTGAAAATATTGCCGTTGCTTGTTTGTTCATGTTCATGTTCAAGTTTTTGTTTTTTCATGTTTTTTTTTTACCAAACCGCCGGACCGCTTTTTGCAGACGAGAACTACAATAATGCAGACGACCCACCCGTGGCACGCCACACTCCGCGGGCGCACCGACGTCAGGGACGCGGATGGCGGCGCAACCCCTCCCGGACATCAGCAGGCGGAGGCGCTGGTGCTGCAGGGGGCGGGCTACCAGGCCATCCTGCACGGCCACGCCGGGGGTACCGGTCGCACATTCTGGCCGAGGGCCGCTGGACCGTATGGCACGGCACCGCCAGGCAAGGGGCATTCCCGCCCCAACCCCATGTCGACTGGCAGGAGGGGCCCACCAAGGCCTACTATATGACGGCGGACCCATGGCCGCTAGCAGTCCTGCTACACAACGTCAGCGCCCCCAAAAAGAGGCAGGAACCGGGGTGGGCTATCCCCCCCGCACTGGTCTGGAGCCCCGACCAGGAGGAGCATCTACGGGCCGCGTGGCAGGAAGACACCATGAGGGCCACGGACGTCCCGGACCTCCACGCGGGGCCAATTGCGCACGCCTGCCAAGTGGCTTAACGGGGACAGCAGAACCCGCAGTGGGTAGTTTGCATGTTCAGCCCGGCGGACGCGCACATCGCTGTCTGCGACCCCGAGCGCCTGCCGGCGCACGAAGCCGTAGTCCGCGTGGAAGACTGCGCTCGCATGATCGTCAAGGCGCTGCAGAAGGGTGAACACCACGCCCTCCTACTCCAGGTCCGCCTGAAGGACAACGCCAAGGCAGCAAAGCTGGGAGTGTGGCCGGCAGCGGCGCACCCCGCCTACCTAGAGCTCCAGCTGGCGGTCCCGACCACAGTGTACCACTGGCTACAAGCCTTCCACCACGTGCGATGCAGGGGCAAGCCCGACCGCCAAATCGGCGCCACACACTGGGAAGAGTGGCTGCAGGCAGACACGCAACGCGGCGCCATCCGGAGCCTCGGACCCGCGCTCGCGACACGAGCCCTCGATGCGGCGGCCCCGGGCCGCGCATTGGCGCCACACACGATTCCACTGGCCAACTTGCCCTTGGACCCAGCGCCGGAGGGCGCCATCCGAAAGTCGGTGCCGCTTCCCCCTGGCGCGGGGGGCCACAGAGCCAACGAAATGCCCTCTGTGTGCAGACAAGTACTACACAAGCGGGGCGATGCTGGAACACCAGGCGTGGCACGCGGTGCACGCCGCCGCCCCGGTGGACGACAAGGAGGTGGCCTCCCACATCCTTCAAGGGAGGGCACGGAGGTCCCCGTGGCATGCCCCGTACGCCCGGTGCCCCCCGCCCAAGGCGGCCGGCCACGCAAAGGGCGAGGAGGAGGCACCCGGAGCGGCCCCGGGGGCTGGCGGTGCAGCCCAACAAGGATCCATCCCCGCGGGACTGGCCCCCCTGGCCCCCCTGTGGGCCCCGCTGGGAGCGGGCTCCCCACACACCATGGCTCCGGCACACCCACGAGACCTGGCTGCTCCAGCGTACCAAGCGGCAATGCCGAAGCGGGACAGCTGACTCCAAGAGGACGCGGCGGACGACGCCCTATGGCTCCTCTCCCGGAACCTGCGCAACGGCCTCCTCCCACCAGACCGGTCCCTCCGGGACACGCTCCGGCGGCGCCGGGGGCCGGCGGCCTGTACCGACAAGGAGCACCTCATCACCGGCGTGCTACCCCGGGAGGGGGGCTTTGCCATCATGCTCCAGGAAACAGGGATCGCCACCCGGGCGCAAGAGATGCACGTGGCCGCGGCGCTCCGGGACAAGGGGTACACCCCCTTCGTCAGCTGCCGGCTGGCGGAGACAGGAGCCACCTCCACCTCGACAGGGGGAGGCCTCCTCACCGCGGTCAGCAGCAAGTACGTTGCAAAGCACGAGGTGCTCAGTTTCACGGAAATCGTCCCCGGAAAGGCCGCGGCCCTGGAGATCCGCATGGACGGGGGAGGCGGAACCCTCATCAACGTCCACGGACCGCAGGCAGGCTGCTCCCCATGGGCGGGAAAGGCGGCGTTCTGCGCCGACATACAAATGTATGTCACGGCGCGCAGCCTCGGTGGGAGACACCCGGTGGTCATCGCCGGCGACACCAACGTCTACATGGATGCCACCACCAACCCGGCCACGGAGCACTTCCGAGCGGGCTGGGAGGCTTGCGTTTTCCGGAGGGCCACGGCAGGCGGCGCGGAGGACATGACCCCCACGCTCCACCCGTCCCGACACAGGGTGGACACCTTCCTGGTCAACGAGCCCCTCCTGCCGTGGTCCCTACGGGAAAGCGTCTGGGCCCGCGGCATGGCACACCCCCAGGTGGTCGGGTCGGACCACCTCCCGGTCCGCCTGGCCCTGCCAGGCCTCCTCAACGCGGCAGGGCACGCGAGGATGCCCACCCCCTACAGCCACACGGAGGGCCAGTCCTCCTGTACGACGCCGAGGCCGCGCCCGTCCAACGCTGCCTGTGGGCAGCGGTCACCGCCGGGCAGGATGAGCCCTCCCTGGCGCCTTGGCTGGGCCCCGCAGAGCAGCAAGCCTACGGGTCCATGCCCGCGGCCGCAGTGGACAAGGTGTTCGAACACCTCCACGCGGCGCATGACGCCCTGGCGCGTGTGGTGGGACGCCGGCAGCCGTCCCCGGCGGGGACGGACCCGGCGGGAGGGGACCCCCCTGAGAGCGGGAAACGGCTGCAGGCGGCGATCCTCCGCTACGACACCCTGGCAGCATGCGCGCCGGCGGCATACCAGGCGGACGCGGCACGGCATGGCATCCGGTCCGAGGCGGCGCTCCGGCTCACGGAGGAGCTGCGAGGTGCGTCGCCTGGGTTCTGCCCGACCACGCAGGGCCAGCTACAGGAGGAGCTGGAGAGGCAAGCAGCCGCCCTCGAAGAGGACATCCGCCACTTGCGCGCACTCCTGGCGGCTGACCGCAAGCGCGCCATCAAAGATTTCTGGCGCCGCCACGCCCAGGACATCGCCCAGCGGTGGAAAGCCGTGCGGGGGGGCATAGAGGTAGAGGCCCCGGGCCCATCGGGCTTCTGGAACGTGCGGGTCCCCAACACCCAAACGCTCCTCACAGAGGCCCACGACGTGATGATCGCGGTTCGCGCCTTCTGGTGGGAACTGTGTGACAAACGCCCGGTGGACCTCCCTGGCTTCCAGGCGCTCCTCAGCCGCCACGTGCCCCGGGTCCGTGAAGGGGCCTGGGCCCGGGTCCAGCAGTACTCCATGCAGGACCTGCAGTCCGCCCTGGACAAGGCCGATGGCAAGGCCCCGGGTCCCAACCACGTGGAGGCCCGTTTCATCAAGGCCCTCCCGGCACCCGTCCAGTGGCTCCTGGTCCACTCCTACCGGGCCATCCTCCGCGGCGCCCCGCCACCGATGCACTGGAGGGACGCGCCCATATGGCTCAGCCCCAAGGTACCGGGCTCTGCTCGACTAGACGACTACAGACCCATAGCCCTGGGCCAGCTGGACATGAAGCTGCTCACGGGCCCCCTCACCCAGCGCATCATGGAAGTGCTCACACGGCACGGAGTGGTCAGCGACTGGCAACAAGTGGCCCTCCCCGGCTCCAACACCGGCCCTCCCCTGTTCATGGCGCAGCGGCAGCTCCAACGGGGAAGGCCCAACTACGTCTTCTCCTTCGACGCCCGCAAGGCCTTCGACACCGCCCCGCACGGCGCCCTCCACCTCATCCTACGCCACCTCTCCGTGCTGCCGGAGGTCATCGACCTCCTGCTCTTCCTCCACACGTGCACTAGGCATATCAATACCACGAACTCGAAACCCAAAATATTTCGCAATATTCCCCAAAGCTTGATTTTCACCACAATGATCCTCAATTGGCCCACAAGGAGAGAGGCAAGGCACAATACCAAAAGGAGTCCTGAAGTTCTTGAATAGTTTCAAAGTCCGGAAGACTGAAACTCTAATAGATCCATCATATATCCGTGCTAAAGGATGGCAACACAAAATAAACACAAGATAACAAAACAAGATTGGGATTGCATATACTCGTCAATGGCAGACCAATCTTAACATCAAGCCTACAATGCTTTACCATTGAGGTATGATCAATCGGCATCAACGGACACGTAGAATCGACTCTCCTATATAACTTTCTGACCGATCCGCAACTGCCATTGGAACCTACAGTTTGATTGGAACACTGACATCAACACATCAAGAATTGTCTGGCCCTTTCAGCTCCAAGTCTGATTAAAGACGCAACCTCTGCAGCTAAGCGCCGCTGTAATGGAACACGCGATCTCACGAGCATCTGCAGCTGATCGCGACTGTCTAATCTGAATGGCAGTCCTGAATTGTTGCACTCCCCGCACAAGCCAAGCACCAGGCGAAGGAGACATGAGCCTAGAGTGCTGGCTGACACCAGAATGACAATCAAGGAGTGCCATCTGCAAAAAGCAGTCCTTAAGCAGCCCTGGATTACACTTCTGAATTCTGACTTGAACACCTGAGATGGCGAAGGGGAAAAAAAATGCAAACAGAAGCAATATACACAAATGGAAGGGAAAACAAGGCACGAAAGGACGGGAGAGAGAAAGGGAGGAAAATGCAACTGTATCCGCCACCCACACTGGTGGTGACCGATCCCATATAGTGGGGGTGACACTGGCTGGCCTGTACTGGGTATGATGGGCTGTGAGCCCCAACAAGGCGGGTTTTTCCCTGTGAAAAATAGCGACCGGATGGGGTGAAGGGTAGGAAAATCCTGAAATCCTACTGACAAACGGCTTTCCGGTCGGTAGGTCTTTATTGTTTTAGCTCTTCCCATGCCCGATCACAGGTGAGCGCGACGTGAGGCTGCCACTATCCACACCGGCCATAGCCTTTTAGTGCCAGTTTCCCATGTGTACTGCTCACCTACACACCTCACTGAACTGGGGGGGAATGGGAGGAAACAGGGGAATTTCTGCACAATTGTGCTACCAAACCCTACTGGAACAGCCTGATACATGAAACAGGAAACGGGCAATGCTGCTCTATCATTTGAGAGGAGGAAGGGGGTGTCAGAACCCCAGCAATGACCTATGTGACAGCCCAGGCCTGGCTTCACATCCTGGGCTGACAGTTACAGCGCTGCTGCGATCCACTGTCAACAGAAGGGAAAAAAAATGGACAGCCTGTACTCCAATGCAATTCCCTGTCGTCCTGCATCCCAACGCTGCAATCCACCGTCAACAGAAGAAAAAAAATCGACAATCTGTGCTGCAATGTGATTCCCTGTCATCCTGCATCCCAACGCTGCGATCCACTGTCAACAGAAGGGAAAAAAATCGACAGTCTGTACTGCAATGCGATTCCCTGTCATCCTGCACCTCAACCCATGACCTGTGGCCTCATCCTGCATGCCATTTCTGTAAAGTTCAGCGTAGCGTGCTTTCATATCCCATATCTGCAAAAGGAGAACATGTATACGCAGGGGGGGGGGGGACGGGCTGACCGCACAAGGGGGGGGAGGGGGGGGCTGACAGCACAGGGGGGGGGGGGGGGCTGAGAGCCGTCGAGAAAAAAAATATATGGCTCCCTTCATCCAACCACAGCCCCTGCCACAGTCACAGCCACGATCCATGATAAAAAAAAACTGATGGATGAACCCAGACAGTCCAGGCAGATCGACCCAGCCCAGACAGCCCAGACAGATTGACCCAGCCCAGACAGGGCCCGCATTACACTGCAACGCAGCAAATCTGCCCCACGACCCCAGAATCCAACAACAGAGACAAGAATATAGACAACAGGGGGTTCATCCTGCCTGAATCACCGCCAATATTTAGCATGACTTTGTCCAGCGTGGCTATGCCCAGCGTGGTGTGGTGCTGACTTGCATAATATGGCAACCGGGTCTCCTACATGTCACTACGGCGTATGGAACGCTTCTCTCACCGTTGCCACCAGTCATGTCGCCACATGCAGTCTAAGACTGAACCATGCTGAGCAAAATAGCCATGCTGGTATGCAATTTGGCAAAAAAATGTGATTCCAGGGGTGGGGGGTCAGGGCCGCCAAGCTCCCAAGGAGCTGCGGGTCCTAAAAAACAGTAACATGGGGACACAATGTCAGAATATCACAGTGACACAAGCTCACAATGTCATTTTGGGCATGCCGTGTCAACAACCAGTCGCAACTCATAAATATCTGGCCTGACATCCTGCAATGTGATTTTAATATTCCTGTCCCTGTTATATTGGACCCACTGATCTGTAATGTCATGCATGAAAGCCGAGGCAGGTTGCCATTCCGGCTGTGCATGTCCCTTATATTTTACCCTCCACTCAAGTATCTCCTTGCCCCCTTTCAGTTTGCGTTTGCGGTGCTTTAAAATCTTTTCCACCTCATATGTGGCCTTGTCTTCGATGACACCCTCCACATCGGTGTAATAATGCAGGGGGGGCTTACCAGGCAATGACAGGGGGTCCAGACAGGGTTTCAGATCCCTGGTGTGTAACACCTTTTCACCCTTTTCCGTAGCAACCCGGTACCTGCCAACACCCACACGTGCCAAAATTTCTGCTGGACCTTTCCACACCCTGTCCAGCTTCGTGGACTGTTTGTCCATCCCCTGCCTGTTCACCCTAATCCATACCCTGTCACCAGGGCTAAACACCTGGCGTGGGTGGTTCCTCAGGAACTTCTCCGTTTCCCTTTTGTGGATGGCCGTCAGTTTCTGCTGTACCAGGCGACGATCCTGCAGCAATTGTTGAAAAAAATCTGTCGCATCCCGACGGCCATCCTCAGGGATGGTGGGGGGGCAGTCCCCAAAACCCACAGGATCACGGCCAAACACAATCCTGTGGGGGGAGTATCCCTGAATGGGGCCTGGGAGGTCATTCAGACCCCAGACCGCCAAAGGGAGCAACTGTAGCCAATCCCGGCTGCATTTCTGCTCCAAAAGTCGTCGCAAACTGTTTAACACCAATTGAACGGCGTTTTCCGCACGTCCATTGGATTTGGGGGTGTAGATGGGGGATGTATGCTCATCTACCCCTGAGAGCATACAGCAGTGAGTGAAAAACCTTGAGTTGACCAAGTGGTCATGGTCGGAAAAGATGACACTGGGCAGTCCCCAGTGTGTAAAAACCCGCTCAACAAAAATTTCAGCCAACTCCGCTGCAGTAATATGCTTACTGCAGGGTATGGCAATTACATATCCAGACAACCGACAAACCACTACTAGCACATAATCGAAAATTTTACCATGCCTGGTCACAGGATCACTGGTAAGATCAAGGAAATCAACAGAAATTGATTGAAAAATTTCGTCGGGGATTGGGTATCCCTCGTGTGTATCTGGCTGTGCTCCCTTACGGGGCTTTGCCGTCTGACACACCTGGCAATGGTGCACCACCTGTTGCACGTGTTCCTTGATCTTTGTGGCTGTATATGACTCATCCAATATACAAAACTTCCTGTGAAACAACTGACACGTTTTATCGATGCCTGGATGAGCATAGGTATGCAGTGCACGTATGAGCTGGCTCAAAATTGAAGTGGGAACACATATTTTACCATTATGACGTATTTTACCATGATAATATGTCAAATACTTACTGGGATCGCCCCCATATGGCGCATATTGTGTGCTCTCCAGCTCAGACATATATGGCTGATATATATGATCTGTCCGGTAGTGTGCGGTCCAATCCTCATGTAAAATATGAATTTCTGGCGGCAGTTTGACAGTCTGCATGCCATTTAACCCTAAGCATTCAACCCCAGGCACGTGCCAACTCAATTGCCTAAACGCAGACCTGACACTGCACTTCTTGGCTCCAGCTTTAACCCTCTTGGCCTGAATTCTGTGTACAGCCCTCCGTTGAGACCTGGAAGACAAGGCAAGGAAAATGGGGTCCAGAGGAATGGACTGAGACACAGTGTCAGGGTCAGAGAGAGTTGGAGGGAGGAAATCTGGTTGAATTCCATAACAGGACAGAGTGCTGAAATAAAACTCCTCAAAATTTTCAGTCAACTCACCATCAGGCAACATGTATGAGGCATCCTGACTCATCTCCTCCCCCACCGTTCCCTGATACGCTTGCTGCAGCAACTGTAGGGAGCAGTCCTGTGCTGGCATCTGTATCAGGGGACACACAGGATCACAAGTAATGGCAGAAACACTGCCAGCATAATTTTTTGTAGTAAAAACAGATTGCTTGAAGCGGTCCAGGATGAGGTCCCTGTATCCTTGGCAATCAGGGTACTCCTGGTCGCTCAAAATAACAGATTGAACACTCCTGCCTGACGAAAATTGCGGCAAATGCCGCCCAATACACTCCGTAAAACCTTGCACTCCTCGTCCTTTAGCCTCCTCATGGGTAGGCAAAGGTAAACTCCTGTCCTTCAGGGGATTATCAGGGACCTCCTGTGGATCCTCAGAGGGGCCTGGGGGCATATCACCTCTGTCATGTCCCGGGGGAGATGCTCTGTGCCCCCGTTCCTCATCGTCATCCTCAGGCTGGGCAGCTTCAGCATCAAAATATATCAGCCTGTAGGATTCACCGTCAGGCATCTTTATGGGAAACCCATCCACAGACTCAAATATGTCACTCCCCGAACCAATGTCCACCCAATCCACAACAAATTCCCCCATTGCCCACCACCAGTGGTGCTGTTTACGGGTGGGGAGTAACATGAATCCATGGCAACCCTCACCACAGATCTTCTCCACACACCGCCGATATAAATGTGGTGGCGGGGCGACCCACAGGCATTCTTCCTGCCAGTTCTGGGCCAACGCCCCACCCTGTCTATTCCCAAACCACCGAGGAGCAAGGGAGAGTGAGGAAGACTTAGCAAAACAATCCACAGAAATATTCAACTCATTAGCCTTGGCCCAGGCTTGCACTCGTTGCCGAACACTGGGCTTTAAACATAAATCACCACGTCGGACTACATCGAGCCACGTATGACCAAATTTACGATATTTACGACGCACCCGCTGCTGTACCCCTTGATTTCGGTTGTCAGGACGACGTTTTTGAGCGTTTTTCTTTGCCTGCATTGCTGAAAGCGACTTCACCGGAGTGGAATCCTCCAAACGGATGGATGACAGACTACATGTTGAGATATGCTCAACAGGGGGGGGCGCAGAAAAAAACTTCTGCTGTTCCTCACGCGAGTATCCCCATCCTCCCATGAAATAGTCTGGTGCATACGCGGGGGCATGCTGACGTAACACTGATGTATGTCCAGTGTCACTATCAGTGTCAGCATCTGAGGAGCACACCTCAGAACCACCCTCGGACAAGTTGTCCCATCCATCTGGGTTCCGGGAATCAATGTCAGTGGCCTTGCAAGACCTAGACGCAGCAACAGAAAAAACAACAGGGTCTGCAGGCACGCCAGAGCACCACAGACCCAGCTCCTGATTCAGCATGCTTTCTGCCGCACTGCTGAACCTATCGAACAACCCAGAACAGGTTTTCGGCGCTAGCCCACAAGGGCGCGACTTCTGGACCGGAATCATCCTCATATTGAGGCTCTCATTGGGGGGGTCTGAGACCATGGACAACTCCCTTAGTCTCAAAGAGCGCAGGGTAGACCCTGTCAATGCTCCCAGCAGTATGAATAACATCAACACATGACTCACCATGAACTCTACAAAACCCCGATACAATATGTATACAAATGGAATCTGGACCGAGGGAGCAATGTGAGGCGTCAGAACCCCTTGTAAGCATTGTAGTCCCGATGTCCAATATAATTCCTTCACCTTGGCAGCACTCCGCTGCCAATATTTGGTCATATTAGCTTCAATCTGGCGCCAGCGACGCCATAAATGCACATAATCAATTTCAACATCTTGAGAGGGGGGGGGGAGGGAGGGAAGGATACGCTGGAAGGAGTCCAGCAGTCCACTAATAGCCTGCTGCTCCTCCCTGATGATCATCTGAGCACCCCTCAGAGCATCGCGAGGTGTCAGTATATGCTGAAATGACGCCACCATGGCGTCCCATGCTCGTCGCTCCTCAATACGGAGCAAATAAACCTCCTTAATGGCGTCCCGTTTCCAGATTCTCAGATCCCCTGACCCAACTGGGGTAGGACCCGTGTTCTCTGGGGACGCTGTAGCCTTTACCGATGATACATATGGCAAAGGGGGGTAGGAGCAGGGATGGAGGGGGGGTACAGCCCGCTCAGGCTGAACCACTGTCGAAAGGATATTTAGAGTGCGAGGGAGGGGTGTGTCCTCACCAAAACAAAGGTGACAAATTGCAGAATCACTGCAATAACAAGCAGGAGCTGAAGATGGCTGTATCTGAGCCACCTCCACCCTTAAGGGAGTGGGTGTGGGGCTGACGTTCCCTGCAGAACATGTGGGAGGGGGGGGGTCCTTACGGGGCAGGGGTAGCGCTGTCGCCTCAACCCGCCCTTCTGCAACCCCACTGTCCCGCTTGCCCTGTAATGGCGCCCAATAATTGGTGTGACCAAACGTGGGCGCTTCAAGGCTCGCATGCACCACCGGCTGTCTCACCGATACGGTGGTTCGCAGAGCCCTCGGTACAGCCGTCCACCCTTGTTGTTGGTGCTGCTGGCCTCCAAGCGCAGGCTGCCTATCTGGCACACCATCAGCCCATTGCGCCGGCCGGCATTGAATTCTGATGCGCTGCTGTGGCTCGGGGGTCACCATAACAGTCATGGCCGTCTTGGCCTCTAATAACATATCAAATGTAACCCCCTGGCCAAATGAATAAGGGTCATGCACCCCACACCGGCCAGCCACATGGCATTCTTCCGCCGCATCAAACCTCTGCAGCCCACATGCAGCAGCAGTGGTCCAATTCATTGATGTATGTACATCTTTCACCATACAATGAGGGGAGGAAGGAGGGGATGGTGGTGGGGAAGGGCAAGCAACAGAAAAAACCTGAGAAGGACGTTTTAATCGCTGAGGCACCTCATCATCCTCGTCGCTCTCTGAGCTTGAGCCATCCTGAAATTGAGGAAGAAGGGAATAAGCATAACGCGCTGTGCCACCCCAACGCACCCTACGCCGCACCCCCTGCACCCTGGACCCACAGGACTCCACCCCAATAGAGCAATGATGTCTCTTACCATGAATCAATATGGGGCGGACATCCTGTCCCAACGTATTTCTCGGGGGGGAAAGGCCCTGAGCTGTAGGCCCTGTCACTTGTGTGTGTATACGGCACACTGTCAAAAACCTACATTCCTGGCAATGGGCAGGACATCCCTGTCCCTCTACACACCAATGGCACTTGGGACAAGGCTGATGGGGACCAGCAATGTATTTGCCCCATGGTCTCAGCCGAATAGACTCCACAGGCACCAACAGCGGAATGCCTGGGATAATAGCAAGCTGAAATTGCTCCAAAAATGGGTACCCAAGGATAAACTTGGGCCCAATGTCCAGGATGTACACAAATATATGCACAAACTGAAAGATCTTTGACCCATACTTACCCCAAACAGGGACTGAGAGGTTCATCCAAACCCCCTGCCCGCCACCTTTGATGACGGACTGGTCTGCCCCCGTCACAGTAACAGGGAATGGGGAAGACACAGCACATTCAGGGGGGACCAACTCCCGTCCAACGGCCCCTAAAAGTTGAGCCCCACTGTCAATGAGGGCCTCCCATTCTGTTGGGAGCCCCTGCCCACCGCCCTCAAGAGACATGCGAACAGGGACCACCAATTCTTTGGGGGGTGGGCGTCGATTTTTGAATTTTTGTGGCGCCCGGACTTCACAAACCATGTTATCTGAAAAGTGCAAAAGAGCTCGGGTCGCCTCGGCCCACTGAAGGGGGCATTTTGTCGCCCACGACCCCGCCGACACCTGCTTGTGACCGGGCGCGACAGGCAATACCATCAGGGAACTGGGGGTTTGCAGTCGACTGGCAAAGCGCCGAAAGAGTTGTTTAGATTGCCCCTTGGGACGCTTCTGGTATGCCAGCCGGGATCCCCTGGTGGTGCCCTAACCTTGTTTTCTCTCAGCGGACCGCCCGCGGCGCCCAGGGTGGGGTGAATTCCCGCGTCGATCTCGGCTGGCCGACCGACGGTCACCCTGAGCCTTCAGTTTAGGGCAATCCGCCTTCATGTGTGGCCCTCCACACTCAAAACATCCCTCAGTTTGCGCTCTGTCCTTACTGCGGGTGCGTCTGCCCACATCGGCTTTTAGTTTAGGGCAGTCAGCCTTCATGTGGTCGCCCCCGCATTCAAAACAACCACGGGAGCGTGACTGCGTGCGCGGTCTGGACTCTGACCGCTCCCGGCTGCGACCCCTCACATTGTTCTCATCCTGAGGTCGCAGCGGACGCTCAGGTTCCCTTGGTCGCCCCGGGGACACGCTTCTGCGCGATGGGGGTTCAGGGTTTCGCCCCGGTGTCAATGAACGCCGGCGATCGCCATCACGGCTCCCAGAGCGTTTCTGGTCTGTAGATCTGCCGTCACCCCTGAAAGGGAATGACCGTCCATCATATCGCTGACCAGATTCACCTGCCGCTCTCTCCCGGGATCTGTCACGGCCCCTGTCCCTGGATCTGTCCCTGGGTTTGTCAACTCCCCGCACAGAAGTGCGCTCAGGATCCCGGCCAGACCGGCTGTAGGAACGTCCTGGAGACTGAGAGAAGGCCCGGAGGTGGGTAGAGCCGCTATAGTGCACCTCATCCCAGCCTGTCTCTTCCTCAGTCATCAGGAAGGGCATAATGAACAAATAAAGCTCAATGTATGTGAACCTGAGGCGGGCCTGGGTCTGTCTGAGGCGAACCTTGGACACTGCCTGCTTAAAACCTGGAGTGACCTCCAGTTTGGCATGTTGATGGAAAATCCTCATTAGCCTCTCCTGTGCCATATGAGTGGTGTAACCACCAAGGACCTTCCTTCCCTTCTTGAGCCACTCAGCAAACCATCTGGCCAATGAAGAAGGGTTAAGAGCTGTGGTGGGTAACACCATGGCTTCAAACTCAGACAGGGCGCGACTCTGGTCCGCCCCCCGGCGGCCATCATGGGCCATGTGGCGTAATAATTCAAAAAAACCCAAGCGTTGGCTGCGTGCCAACTCCAGCCAACGTACCTCATCTTCCTGTGGATGTGTGGCTATCAATGCCTTCACCTGTTCATCCTCAGGAAGATACCTACCCTTAACCTGAAACCAATCAACCACGAGGAACTCAAAACGGTCCCAGTCATCGCCTTGGCGGAAGGAAGGTGCCTGCGACATGTCCTGAACCCGTGATTGCATCTTGGGGTCCAGAATGGGGTGGCCGTCCCTCCTAAACAGATGTCCATCAGTTTTACCTGTGCCCCCAAGAGTGACAGATCCGCTGCGGATCATTTCCAAGAGTTTTTCGGGGGGGCGTACTTCCAGAAAAGCAAACCCAGCCACAATTCCTGTTGGCCGCACATCCCGCACATCAGGGGGGGGGTAAAGCGCCTTATCCGCATTGAAAAACCCATCTGAGTCGAAAGCCCACGAGATCTGACCCCATGCCTGATGCAACATGTGCGCTTGGTCGGGGGAGTCCAAACCCCGATCCCAGAGCGTCATGCGTGTGCCATACTCCGGGCAGTCAGGGTTGTAGGTCTGAGAAAAGATACCTTGGGGCTGTCCAACACTCACGATAGGAGTATGACCATAGCCCAACGCTGTGCCCGACATCTTGGCAGCACCCTGGTGTGGCACTGGCTCTATAAGGGGCTGCATTGCCACGCTCAGCGGCAACGGCTCCCACGGTGTTTGTCCGTGAAGCGTTTGGAAGCCCTGAGTGGACCCAACAGGAGGTTTAGTACTCAACAAGTGTGGGGGGATGGGAGGCACAGATGGAGTTGGAGAAACGTGAGGGTGGGTGTGCTGAGCATACAATTGCGAAGAAAATAAGGAAGGAGATGTAGGATTGGGAGGAACTGATTGCGGTGTGCCCTGAAAAAATTGCGAACTTGGCTGGGAGGGACCAGAGGGGCAACCGGGCTGTACACCACTGTTGAGTGGATTCATGCCCTGCAGCTGCTGCACTTGTTGTCGCCCTGCACCAGCCAGGCCCAGTGAATTGTTCAGGGGGGGCACTGTACCACCCAGAGGCACCCCACTCAACGTTGCAGGTATGGAGCTTGAAGGTTGTCAAGTGGGCATCGTACCACGACCCATCAAACTGCCAGGCCCATGTGCCTCAGATGAGGGTGTGGAGTGGTTAACATCTGTTTGGGGCGCAGAATAGGGATCATGGACTGTGGGTGGGCAGGAAGTAGTCTTGGGTGAACCGAAAGACATGGCCACTTCCACCACTTCCAAATCTCCACGCAGCTTGTCCACCCTATCACATACCCGTGCGCACTGTTGCGACGCCCTGTCTGACTGATCCTTCGTTGATTGAAGGTCCTGTGACATATCGGACAACCGCTGGCCCATGTCATGGATGTGGCCATGGGCATCTTTGGCACAGTTCAGGGCCTCTTGAGCCGTAGCAGCCCCTTGTTCCGCCCTATTATGTGCCTCCTGTGCCTTAGTAGCTGCCTCACTAGCCAACTGGCTCGCTGCCGTAGCCTGAGTGTTAGCTTCAGTGGCAACCACTGCAGTTGACTGCAGCCACTTGCGCAAGCGGCGCTTCAAGGCCTGACCAGCGGGACCCTGCTGTGAATTAGGGCGCTGATCATCATCACTGTCCTCTGCACTACTCACCAGTGGGGGCATATCACTATCTGACTCACCACCACAAAGGGCCTCCACTTGCTGGCTCAGACCCTCGCACTGCTCCTGCACCTGTGTTACTAACTGGGATGCAGTGCAGGCGTCATTGGCTGCAGCCTTGGCAGACTGTATGGCATTGTGGGCATGTTGCACCACACTTCCTTCTACCTCACGTGCTGTGGACAACACCTGTGCTGCAGTGGCAGAGGCAGATGAAGCACTACGTGCGTGCTCCCGTGCTTGCTCTTCACTGAGCACCACTGCCTCCCTGGCCTCATCCACGTGAGTTTGGACCTCCATGACCTGCTTATAAATGCGGCCAGCGTGAGTTGCACTGGCCTGTGCCTCCGTGCTAGAGCGAATGGCTTGTTCTACATTAACCTTGGATGCCGCCGCATTGGCTTGTGCCTCAAATGCAGCCTTGGTGGCCTGTTGTACCTGCGCTTGAATAACCTGACCGGTAGGCTCACTGCTACCTGGCTCCCCAGCGTGTGCTGGTTGTAACTTAGACACCAAGGCTGTCTCCATTGTGTGTTGGAATGAAGAGCCCCATTCTACCAACCGGGATTCAGTCACACAAGAGGCCAGTGTCGCTTGAACCTGATGTTGATACTGTTGGAACACACCTTTTTGTACAACATCATCCACAATCCTTGTTACCTCAAGCTGTAACTTCTTAAAATCAGAAGCAGGCACCACACCACCCGCAAGGTCAGCCCTCAAGGATGCAAGAGTGCCTTGTAGCACTTCATGTTCTTTTTTTCGTATCACTTCACCCTTGAATTGGTCCATGTCGGACACCAATGAAGCATACATGCTGGAAGAAACATACCTGCCTGGAATCTCATGAATTTGATTCGCCAAAAGGGCATGTTCTTTTCGAATTTCTTCCCGAATGTTGAAAAGTGACCCGTCAGTATGCTTCTGCAACGCATTCATTTGTCCTTCGATCTCATCTAAGCGAGGCAAAACACCCGCTGGAATATTATCAATTGAAGAAGGCAAAGGCGGACCAGAAACTCCGGCCAATGGTGCTGCTTCTAACCTCTTCACCCGTGATTGCAACCGCTCAACCGTCGTAGCCAACTCACCACTAGATGCAAGGTGGCTCTGTAATTGGGACACCTGGACCTCAGTAGCACGACATTTGTTTTCCAAGAGATCCAAAGATTGTGGTAATTGATCATGCATGCGAAATTTAGCTTGAAGTGCCTCCAATGTTGTATTGGTAGATGTGAGTGTTCTTTGAAACTCATCTTGAGAAACATGTTTAGGTATTTTCTCCTTGACCATTTGGCTCAAGGCTTGGAAGTCTATGGTGTGTGTCTCCAATTGTTTTCTCACACTCTCAAGCTGGGAGTTCAAGGAAGACTCAACCACAGTCATTTTGGACTCATGCACATGCTGTCCCCCACCCGGAAGACTCATGGAACGAATTTGTGCATCAAGTGTAGACATTTTGGCACTAAGTGACACCAACTCATTATTCCGCGCGATCAATGATGCATCAATGGCTGAAAGTCGTGCATCAAGCTCCGTGCGCCTCAACATCTCATTTTCAAGTGCGTCCAGTCGTGACGCCATGGTTGAAGTGAGGCACATAACTCGTTCACCAAAAGATTGTTGTTTGATCAACAGCGCATTTTCCTCACGGACAATGCGCTTCACTTGTTCCAATATGGTTAAGTGGTCAATTCCATGTTGATCACGTGTCGAAGCACCGGCTCCTTGGGCAAGTGATTGAGACACGAGACACCGAATATGGGTGTCCACAACACCTCGTTGTAACCCATTTGCATGTTCCTCACGAGCAATGTTCTTCACCTTGTCTATGATGGCTATCTCATCCAACCCATGAAGTTGTTCGGCTTGAATGATGCCCCTTAGCTGTCCCACTATATCACCGTCATGCAACAATTCTTTGGAAAGCAAACGACGAATGTTATCCCACAATTTGTCGTCCGCCTGCTTGCTATGTTGTTGATTCAACCGTGAGGACAACGTCTCATCAAATTCATCACACTCACGTTGGCGTCGTTCATCATCAAGGGCATTCCTCACCATGTCTCTCATGAGGTCTCCTTGCATTTCATGTGTGACAACTCGTCTCACATTGTCTTCAAAAGCATTTCCGGACGACTCAATTTTGTCGCCACCCTTGGTCACGTTCTCTTCAAGGCGGGCTAGTCGAAATTCAACTTGTTCCGTGCGATGTTTGCAATCATCGAGGTCTTGTTTAAGCACAACTTGCACGGCTTGTTCAATGGGCGTGAAGGTTGTCGGTCCTCGACTCTCACGTCGTCGCCGTTTCACAATTTTCACCTTGTCACGTGGTGAATTACTTGTCGACAATACATTGGGACCAATTTGATGCAAAAAGTCCGAAAATGAATCCGATGGGGATTTTGAGGAGCTCCTCAACTTTGGTGCATCTTTAGAGCCGGCGGAAGACTTGGTGGCAATTTGTTTTCGACGACCCATAGAATTAGCACTTGAAGTCTCGCCGGAATCACTCATGGCCTCAAAGTGCGAGATAACCTTCTTAACACTTGGTTTTTTGTTTGATAAATGCTCAACGTGAGAACCCAATTGTTGTTCAACAACCTCTTCCATATCGTTGATGAGATCCAAGTCCATTTTGGTGGTGAAATTATCCGATTGGGTGTGGATACACGAAGGAGATTAGAGTTTTCAATCCCACGAACTCGAAACCCAAAATATTTCGCAATATTCCCCAAAGCTTGATTTTCACCACAATGATCCTCAATTGGCCCACAAGGAGAGAGGCAAGGCACAATACCAAAAGGAGTCCTGAAGTTCTTGAATAGTTTCAAAGTCCGGAAGACTGAAACTCTAATAGATCCATCATATATCCGTGCTAAAGGATGGCAACACAAAATAAACACAAGATAACAAAACAAGATTGGGATTGCATATACTCGTCAATGGCAGACCAATCTTAACATCAAGCCTACAATGCTTTACCATTGAGGTATGATCAATCGGCATCAACGGACACGTAGAATCGACTCTCCTATATAACTTTCTGACCGATCCGCAACTGCCATTGGAACCTACAGTTTGATTGGAACACTGACATCAACACATCAAGAATTGTCTGGCCCTTTCAGCTCCAAGTCTGATTAAAGACGCAACCTCTGCAGCTAAGCGCCGCTGTAATGGAACACGCGATCTCACGAGCATCTGCAGCTGATCGCGACTGTCTAATCTGAATGGCAGTCCTGAATTGTTGCAGCTGCGCATCGTCACCGCGCACGGGCTGACACAGCCCGTCCACATGCTGCGCGGCGTCCGGCAGGGCAACCCCGAAAGCCCCCTGCTGTACGCGCTCCTCCTGGAGCCCCTGCTCAGGGCCTAGGGGCACCGTCTGCGTCCGCCCGGAGAGGCCGAACGGGGCCTCATCCAGGCCTACATAGACGACCTGCTGGTAGTGGCCCACACGCTGCAGCACTTCGTCGAGGGCGTGGAATCGGTGGCTGCGTACCTAAGGATGATGGCATGGAGCTCAACCCCCGCAAGTGCGCCATGGCCACCACGGAGGGGGTCCCGGGCCTACAGCTGCGCCTCTGTCCCCACCTGGAAAACCCATGGCACTGTGTGCCGGCGGCGGACTCCGTCCCCTATCTGGACTCCAGCTGCAGCCGGACGGGGAGTTCTCCCTGCAGCGCAAACACCGCCTGCGCCTGGCGGCGGTGCACCACTGGTGCCTCAACACCCTCGCGCCACCGAAAGTGGTACAGGACGTCATCCTGGCGATCCTAGGGGGAGTGACGCAATACGTCGCCCCCTTCATCGCCGACGACTCCGACACCGCGCACCACCTGGACCACATCACGGTCCAGGTCGCGAAGGACAGGGCGCGATACGCCTTCGACGCCTCGCGGGACAGCCTGCAGGATGACCGGACCCTGGGGCTCACGCGGGTGCCAACGCGGTGCCAGCAGGCAGCCGTGGCCCTCGTGGGCACACTCGTCCACCACCGCTCAACCTCGGTGCGCGCCGAGGTCACCAGGATGTTCTCGGAAATCGCCGGCGCGCATGGCATATGCCCCGAGGTGCACTACCCCGTCCCGGAATTCGCAACCCTGGCGGGGGGCGACTGGGTCCAGCGCATACCCCGGGCCCTGGCCGCCCTGGGAGTGGGGCTCTACAACCCCATCGCGTGCCCCAGGGCAGCCCACGTCCAACTACAGTCCCCACCGGGCAACATCGTCACGCTGCGCACCGCCAAGCTACGACACCGCGTCACGTGCCGCCTGACGGTGCCACACACGACGCCGTGGCATGGGCACCACGGGCCGCACCACCCCTTCCCCGACAACGACGACCCGTGGCCGACGGCGGTGCGCCGATGAACACCTTCACTATTGCCGCCGTGAGCAGGAGCCCACCAACCACCCCAGGTGGCGCGACGCTTTGGTCCACCTCTTCCACACCACCGGCACGCGGGACCCCCGCCTGAGACTCGTCCACCCCACGAGGGCTAAGCAGGACGCCCACACTGGCCCACGGGTGACCCCGGACGGCCTGCACCTTCACGTCGGGGGCTACCGCCGTCGGGGCAGCCTATCCCCCCCCACGCAGGGGGCGGCATACCACCCACCGGCGGCCCTCCTGTACATCCTCCGCGACGTACTCGCGGACGGTAAGCACCAAGAGCCTAACGCGGATGTGGCGTGGCCCGAGCCCCTGTGCCCACGGCCCCACGCGCCGACGCCGGTATGGTTGGTGACTACGGACGACCAGTGCACCCGAGCGACGGAGCAAGCGCAGCTCCAGACTGAGTGGGTGATAGTGCAGGTGGGGGCAAGCCAGCCCAGGCCCCGTGGACTCCCCCGCGGCACCGGCTTGCTGGTAGTTACGGAGGTGCCGCACGACCCACACATGGCAGTGCACGCGCTGGAGGACCAACTGGAGGACACGGGACACCTGGTGGTACACCAGCGCGGACCCCCGGCGTGGCTCAGGGAACATGTGACGGCGCTCCGGTCCTGGGCCAGCACGATCGCTGGAGCAGAGGTCCGACTACACGACCACCCGGCGGTCCGCCCCGGCGACACCAGGGCGCTGAGCGTGGACCGAGGGGGAGAATTCCGCCACCCTTGCAAATCCCAAAGCCTACACTGCCTCACACACACACTGCACTGCCAAAGCCCCCGGATTTCGCCGGGGGGGAAATTCCGCCACCTTCCTTTGAAGACGAAATGTTCCCACAAAACTGTCCCCGCCCCAAATTATCCCCCGCCCCTGTGACTGATACCCGCGCATTCTCTTTGTTGAGGGCGGCCGTCAGCCTTCCCACCGGCCCCAACGCACTGCAGCGGGAGGAGAGGGGGGCAGTGGCAGCTTGACACAGGGGCGTCTAAAGACAGCCGGGGCCAATGTGCCGGTGGTCGGACAGGACTGCCCGTTGGTGGTCGTGCAGAGAGGCGAGGGAGGCTTTGGGTGCGTGCGTTGGCATGCGGTGTATTTGCAGTGGGCCCTGCACAGTGTGCGCACTCATCGGCGTACCGGTCGCGGGTGCATCCAGAGGGACTCATCTGGAGAGGTAGGGGGGGGGGGGGGGGGCAAAAGTGTGTGTACCAAAATTGGCCTGACAAGATCTTCTCAACGCTAAATTTTCGTTTTTTCCCACGATGGTCACTTGGTCTCGAAGGGGGGGGGGGTTACCCCAGGGATGTATTAGAAGGGGGGCGAGGGGGGGCCTGAAGGGAGGGGGGGGTTTGGCTGGGACCCCCCTCCTGTCGGGAGGCAGCGGGGGCAGACAGGCCCGCTCTCCTCCGGGGGGGGGGGGGGCAAGGGGCAGCATACATCCATATTGATCACGCCGGGCATCCGCATCAACCGCAGGCAGCGTGCCAGCTTGGCCAGCTTCGTGATACGGGCCACGCGCATGCTCTGGGCTGTGTCCGCCCCGCCCCCGAAAAACAGAGGGATGATCACGACCCAAGGAACGCTTGAAACGAAGTCGACGAGGAACCAAGTTGTCAGGTAGTGCCATGCGATCCTGAGTTGCAGAGGGGCGTGGAGGGTGGAGGGCTGTGCTGGAGAGCACTGGGCTGTGGAGGATTGCAGAGGGGTGCACAAGGCGGTATAGAATGTTGAAAATGGGGGCTTGTAGACGGCTATCGGGCTGTACCGGGTGTGGAGAATGATGCAGGGTGGTGAAAGGTTGGTGGTGCTGTGCAGAGTGCGGAAAGAAGAGCTATGAGGGTGCCGCCCGCGCACCGCGCGCACCGCGCAAACTGCATCATTGAAGTATCCTGGGGTTTACGCCACGCTGCAGAGCATAGCCCCAAGACTTCAACATGGAGCAACATGGTGACTTGCGGCGCACACGCACATCAGGGCTCACGGCTGCAGCCAAACATACATGCCCTAGTGCACTCTGTGCACCGCGCGCACCGCGCGGGCGGCACCCTCTATCACCTTAGACCAAAAGTCTGTCACTTTCGGCAAAAAGCATGTTCCCATGGACAAAATGTTGATTCCCATAGACAAAAAATTTGTTCCCGCACACAAAACGGTTGTCACCACACACAGCGGCCATGGGCTGTTTTGTACCAAAAAGACGCATACCCAGAAATGAAACGGGACCCCAATCCCTTGCTCACGCCGGGGGGTTTGGGGTCGACCTTCCCCCCGCGTGAGCAACCCTCAGTCCACATCGCCGGTGTCCGCCGACACCACCAGAAGTACTTGCGAACGTCCAGCCCACGGGTGGGAACACTTTCGGGCACCGAACCTTGGGAATGTCTGCACCAGCCATGCACTGGCCAGCAAAACCTTGTGCGGACCGCGTTGGCCACCAGAAGTCTTATGCTGACTTCGCATCGGCCCAGCCGGCACCAACAAGTTATTGATAGGGCGAAATGTGTGATCCCCATACCAACATGGGCGGTGCTTAATTGGGATGTGCAAGTTGAACCCACTTCAGCCCAAGGCCTGAACTGCAGATTCGGTCGGTCAGATGCGAAAAAAAAAAGATGATGGAAGGGCGAGAATATGTTTCTACGGCAGCCTTTCTACCAGAGTGGGTGGCTGTGGCTCGGGCGTAGCCCATCACCCTGTTTCGTGGTTGGGAACTCAAAAAAAAAAGATGCTTTAGAAAGATTTGGGGGGAGCGGATAGCGGTGCTCAACAAGGGCCCATACGCAAGGGCAATGGTGTAATGTGTGTAGCGTAGAAATGGTTTTGTGCCAAATGGTGCCAAATGGTGGTGGTGGGAGGTGAATGTCTTGCATGCCACATGTTCCACACCATTCGAAGCCCGGCCAGAGGATCGGTTCCTTGTTGGAGATTGGTACCCACCCAAAGTCACCCAAAACCCTTCCAAAGCATGTTTTTTGGAGTTCCGCATCTCAAAATGGAGGGGGGGGGGGGTGCCATAAACGCCCAGGAAATGTGCCATGTGGTACGTCTGGTTGTACGCACTGGTGTGCGTTTTCAGGAGGCAATTGTTCGCCTGGTTGGTTCACAAACACTAGGGAAACGTATTCGTGGAAAATGAGAGTGGGGCACTTGGCCCTCTGCTCATAGATGCTGCTGCTGCTGCTGCTGCCTTGGCGTCCATCCCATGCCAGCACTGGCATGCGTCCCATGAAGTCTTTCCCAAGACAGTGAAATTTAAAGGGCGCCCACCACCACCGATGTAGGAAATGTAACACCGGCGGAGGTCCGGATCCCCAGCTGTTACACATCAGTGGCGCGCAGCATTTTCCTTTTGTAGCTTGGTTCGTTAGGGCTGCCCGGTCCCTTGTGTGGGAGGCGCCAAACCCGCAGAACCTGAGAACGTGTTGGGCTTCGGTACCCCATCGCTAACGCCAAAATGGGGGGGGGGGTCCGTATACTGCAGTAGGTATGCCGCCGGGGATGCCAAAACCACAAACATGTTACGAGTGGTTTGCAGAGATGCGGTTGCTCCCCTGGACTGCCTGTGCACAATCCATTGAATGTGTTCTCAGAAGAAGCAAGAGCGGTACAAACACATGGAATTGGGTGCCTGATGACAAGTGGAGGCTGTTCGCATTTGAACCACGAACCTGCGAAGCCTTGTGGGTCTTCCTTGAAACGGTTGAAACGGTCTGGTGAATGCCACTCAGCAACCTTCTACGAGCAAAGCCGATCTGCTGTACCCAATTCTGCTATTTCTTGACAAACCCATGCCCAAATCTTCGCCAAACCACCATTTCTGCAACCCTCTCTCGACCTCAACAAGAAGCCCCATCCTTCGGTCGTCCACAGAGCTCCTACCTCCCCAAATACCGTTGGTGCAGGGCATCGGTGATTGAAGCAAATGGGGTCGGATTGACATTAGTCTTTTTTTTTTGCATGCGCGGACGGTGCCCAGTCATTCTTTAGCAGGACTACTGCAACACTTGGATCGAGGTATTCCTTCGAGGTGGCCCGGGCATCCCCAAGGCCTAGACCCGATGGTCGATTGCGGAGCCAATCAGGGAATTGCACTGGGGGGCTGAGACCTAACTAAATTGAGAGAATTGAAAGGTAGAAAAACAGACATGCAGTACAGCAAGACTGCAGATTGAGGTGATGCACTCCACAGTAAGGCATAAGTGCATCTTTATTCTCTATACCGAACCTGGTTGAACCTCCTTTCTCTGTCAAAAACAGAATGACAGGTATATCATGTCCGACCACGTCTAGTCAGACAATTGCTTACAGTCAGGCTATCAGATAGACAACAGCAGATGGGCAAACAATACATGAGATGGGTGTCGAGATACATGAGAGTGAGAGCAGAGGAGTGTTGGAAGAACAATTGCACTGGGGGGCGGGGGGGGCGGGGTAGAATTGGCCTTTACAGGATTTTGGCGGACCCACCCATTGCTCCATCTAGACCCACCCGACGACGCGTTACCCACGCCTGCGTTGTTCAAAGCACATTTGTTGTCGTGCCCGCGCAGCTGACCTGCAGGCAGCATGGCCGCTAGCCCCCCCGCGCCGACTGCCCTCCGTCGTTGCGGCCTCAAAACCACGTCCCGCATCGCCCCATCAGATCCAACAACCCGCAGGAACGCACACCGGTCGCCGAAACAGACCTGTGCAATTGAGTCACCAGCTGCTTGTCCTTGAAGTATGCAGTGAAGAAATTCAGCACCAGGTCCGTGCAGAAGTACACGGTCGTGAACCAGAACCACCCCGGCGACAGGGCGAATTCGTCAACAAACCCTGAAATGCGGGCCCGCGCAGGTGGGGCTGGGCACACTTACTTCCATTTGGCCGGACCGCGTGGAGTCTCGATCGCGTCAGACAGCGGGTCGTGTGCGCGCGACCAACGAACAACAAGCAACACCAACAAGCACTTCACGTTTCCGTTTTGCCAATATTTCTGTCCCAACTCTGCGAGCTCCACTTTACTCGAGCCATCTTTTGCATTGCCACATGCCCTTCCCAAAGCTGGTCAGTGAGGGATCCCCAGGTTGACATTTAGGTACGGTATGTCATTGAGGGTCGAGGGTCAAGCATCGAAACCCCTGTGCAACGCACAACCCAGACCATCTACCTCGATCGACCTGTCGACTGTGGTGATGGCGCGAGACCCGGCAGGGGACTGCAATGCAAGAGGGAAAGGAGGCACCTAGCTCGATTGGCAACAGGACACAATCAATTGTGACGATCACCAGCATTGAGGTATCCCAAGCAAGTCTGCAATGAGATGCAAGATCACAGCAGGCTGCGGAGACAAAATCCCGTTCCAGGTCCATCTAACGAGACAAAGCCTCGCTCTTGGCCACTGTGGCTTTTCTCTCTCTGTGACCACAGTGCTGGATGTAAGCACTGTCGCTATCAGCGGCCTGTCGCGTCGGCAGAGGAGCCCAGGGGTGTTGTTGTCTCAATGGTAGAATGTCTCAAAGGGGTGTATTGTCTAATAATTGTCTACTGAACCCTGTCTACCGTTGAGACAACAACACCCCTGGGCTCCTCTGCCGACGCGACAGGCCGCTGACAGCTACAGTGCTTACATCCAGCCAGCACTGTGGTCACAGAGAGAGAAAGAGAGAGCGAGAGAGAGAGGGAGCAAGAGAGGACTGGGCGGCGCACATGCATCATATCATGTCACATCACGAAAACACGAAACAGAAGGAATACCGAGGCAAACTCGACCCTTCACACCTTGGCTTCCAAAGTGGATTAATCCAAAACTGGCAGCGAGGCTTCGGTGTCAAATCCTCGGACATCTGGTGCCGATTCCGCATTGTGGCGGTGGGACTGCTCACCCTGGGCGCAGGCGCCACCTCTCTGTGGTTAGGGGTTGGGGGGACGTTAGCCGCAGGCACCATGGCCTGGGATAGCTTGCGCGAACTTGCCAACTTTTGCAGAAGCCTGTGGCGATGAAGATGGGGATGTGCTGGCTCATTACTGCGGGGTGTCGTTTGCCATGGGGGGATATGCATGTGCTGGCTCATTACTGCGGGGTGTCGTTTGCCATGGGGGGATATGCATGTGCTGGCTCATTACTGCGGGGTGTCGTTTGCCATGGTGGGATATGCATGTGGGCTCATTACTGCGGGGTGTCGTTTGCCATGGGGGGGTATGCATGTGGGCTCATTACTGAGGGGTGTTGCCCACTGGATTACACCCTGAGGAGCATTGTGTACCGCTTCGGCTGTTGTGCTATGACGTGGCTGACACGCAGCCTGTTGAGCACCTGCTCCTGTTCGACAATTCTATCGCGTGTCTGCGATTTTGTAGGCTAGTAATGGATCTCTGACCCCTTGTCACCATTCTCGCCCGCAACATTGGGAGGTCGGAACGTTGCGCTCACCACTTGGTTCTGTTGACCAAACTTGTGTGACAATGGTGCGGGCCTTCATGCTTCGTCAAGTGTGCATGAAGTTCGAATTGTCATACACGCCGAACTTCAAAAAGGTTGGCTACAACACAGCTCCTGAGAGAACCCTACCGGATGGACACACATGTGTGAAGCCTCACATACTGTTTTCAACTGAGGGGCTACCTTGCACACCAACACCCTGCCCATTGGAGCTGCGCCATCCGTCCGCCAGGGGGTGGGGGCTGGGGGTCATGGCGGGCTGGCCAGCCGCTAGTAGCCAGCCATAACAGCAAGGGTGTGTAACCAAACTAAGGGCTGCGTAAGAATACGGCTCAGCATAATCTTCATCCGTTTTGGGCGTTCTTGTCAACTTACACAACTAACCAACAGGAGGGCGGGGGGAGGGGCGCAAAGGCTGCCAGTCTTTGCACCACCGCACACTGATGGAGCGCCATCATCACCACGGCCCGAAAGCTCGAGAGGTTCAAAATGCTACGTAGCATTGCCCCCACTCAAAAGGAACAAAAGGGGCAGGAGAAAGTGCAAGTGATGGGGCTGTGGAGGTGGTGAATGCAAACCCCGCGAGATGCAAAATAGAGTTGCACGCGCTCGTGGTGACCGAGTTCTCCGACATCTGCTTGTAGGCATTGGCGCAGACAAGAATGTGTTCCGCGAGCTCCCGTTGCGAGAGGCTTCCTACCGTGACTCCGTTCACTGATGGCATGTAGCCATTGGGCACAGGAGCAGGTGGTTCCTCCTTTGTGTGGATCAGCAAGGTCTTGTTGGATAGCTGTGGCAAGCCAGCGCTGGCTGTAGCGCTGGCACTCATTGTGCCCAAGGGGCGAACAGCACAACCATAGGCAAAATGCCCAGGTGCCTTCACATTACCTATCGAGAGACGTGGCATGGGCAATGCACCTTGAGTGGGGCTCGCACACCCTATGACCAACCCTCTACAATGGCCCGACTACATGCGGGCCATTACCCCGCGCGCGATCCTGTTTGCACACAAGATTTTGTGGGCATCGGTTTTGCTGGGCTTTGCTTTGTGTGAAACAATTGTGCACATTTGAACATTGTTGAGGACTTGTGCCTTTTCCCGAGTCCCATGCAATCCTCGCCTACCTTTGTAGGAAACTAAGGGAAAGAAGAAAATGAAACTGGCATTTTGGGCGCACTGTGAAGGATGGTTTGGTCGGCATTTGTTCGTCACCATGTCTACATTCACCGGGAGTAGGGCAAACTAATGTTGGTGGCAAAAGGTAAAAGTGCGAAATCATGACTATCATGCATGTACGCACCAAGCAAAATTACCTCCACTTTCCTCGCCCCGAACACCACATGTCACCTCTGCGTCCTCCGAGCATCCCATCCCCGCGCCCCCCCCGCGTCCATGGCACCCTCATTCTTCAAGACACCACTTGTGATTTGTGTTTCAATCTTGAAACCTGTCTATGAGATGTTTTGCAATCGCTCCGTGGATCCGTGGGGGGGAACGGACGGGGGATATCTTGGAATCGTGTCCGTTGCTGCCTTTGGGGCTCTAGTACCCCACAACCCCATGTCTCTTTGAAGTCCCAAAAAAATGACGAGATTGGTGTGTAATCTTGCGCAAGTAGATTGTGGATGGTGCAACATGATCGTTGCCCAAAGCATCACCTTCAATGGGTGCATTTCGTACAAGCACACAAGTGCAACATGAGCCAAATTGTGAAATATGCATACAGAGACAATCTTCACAAATTCTTGTACCACTGGCAACGTAGTGTGCTATGCGGGCAAACGGCAACAAGGGATCCGCAAAGTGTTCTAAGAAAAAATGTCCTAAATCAAATCCAAAGCCGGCTTCACCAAACATGCTGCATTGGCACACAGGCATGCTGATAGACATGTCTAATGTTCGTGTTTTCGAGGCAAATCCCATATGGCGGGATGCGGGAGGACGCGGGGGGACACGAGGCAGGCTTCCTCAATGTTTTCTCAAGCAATTCATTGATGTCAACTTCGTGCTAAGTATATCAAATTCTCTCGGGAGGATGCGGGGGGGACGCGAGACAGGCGTCCTCAATGTCTTCTCGGGCAATTCATAGATGTTGGAACTTATGGAGACAACGACAAAAGAAAGTCTGCCCTATCCCCAAAGCCCCTAGAAGCCGCTTACCGGCTATCAAAGGAGGTAATTGGTGGTTGGTTACGGCGTTGGGCTTCGGGAACGTGCACCTTTGACTACTTGGAATCGCCTTCCACCATCCGTTTGGTCGAGGCCCTTTTGGGGCCTCTCAAATACCACCAATCTCAAATGGCCATAGCCTTACGATACCCTCTTTTGGGGCCTCTCAAATACAACCAATCTCAAACGGCCATAGCCTTACGATACCCTCTCAGTCGGTACACGCATGACTTGGGCACACTTGCCTGGAACTGTATGATGTGGAAACCACCATGCACACGAGTTGTTGCATGCACGTGTGTGAAATCATGGGTATTAGGGACCCATGCCTCCCAAATTCCAAGCAACGAGCACGCTTTTTAATACTTCAAGCATCCCCTTTAACCTCAACCCCACCGTGGTAGTTTTCAACGGGTCGAGTGTTACTTGCGCGCACTCGAATATTTTGGCGCGGTTTTCACTCGAAGTGGGATTCCGTGTGCATAAGTTTCTTCGTCGGTTACAAGGCGAGAGCAGTGTTCACAAATGCAGCATTTTTGACTAAAAAACGGTATCTAGGACCTTGGTTGCAATTGTCGGAGGTCCGTTGAGTGAATTGCAACCTTGGTTCCAAGCTTGTTCTTAAGCCATGATGGATACCAAGTGACTCATGTCGTGATGGTGCATTGGAATTAGCATTGCCATTTTCTTCTTCACACATTATTATGGGCACCAAAAGTGGTTCGTCAATGGGCGCTTAGGCGGAGGTGAGTTTGGAACATTGCGGCTCGCAACCCTTAGCCGGCTTTCTCGGATTGAAGAAATGCCGCGAAAGTTTAAGTTCTTGTAATTTCCCCAAAAGCAACTATTCATCGCGCTCCCAAAAGTAAACCAACTTTGCAAACTCCATGCCATCATTGGGATGTATTCGAGACACGACACATGGATGACGAAAAAGGCTTACAGTTGACCAAATCTTGTTGAAAGGGTTGTGCAACGCAATGCCAAAGGCAAGGAGCAAAAGCTCCACGGCGTCATTTATCGGCAAGGGCCGATGAAAGGAATGTGGGGTTTTCCGTCATAGCATAAGCAACATCATTTCGTTGCTTCCATTGCGCCCACACAACCTTAGCAATCGTGTCTTGTGGTACCGCAATCCAACCCTTGCACCTTCATGCACAAAACAAGCTTGAAGTGCAACCACATGCACCGACAAACTCAGCCAGCGACGCTTTTGCAGGGATGCTTTCTTCAAGTACCCATCACAGCGGAACGGTTGCGCCCAAAATCAGAATGGCCCGCTCTTTGGGCTATGGATGTATTCATGATTCTCATTGGGTTACATTTCATTACACCTGCGGTTGTGTTACGGCATCATGATCCCAAGACAACCAACAAACGCACACGCAGGCAAGGGCGCACGCAGAGCAAGGGCCCTACAATTTCACAAAAGGTAGCCCTAACGACGGCCAACAAAATGATGCCTAAAAACCTACAAAGCTGCACACATCATGATCTATGCGTTGTTTCACAGTGGAAAATGCGTTGATTTCAATATGAGCAGCTTGCTGCCATTTGAGCCACGTGAATTACCCACCCCTAAAACCCAAAAGACTCATTTGGGAATTGTTGTCAATGGCGCCATCCATCCAACGCAACCAACGACCCAAAATCTACGGTCAAGGGACTACCCTCAGATGACGCTTGTACACCTCAAAGCACAACTCTGCGGATGGCAAGCACTGCACAGATTAGAAATCCATTTGACTGAAAGACAAACGTACAAAGGAGTCTTTCTGAGTGTCCATACACCGTACCCTTGCGTGGCAGTAAACAGTTAAACGTGCGTAGTCTAAGGGTATTTGGCTTGAGTGTCAAGTGCAATGTCATGGTCACTGCTTGTATGAGGCGCATCGTGAGGTTGACTCCTTGCGAGCATGGAGGCAGGTCATGCTGCGGAGGGACATTTGGGGAATATAGCAATCTTTCGGATTTGGCATGTAGAGATACGCTCGACAAACGAGAAGTTGTGGGTGTGCGAGAGCACTCATGGTCAGCCAATCCATTCCAAGTGATTTCGATATTTGTGGCAGATATTTGCACTATTTATTCGCCAAATTTTTATTAAATAGATGAATTTCTCAAAAAAACTCGAAAAGCTGGGATTGTAATGAAGGTCGTAACAGGATTTGCTCATGTGACGGTTAAAGCGCCGAGTCGCAAACCACCACTCTATGATTACTGCTTGTGTCGCCTGTAGCAGACGTTGCCGGCCCGGCCGCGGCAGAATTCCTGCGTGCTCACTGGGTACGTTTGCGTTCTCTGGTGCATGCGGTGGCACCGACCGTACAACTGTACGCCGCTGTGATCGAAAGGCTACCAGCTCCCGCGCTGACCCCGTTGGGGAGGCTAATCGCACAGTGTAGCTGTTGAACAATTTTTGGACTACCCTTGCTTTCTCATCTCCCTCAGTTAATTTGCCTACTTTAATGATGTGGCACTACTTGGCATCCAAAAGTGAGCATACGTCTTGGCTACTCCGGATTTGGTACACTTCTTGCGGGGTTCTTCCTGGGCTTAGGTATGCACTTCTCCCCAGGCCCACGGTTAAGCCTACTTTACTTGGACCCTACTCGGGTGGGAGACCCCCGGCAGTGTGGGACAAGCTATGGCTGCCCAAACAGGTATGGGATTCGACTCCGAGGACTTGCATCAAAAAGTGAGCACTGGAATCACCTGAAATACTGAGACTTTGGTGCCGGAGTCGGATCCCTAAACTGTTTGGGCAGCGATGGTGATCCCGCTACTTAGCTGCCGTAACTTGCACTTCTTGCGGCGGCTGAGTAGTGCGGGTCCCCAACGGGTGGATTCACAGTATTTCAGGTGATTCCAGTGCTCACTTTTGGATGCCAAGTAGTGCCACATCATTAAAGTAGGCAAATTAATCAAGGCAGATGAGAAAGCAAAGGTAGTCCAAAAATTGTTCGACACAGTTCAACTGTCCCCCACTGCCGGGGGCCTCCCACCCGAGTAGGGTCCAAGTAAAGTAGGCTTAACCGTGGGCCTGAGGAGAAGTGCATACCTAAGCCCAGGAAGAACCCCGCAAGAAGTGTACCAAATCCGGAGTAGCCAAGACGTATGCTCACTTTTGGATGCCAAGTAGTGCCACATCATTAAAGTAGGCAAATTAACTGAGGGAGATGAGAAAGCAAGGGTAGTCCAAAAATTGTTCAACAGCTACACTGTGCGATTAGCCTCCCCAACGGGGTCAGCGCGGGAGCTGGTAGCCTTTCGATCACAGCGGCGTACAGTTGTACGGTCGGTGCCACCGCATGCACCAGAGAACGCAAACGTACCCAGTGAGCACGCAGGAATTCTGCCGCGGCCGGGCCGGCAACGTCTGCTACAGGCGACACAAGCAGTATCATAGAGTGGTAGTTTGCGACTCGGCGCTTTAACCGTCACATGAGCAAATCCTGTTACGACCTTCATTACAATCCCAGCTTTTCGAGTTTTTTTGAGAAATTCATCTATTTAATAAAAATTTGGCGAATAAATAGTGCAAATATCTGCCACAAATATCGAAATCACTTGGAATGGATTGGCTGACCATGAGTGCTCTCGCACACCCACAACTTCTCGTTTGTCGAGCGTATCTCTACATGCCAAATCCGAAAGATTGCTATATTCCCCAAATGTCCCTCCGCAGCATGACCTGCCTCCATGCTCGCAAGGAGTCAACCTCACGATGCGCCTCATACAAGCAGTGACCATGACATTGCACTTGACACTCAAGCCAAATACCCTTAGACTACGCACGTTTAACTGTTTACTGCCACGCAAGGGTACGGTGTATGGACACTCAGAAAGACTCCTTTGTACGTTTGTCTTTCAGTCAAATGGATTTCTAATCTGTGCAGTGCTTGCCATCCGCAGAGTTGTGCTTTGAGGTGTACAAGCGTCATCTGAGGGTAGTCCCTTGACCGTAGATTTTGGGTCGTTGGTTGCGTTGGATGGATGGCGCCATTGACAACAATTCCCAAATGAGTCTTTTGGGTTTTAGGGGTGGGTAATTCACGTGGCTCAAATGGCAGCAAGCTGCTCATATTGAAATCAACGCATTTTCCACTGTGAAACAACGCATAGATCATGATGTGTGCAGCTTTGTAGGTTTTTAGGCATCATTTTGTTGGCCGTCGTTAGGGCTACCTTTTGTGAAATTGTAGGGCCCTTGCTCTGCGTGCGCCCTTGCCTGCGTGTGCGTTTGTTGGTTGTCTTGGGATCATGATGCCGTAACACAACCGCAGGTGTAATGAAATGTAACCCAATGAGAATCATGAATACATCCATAGCCCAAAGAGCGGGCCATTCTGATTTTGGGCGCAACCGTTCCGCTGTGATGGGTACTTGAAGAAAGCATCCCTGCAAAAGCGTCGCTGGCTGAGTTTGTCGGTGCATGTGGTTGCACTTCAAGCTTGTTTTGTGCATGAAGGTGCAAGGGTTGGATTGCGGTACCACAAGACACGATTGCTAAGGTTGTGTGGGCGCAATGGAAGCAACGAAATGATGTTGCTTATGCTATGACGGAAAACCCCACATTCCTTTCATCGGCCCTTGCCGATAAATGACGCCGTGGAGCTTTTGCTCCTTGCCTTTGGCATTGCGTTGCACAACCCTTTCAACAAGATTTGGTCAACTGTAAGCCTTTTTCGTCATCCATGTGTCGTGTCTCGAATACATCCCAATGATGGCATGGAGTTTGCAAAGTTGGTTTACTTTTGGGAGCGCGATGAATAGTTGCTTTTGGGGAAATTACAAGAACTTAAACTTTCGCGGCATTTCTTCAATCCGAGAAAGCCGGCTAAGGGTTGCGAGCCGCAATGTTCCAAACTCACCTCCGCCTAAGCGCCCATTGACGAACCACTTTTGGTGCCCATAATAATGTGTGAAGAAGACGACAAGATGGAAGAAAATGGGGACGATGTACAACGGGTGCAGCATCACCGGCAAGTTGTGGAGATGGGTCATGAATGGCCGAGACCGAGACATCTTTGAGAAGTGCTCATATCCACTATCATCAGGGAGGGACTCAGAGATTGGTGACAATACACAACCTTCCAACATCAACAAGGGACCAAAGTGCTTCTCTTCACATCCTCTGAAGATTTCGCCTAAAATTGTGCCTTGAAAACACCGGCATGCCCGGGACTCTTCAATCGTAGGTGGTCGTGTTAGTTTCTTTGTCGGCTAGCTAATTAGGTTTGTGTGGTCTCGTATTACAGAGGTTGCAAGATGGGAAGAAGAAAGGGTGTTTGGTTTTCACTTGGAATCGGATTGACCATTTGTGCCTAAAGCGACGACGGATCTTCAATGCACGGTGTTGTGTCATGAAATGACAAGGATACACATACGCATGAGAGCACGCTGGTCACACCTCTCCCATGACCGCATGTACCCAGCCATGTTCCCCTGCAGGTGTTTACGCGCAAAGTAGGTTCGCCCGTGTCAACACTTTCATTTCCCAGCGATGTAGGCATGAGGTGCCTCAATGGCTGAGCACGGAGTAAGGGTGCCCAAATTGATGAACGAGGGCTTGCTTCCTAAACTGCCACTTCTGGCGATCTGAACCTCGTCCAAAGCGCACAAGCCTAAACTTTAGAAGACCTGTATTGGATGAGCACAAGAAATGCCCGATTGTGGTATATGTCGTCCTCTTGACACGGACCTATATTGTATATTGGAGTTCTGCTCCCCTGAGGCAAGGGCGTGTATGGCAAAGCAGGACATGGAGCAGGTATACACCAGTTCGTCCGATGACATGATGTAAAATGTACTTACATGCTGAACTGTGTTCGTCAATACAGTACCACCTATAGAACAGGCAGCCTCTTCCCCCTCCCTTTTTTTGTCATGGGTTGAGCTGACGTTCTTTGTATTAGAGTAACGGAAGTGCACACATGCGTGTACAACGGGAAAGATGAAACCCCATGCACGTGCAATTCGGGTGCGATGCATCATACACTTGCATACAGATTGTATGGCGACATGAGGACACTGCGCTATTCGCTACATCTTGTATTGCAGGGTAATGCGCATGTGATCAGTCTTTGCTTGTTCCGTTTGCTGTGTTGTTGAAGTCTATATTGTGCATGATGATTCAGCCGCTTGACTTTCGAATGTAATTGTGCTTTTACATGAAGTTTACATGGTGCCCACTGTTTCATAGAATGACACGAACAGAAGATAGCTCTCGTGAGCCATTCTATGTCCCCCATCACTGTTTTGGTACAGCCTCAATGCATTTGTGAGCAGTCTTGTGCGCACGCCTCACTAGCTTCATAGTCAAAGCCGAAAAAATGCCCGGTGGGGGCTTGCCCACGATCCCACAACACGGAAGAATATGGTTGGGTATGTATATTATATTCCCTAGGGCGATGCCTCCAATATCCATGTGCATGGGTAGGGTAGCACGCGGTATGACAAGAGAGATTTCATGAACCGGGAAGGCAGTACTGAGTCGCTACACGTACCTTCGTGCAAACCCGTCCACGCGCAGATGGAGAAATGTCCATAAAAGCTTGTCCAAAGAGTTCTACTTTTTCTGGCACATTCCCAAGAAGAAAAGTGGAAAACAAGTTGTCATCGCCATTGTGGAGGAACATCATCATGTGGTGCCGCATTGGGTCAACCGTGCTTGGAAACAACATCCTTGCACACCATGGATCACACAACCGGTTGGTTGGGTGTGCAAGCGCGCACGCACACACGTAGTTCACTTTCGTTGGCCGTAGCAGCATGGGGCAACAGAAACTTGATGGACACATGTGCCCAATGCATAAGCCCACATGACACACGCATGGAAACAACACGGAAAGGCAGGGACAAGGAACCATATGTGTCACACTCGGTAGTGCAAGCATCCTTTGTCACATCTCTCATTACAGCAAGCCGACGGCTAGTGGCATTTGTGTGATTTTTGCTTCTTTCATGTGCTGAGTTGCCTACGTCTCCATTTGCCCTGCCACCTGACGAGAGAGAGATCCATCGTTAGATAAATTGAAAAGATTTGCATAGCACCAGGATGCCAAAGACTGTGACTCTCCCCACTTCACGATCTTCTTGACTACAACAATAACTCACGTGGGCGCAAGAACAGAGCACACAGGCCGCGGCGGGCGCCGAAACGTCCAAAGACACCACGGAACCCAAGCGGTATGGTGTTGGACATTGTGGTAGACAAGTGCAATGGTTGTCACACTTGGGGTTTTTCCTTTGGGCGTGCCACAAGGGGCAGTATGCGCCTCGATGGTTGAGGACACTTTGTAATGCATCACCCAAACGTGCCAAGAATTGCCCACCACAATGCCGGTTGAGGGATGTGATCCGGTGCACTCCTTGTTGTGCTTGTGCGCGGGACCTATGCTTCCTCTCTACAAAAAGTGATCACTGACCTCTTTGGCTTTGGTTTTCTGAGTGTCTATTTTTTTTCGGTTGGATTTGACATGTCTTTTCCTTGACAAGCTTTCTTGTGTCCTGCTACCAATCCTCTGCTGCTCTGAGTCAGCAGCCGTCTTATTTGGCTGGGTGTGCGTGTCTCCCTCACCCTTTAACGAGTCAGCAGCCAAAGTACGGTGGCCAACCGACGTAGGTAACAAAAACGAGATGAAACAGCTTTTCAATATGTGCTCGCCTCGATTGTCCAAGACACTTTCCAATGCATCCCGAACGTGCTAGGATTTGCCCAACCACAATGCCCACTTCTCTTTGCTCTACTAAAAGGCGGGTAGCCGTTGCATACACTATTTTGGCATGCAATTGGTAAAGATGAGAGCCTGAAAAAGCATTGGTTTAGTCGGAGTCAAGCTAGATACCCGCTAGGTAGGGCATCCATGCAAGTTGTGATGAGTGCACGGAGCAAGGGAGCATTGATCACATGGCCAATGTGGTACACCACCAGGTGTTAACCCTTTACTGCCAACAACTTATCGTCAACCATTGGCCCAAAAAGCCCGAACGGGGCAAACATACAGCATGTCACACGTGTAACACACCCGAATATAGAATGCATACATGCAGGTAACATTAACGGCAAGAGACCGAAACCCCACTGTGTCAAAGCATCAAACAACATGCGCTTCTACGCTGTGAGCTATGTTTGTCTGGAAACGGGTTGATCCCTTGGGTTTTTGACAAGTGTTCTTCTGCTAGCTTTGCTTTGCATTGCGAATATTGACGCTTTTGCTGCTGTGTGTGGGCGCAAGCCACCATTGTTGTTGATTCGTGTGCATTGCCCAGTGAAGAGACTCGATGGGTTGCGGAAAGCAAAAGACTGGATGATGCCCCCATCCTTTCCGCTAACTCAATTTGATTTTGATTTTGGGCGTTGGGCGGCGCTTTGTAGAGCCTTTTGGTCATTAGTACATTGATCGCATGTGATGCTTCGGTGAGCAACTTTTCTTGCCTTCGTCGTGCCCTCAGTCTTGGTTGCTCAAGCATTGTTGTGTCCTTGCCCACACCTATGCAATTTGTCTGCGGTAAGACGGATTGTGCATTCAACTAGGTGAGACGAATGAGGGTATTGCGCACCCTCGTCTCGACGTGATTGCCTGAAATACGCTGAGCAAGCGCGGAGATTAGTGCCGTAAAAGTGCATTGTGCTTTGGGTGTGTGGGCAACAAGCACCACGGATTTTGATAGGGAGTATGTTTTGATTCGATGCCTGACGCGACATGCCGTGCCGTGCCCCGGCAATCCATTGGGATAAGCCACCCTTGCCAAGGCCTGTCTTTGGTCGATGATTGCGCGCGGGTGATCAAAGAGCAAGGAGGATTGTCGTGTTGTCTTCGACCTCAAGTCCAAATCCCCGGGGTTCCTCTTGGGACGATACCAGAGGTCCTACTCACGAAATTGCTCTCGAACGTCTCCGCCGAGCAATTGCGGAGATTTGACTTTGCCAACACACATATTGACACCCAACGCTTTTGGAGGGGTCTTTGCCGGCGCGATTTTCCCGCGTTTAGTGGGAGCCCTTGCGATGAGGATTGGAAAGAACAATACGACCTGTTGGTGTCCGAATCCCGGGCAAAGGAGTCCCGCATCAACAAAATGTTCAAGGAAGGCATTTCTTTTGTCAACAAGCGAGCGGAAGCACGAAAGGCTCAAGTCGCCACAACTGGTCCGACACCATTGCCTGAGTCCTGCCCAACGATGCCGTTCCTCCAACGCCGCTCTCACATGCCCGCATCATTCAGCCACGCCCGACTACCCGCGCGTAGGCCAGCCACGAGCACCAAGGCGGCAGGTTCCAAAGGCTACAACAAAACTGAAAGCTTGCGGGCAGCAGCTAGCTCTGCCCAAGCACATTTGTTGAGGCACCACCGGACAAACGAGACTGCGAAGCGTCAAAAGACATCTCTATGATAAGTCGCAGTTTGGTTTCCTTGACAGGGAGGATGTCAAACACCAAGCCCACGGCCAAATATCCGTCCGCCAAGACAGGCTCCAGGTTTTTTTTGTTGCACGCCCCCTTGGTTCTCTGAGCTACTGTAAGGCACCACAGCAACACAGGGCAGAGCACTAGGGGGCGCTGTGAGATTCGCCAAAGACGTCTGGCGGTCTAGGTGTGCCCACACTCCAGGGAGGACATGGTGCCACAACTATCTGCTAAGCTAAAACCAAAAGCCAAAAGGCCGCACACATGTGGTGCCAGTGCGACCCCAAGTAGATGCACCAAGAGTCGTGAAGACTAGAGGCATGAAGCGACTTTGTTTATTTATGTGACCTACTTGTTTCTGTACCTTTGGTGTTTGGCAATTGTCTGCATGGAGCTTGGCACCGCAGCACCAACGTAGGGATCTGTTGCCATGGGAACATTGGGCTTGTGTGTACCATGTATATACCTCATTTCGGCCCTCCTGTAGGGCTAGAAGACATGTGGGGGCTGCACTGTGCCTATTATCTTGTGGACAGACAGACCAAACACTCCCAGCACACCCTGTGCTAGTCATACCTCTGGGGCATACTTAGCCACCCCGTCTACAAGAGCATCATGCTGGCGTCACGTTTATTGAACCCCCCTTGCAGTGCTAATCGGCGGCACTTTACAAACAGTGTGCCACAGTGCTTCTATTTAAAGATAGACGCTTAGCAAAAGTGCACGCATGGGAGCTTCCCCATTTGTACGCTAGCGCCCCTCCCTGCTTTTCCGAAGTATAATGTCAAGTGGGAGTACCCTTCATCTCAATTTTGTGATCTATCCTTTCTTTCCGTTCATGCCTGAGGGGTATCTGATTATGTCTGTTCCCATTTTTGCCATAAATACCCGAAGGTTGTCTTTCTTTGATTGGAATCCTTCCAAATAATGGCCATGTCTGATCAATATTTTCATTGGAACAGCATTGGATGAAGTGGTTGGGGTGTCATTGTTTGCCAAGTCACATCACACATTGATGTCCTGGTGTTTTGTGTTTGGTTCTTTTGCCCCGTTTCTGGGTCTGTGGCGTCGGTTTTGTTGGGCAATGCGGCCACTTTCAACAGATACAGGACGTTCCAGATGGGGCATAGAGATTGGTTGCCTGAATTTTAGAAGTTACATGGGGTAGGGGTGGTGGGAAGGGGAGGAGGACTGGTGCACGGCGTGTTACTGCCAGGTCTGCCAGGGAATGCTTAGGAGATGCACCCACACAAGAATCCTCCATGCCTCACCTCGCATACATTGCATCAGACTGTTGGTGGGTCCGATTTGTAGATTGCCGCTCGGGGACCAATGGCCCCTTGTTTCTCCAAGTCACCCATACCTATTGCACCCATGGCATGAGAGCCCAACAGACGCAAGGAAAGTGGTTTCCCCTTAGGAACCTGCCCCACCCAGCGCCTTTCAGTATCCAAGAATAAGCTGTAAATTGCATTGTTTTGCAAGCCCATGTGCTGCCCCTTTTGCTTGGACGTCCTCCCATGGAAATTCATGGCAAGTGCAATGCAGGCCTTCCTAATCTTAAGACTGTGTGCTGACGTTGTTTATGCGGTAGTCTCCCCATAAGAGTCCATTGCCTTTGTTATGCAGACATTCACATCTTCGAATATGGATATCCTCCTTTGTTGTCCTGACAGGGGTAGGGCAAGGCGTAGGACTCGTTCCTCCCGCCAACCCCGCCGTACCCGGAGAGGGAAGAGGATATGGCACCCTGGCCTTAACCCAGACCCAGGCCTGTTGCTGACCCTTGACCTGCTTTCTGAACGCCGGCGGACACTTGGTGGAACTTCGGTCACAAGTTTCAAAAAAAAGATATATCCTCCTTTGTGTAGGGAAATCAGGGCATCTAATCACTAAGACTGTTGGCTCTGACCTTGTGTTTCAGTGTGAATTCTCCTCTATATGGTGCTCGCTGCGCCCGCGGTGTTGTCTTGCAGTGGATTTTGATCCGTTGGAAGGTCCGCTGCCTGTGCAATGCAAACCCTCAAGACCTCAGCACTCTCTGGTTGCCTTGTTCAACCGCGTTTGTTGCAGTCCGTGCGACCGTCATCTTTTTGTTGGACGTCCTGCCCACGCTACTCAGAGAGGGACCAAAGCATGGGGTTGCATTGGCTACTATTTCGCCTTTTGCTTTTGCCACCCTCCTTTGCGTTGCTCCACACACATATGTATTTTTGTCTGTTGTGTTTGAGGGGGGGGGTGGCTCCCAAGGGGGCTGGGGCACAACCCGCTTACGCAGTTGTCCAGCCTCGGTCGTCCCTCTCCCCTCTTCGAGGTGCCTCGCCGAAGGCAATAGAATTTTGTGGAGGGACAGATTTACATTTTGGTAGGATTGGTTACCATCTGTTTTGTTTTGGGCACCACTAATGCTTAAAAACCTTTTGCTACCCCCCCGCCCCCAACCCAACGGTCATTTGTTCTGTGGGGGCTGCGGGTAGTGGAGCGCGCACGCCGCCCGCAGCAGTGTCCCGACCCCACGAGAGCGTGCTGCCGGGGACCTGGCACCATAGGGAAACGATCTATATTTGGGTCAGGCTGTGCTGGAGTTTGACTGGAAGCGATGCCACATCATCAGCGCAATGTGTTTCCTCTGGGAAAGCGCTACACAGCAAGCCTCCTCATGACAGATGACGTAGCCTCTGGTGTGGCGGTTGCCTGCCGCAACAGAAAGTATCTCGTGAAGCGTCGCAGGATCAATGGATCTCTGTTCTAGTGCCCTGACTTACCAGGGATCCGTCGTGTCATATGAGTGAGAAACTCGCCTTCTATGAACTGTCTGGCAGACTCGCCTCAAAATGCTTTGAGTCATCCAAGATAATTGCTGCTTTGCCTTCAGCCTTGCTGAGTAATGGTCAGCATCAACAGCTGCATCCGGCAGTGGGGGCTTCCAGTTTGCGTATTATCTATCTGGGCGCGGCAGTGGAGCCAAAAGATGCGCCTCAGTATGCGTTGCTGAACAGGGGAGTGTGCGGATGCCTGTAGATACACGCGCTGTGCGCGTTCGGTGTTACCGTCCACACCGGGTTTTGTGGTAAAACCTCGTGATGTTGACCTCATCGTGATGTTGGGTGGGTAACCACTTTGCATTGAAAACACGTTCATTACTGCCACACAGCGTGTCCTACATTACTCTTCTACAGCGATGAGGATTTAAGTTGCAACAGCATGCCGTGTGGGGTTCGGAATAGGCAAGAGGGCTAGGGCGGGCGTTAAGTAAGAGGCGGCTCGTGGAAGTGGCAACCACGAGTGTGAGTAGGTGTGGTGGGTCCAACAAAATGCGCACACAAACCTTCTTCTGAGCAGGTCAAGTGGCACTGTTGAGAAAAGAGATGCAATTCCGGATTCAATCAAAGTTGCTCAGGGGAACCGCGCAAGAGAAAACCAAGGGCTTTCTGCAAGAACTCATGTCCACGACAAGCGCCTTGGTGTTTTCATATACGGAACGAAGTCCCCCCCCCCCCCGTACTTCCGAGGTACTGGGGGGGGTGCATGGGGGAGGTACGGGGGGGGTGCCGCGGGGGGGGGGGGGGTACAAGGGGGAGGTAGGGGGGGTGCGGGGGGGGGGGGGGACTTCGTGCCGACTATCGGTGTTTTGCTCCAAAACCCATCCACAGATTCCAATGTCTTGTGCTGCATGTCTTATCTGCAAAGCAAAACGCCAGGAGGTTGCTGGTGGGGGGGGGGGGGGCAGAGCCTCATGGTGGCTGCCAGCGTGTCGGTGGTGTTGGTTGTGGTGCGGCAGCAGGAGTCCAGCACCTTCCCCAAGAAATCCACAGCAGTTTTGGGCTCGGGTTTGGACTTATCACTGTTGATGCACCCGCTTGTGTGAGGGCGTGCACGGCCGTGTGTGTCGCTGCGCCCCAGGGGGCAGCGTGATGGGGATACAATGTCATCCACATACCCATCTACCCCTACGTCCCAGCCTTTCAGTGTGGCCCTGAGAATTGCTACAACCAGCCGCTGACACACGGCCGGCAGGGCGGTCCTTAAGGGACGAGATTTTTTTTTTTGGCTAAGGACCGCCCTTAACGACCGCCCCAAGGGACCACCAACCGCCAACTGCCAACCACCAAGCGCCACCAACCGCCAACCACCAACCGCTGCCGTCCGCCAGCGGCGACCAACCGCCAACTGCCAACTACTGCCAACCGCCACCAACCACCAATCACCAACCACCAACCGCCGCCAACCACCACCAACCGCCACCAACCACCAGTTGCCAACTGCCAACCGCCAACCGCCAACCGCCAACCGCCAACCGCCAACCGCCAACCGCCACCAACCATGGTAGAGCACACGGGGGCTTTTTTGGGAAACCTGGTTCCGGAACACTTTTTTTTTCTTCCGTTAAGGACCGCCCTGACGGCCAGAGAGTACTTCCAGCCAAACCGTCGACTTGTGAACCTCCACCTGGACTGTCTTGTTTGAGCAATGAAAATGGGACGCCATGGGCGCGGCATGCGTATACTCCGATATGCATCTGCTAAATGCGGTTTTCATATCATATGTCGCGGACCTGACCAGTGCTCAGAGAATTGCTGGTGTATGGAAGGCACTGTAGGCCGGCGTCCACGCGGCGTGTGCAGTGATAGATGACTCCCTGGCTGGTTCCCGTTTGGGGATGACGCAGGCGCCTCCGCACTCCATGTACCCCCCCCCCCCTTGCGCAAGCACCGCCTTGTCTAAGCACCAGGACCCGGTCTGACCGTCACTTTTACCGAATTTTCTGACCACAGCTTTTACGGTCAGAAAGCAGGCAAAGCGTGATTGTGTGCCGATTGTAGAGGGAAAGAGGGGCGGTTTCATGCTTGTGATGAGTCCTCCTGCTCATAACAACATTCTGCTTGGTACTGCCCCCCACTGCTCTTTGTTTTGGTGTGATTTTCAGCCATGACTAATGTCGTTACCCTTGGCTTGGCTGTCACGTACATCCGGTCCACTGGTGAGCATGTGCCTGCCACTTTCATCGGTCATTCTACTCGTGGGAAAGATTCCACAACCGAGGAATTACAACTTGGGAGCGCCCAGAGTTGCCCCCATACCCCACAGCCCCACCAAAACCGCCCTGTTGCGACTATTGTGGTTAGGGTGAGGTATTGGCAGGTTTTCGGGACATGCCTTCTTTTGATACCGTGCGTCGCGCGGTTGCACCGCCTTGTCTAAGCACCAGGACCCGGTCTGACCGTCACTTTCCTGACCTGGCTGGTGCTTGCGCAAGGGGGGGGCGGGGTAGCTCGGTATCCATGCACGAAGTGCAGAACTGCAGAAGCCCCCACGCAAACACCCCACTACACATGGGAGCACATCGGTATCGACATTGGTATGGCCATGCAAGGTGCACCCCACCCAATCCTTTGGACACGAAATCTTTGGGAGCAGGCGCTCTGTTGCCCAAAGAAGTGGAAGCAACAGAGTGGCTGGATTCTGAAAACCAAAACCAAGGATGACGTCTGTACCAACTGGGGTCCCAGTAGATAGCCTGGCCGTGTACGTGAGTCCCCATCTGCCAAAGCAGCAATCAAGGACGTCGAGCGGCAGGACACCGGCGCCTCCAATGGGGCATGCAGGCAACCCGTTCTGCCCTTTCCAGGGAGCCGTGCACACCCCATGTGTACGTGGGTGTCAGTGTGTGGGTGACAGGGCATGCACACACAGCGACAAACGGACATTCAGTGGTCAGGACGCTCTTTTTTCTCAAGGGTTTTGATGTTTGCTGGACACAGCTACGAGTGGACTGGCAGTGGTGTTGTCGTTGCATTGCACTGCATTTTCCCTGAATTGCCGCAGGGGAAGGCAACGGATTGCGACACAGGCCTTCCCAAGCGACAGCATACACACCACCGCCGCATCCCGCCTTTTGCCCCTCCTTCCCTTTCTTCTTCTCAGCAGCAGCAACTCACCAAACAATGCCTTACTCCACCGGTATGTTCAGCTTCTTTGACGACTTGCCCGTACTGCTGTACGGTGTGGGTTGTGGAGGCTGTTTGGCCGTGCACAACAGTGTCATTGCCGCGGACAACCAGGCGGCGTTTGGGTTGCCTGGGGACATGATCACCGAGAAGTGTGAGTTCGCAGGCTGCGCGGCCAACGACGGGGCCATCTGCCTGAACGCCGCCATCTACAACTGCTTCGAGCCTGTGTACTGCCTGTGGCGCAAGCAGGTGCGTGAGAAGACTGGGGTGGATGGCAGTCTTCCCGGAGACATTGTCGCCACATGCTGCTGCAGCTATGCGGCTGTGATGCAGGATGCCCGTGAGTTGAAGAGCAAGGGCTTGGCCTACGGCGATATGAAATAAGCATCTCCCCTGACGGCCAACTGCTGCATGTGTACTAATGCTGCATGTGTGTATGTCTGTATGCATGTCCCAACTGGTGCAGTGCCAGTTTGCTGTTCCCAGTCGCAAGCGGCCTGTGCCCTTTGGTGCTGGCACCCTCCAATTATCCTTCGACAATCGTTGCCTGGCGAGGCAATATATTTGTACAGTTTATCATGTCAGCCACGCACTACGTGTTGGAAAAGACACGTGGTTGTGTGTCTCGCAATCACTGCTGTTGTCTGAGAAGTAATCAGCAGCCTCTGAGTCTTGAATGTTTCATCGAACATAGCTCTGATGAGCCAACCCTGCCTCATGGCGCAGGGCCTCGGCACTAGGGCTGCCCACAAGAGCTTCGTGACTTTGCTTTGTTGTGCTGTGCTGCTGCGTGCCCTGAATGTGCTTTCCCACCGCGTGTGTCCCTCCGCTCAGTACCACTTCGGTACCCCCCCCCCCTTTGTATAAGCTACGCTCTTGTCCAAGCTACAGCGGGTGTAGGGACCGTATTAATTTGGTACCTAATTTGATTCGGTACAAATGTAGTGCGGCCACATAAGACATAGGTTTGGTGACGAATTTGCCAGTTACACAGGGTCATGGACACATCTGATGTGAGTGTTTGCCCACTTGAACCCACATAGCTCTGATTTTGGGGATGTTTGCGCATTATATTCCCCTTTCTTGCACCAGCTCACCATGCAATCTTCTCTTTTTGAACCTGGGGGTCTACGCCCTTGTCCAAGCTACGGTAGGCGTAGGGACCGTATTAATTTGGGGCTTTTGCGTAGCTTATACAAGGGGGGGGGGGTACATATGTTGTTTTTCAAGGGGAGGCTGGCGGTGGACTGTAATGGTTCCGCATCCTTGCGCCTGATTTGAGCACAGGTAGTGCAGCCCGTATACACAACTACCCTCACAACATGAGTTGCAGGCAGTCGGTTCGCAATGCAAGGCATTTTAAGTTCGTAGGTGAAGACATAGGCTCAGCAGGGGCCCCACGTAATATTTGGACACACCACCCACCTCCAAACAAGGGCCCTCCAGGCAAGAAGCACGCACCATGACACACAACATGCCAGGAACAGCATCAGCCAGCAGACAACAAAGTGAAAGACCAGCGTGTCCTCACAAAGGTGCCCACAAAAGGCATGCCAGTCTGCTCAGCCATACCCAGCGCAGGCATTTTCCCCCACATGTAGTGAGATGGATCAGCGTAGCATGAGTGGCAAATGCTGTGCTCAGTGAGCCATGGGCACGTTGTGCAAACAATCAGCACAAGGGCCCATCCAAGCATGGCAATGACATTCTGTGTCAGCATCGTTTTGGATGTTGGTAGGATTGGTTCCCATCTGTTTTGGTCGGGCACCACTCATGCCAATAAGACCTTTTGCTTCGCCCCAACCGGTATTGCGGCATCCAGGTGGTATGAATTTGTGTAAAAGGGGTTGTGGAAAGGGTGTTTGGAGGTTGTTGAGTGGTTTGGCCGAGGCAAATGACACACAGCTATTGTACAGCCATTTTACTGCTTTGGGCTTTTGGACACCTTGTTGACATCTCAGGGGTTGCATGATAGTCACAAAGTGGAGTTGGTGGGACCAAAATATTTGGTGCAGTCCCATGCCTCTCTCTTATGTGGTGACGCCACATGCAGCGCATTGTGGGATTGATGGGTGTTTTTGGTGTTGTTTTTCATTCTTTTGGCCGCTAAGAAGACGTTGAGGACGACATTGAGGCACGTCAGAAGTGTGAAACATGGAAATGTTGCGGGTGAATAGACTGCAATATGCCCATTTGGGTATTAGGGATGGTATTGAAGAGTTGTAGTTGCTCTATGGTGTTCTGGGGGAGGCGGCAGTATCATGCAAAGTCAGTAGAGACCGTGCCAATAAAGTCCCCATCTCTTCCAATGCATGCCGCAAGACCTTCAATGGGACCTCTACATTTCCATCTGACATGCATGGACACACAGCACCATCCCGCAACACTGGCTAACGGCCCGGATCTCTATGATCTGCAACAGTGGCCTGCTGCAGCATACAAGAAATTGCCACCCCATCAGCGCTGTGCTTCGGAAACCCCACCCCTGGTGCCCCGCAGGATTCCCCCAATGCACCTGTGAAACAAAGGCTGTGGAAAAGTGGGTAGCTGCTACCGGGTCTGATGGATCGCCAATTTGACAATCAGGCCTCCTCCTCGATGGGTGGTTGCAACATGGATTGCATGATAGTCACAAAGTGGAGTTGGTGGGACCAAAATATTTGGTGCAGTCCCATGCCTCTCTCTTATGTGGTGACGCCACATGCAGCGCATTGTGGGATTGATGGGTGTTTTTGGTGTTGTTTTTCATTCTTTTGGCCGCTAAGAAGACGTTGAGGACGACATTGAGGCACGTCAGAAGTGTGAAACATGGAAATGTTGCGGGTGAATAGACTGCAATATGCCCATTTGGGTATTAGGGATGGTATTGAAGAGTTGTAGTTGCTCTATGGTGTTCTGGGGGAGGCGGCAGTATCATGCAAAGTCAGTAGAGACCGTGCCAATAAAGTCTTCACTTCTTGTCAGGTGAGATGATGGCCACGTTATCCACATACGCCAGTATGGTGCTGTTGGGGAACTCCCTGGCTAGTGTGGTGTGGCATTTTTGTAGACTTAGACAAATAGCACCGGCGATAGAGAGCAACCCTCCTTTACGCCCCACTGCAAAGGGAATCGGACATCTCCATACACCCCTATGCTGTGCCTATGGATATTGGCCACTGTGGGGAAAATGTCGTCATGGGTACCTAGTAACTGTCGCCCTTTGGGGGCGTATTTAGCGCAGTGCGCGCGCAGTGCAACTATATGGGCATGTGGCTGTACTAGAGGCCCATACTTTGTGATACTAGGGGGGCATCATTCTTGTTTAAGAGTACGTTTTGATACTTCTTCCACATTGGGATATGGCATTTTTGGATTTTCACCTAGTTTCACCCATTTCCATTTTTTTTCACTTTTTTTTTTTGCTCATTTCCACCACATCCACTCTTTCCTAGGTTGATTTCTCCCCACCATGGGACCTCAAGAAGGCAGAGGTGATATATCCTTGTTGTTAACCCCCCATCACAGGGACCCCAAGCACGCACGGCTGACGTCGGACCTCAGGATGATGATCAAGGCCGAGGGACAATCCAGCATCCTTTCCAAGTGCCATATCACGTTCAAGTACTATAGGCAGGGGTGATATAAGGGCGTTTGGAAGGGGTGTGCATGGGGACTCTTCAGGGGGAACTTGGTCTAAAACGTAGCGTGCAGTGCGCGCGCAGTGTAAGGGCTCCCCCTTTGAGGAGACAGGGGAGCAATATACCAGGGTATGCTTTGGCTGTGTCCAAGAGACATACCACAGCATCATCAGCGTGTTGGTGGAGGACTGGGGACACGCGGAATGTCTGCTAGGACGTTGTGTGCCCTCATTAGCTATTTGCCTGCATGCGGGATAGAGCGGCACAGGGTATTGAATATCAGTTGTGCCCACGAGGATGAGATGAATCAGGACACAAAGCCAGAGACTCTTAGCTCATGTGATGCTTCACGAGATACTGTCTGTTGTGGTAGGCGACCGCCATGCTACAGTCTGCCTCATCTGTGATGAGGAGATTCACATAGCACTGCCCCAAATGAAATGCATTGTCGCGATGATGAAGCCCCAGGTCGACCCTGTGGCACCCCATCTCTTCCAATGCATGCCGCAAGACCTTCAATGGGACCTCTACATTTCCATCTGACATGCATGGACACACAGCACCATCCCGCAACACTGGCTAACGGCCCGGATCTCTATGATCTGCAACAGTGGCCTGCTGCAGCATACAAGAAATTGCCACCCCATCAGCGCTGTGCTTCGGAAACCCCACCCCTGGTGCCCCGCAGGATTCCCCCAATGCACCTGTGAAACAAAGGCTGTGGAAAAGTGGGTAGCTGCTACCGGGTCTGATGGATCGCCAATTTGACAATCAGGCCTCCTCCTCGATTTCACAACCGGACTCACCCCCAGCCTCTATTTCTTATTTTGGCTCTACTCTTTCAAGTTTGAAACGCTGATGCCCACTTGGGCAATCCATGACTACTGCCAGGCTCATCCCACTGGGTCTACGTTCTCATAGCCCTGTCCTCTGGTCATTGGGCTGCGCTACTCTGTTGTTTGAACCATCATGCCAATTTGCCGTTAGGTGTGACAGTGTCAGCTGTACTCAAAGGTGCAGACACCAACAGGGCATGAGTGGCATTGCTGCTGCTTTGGTGGCAACACACTCACAGTGTGGGGAGCCAGCTACATCAAACTACGCACACACCGGACCCCAGGATTGACCATGAGAACCTTTGTCTGACTGTGTTTGTGTGGGTATTCTGTTGCGCAAGTCACACACGTCAATTCTCATCGCGCCCGGAAAGTCAGCCAAAAACAACAAACAAAAGGAAGCGCAGGTGCTGGTGCACTCCCTCGGTGCACCCCACAAGCTGGAGTGGGGCTGCTGCACACAAAAGTCAAATGCAGGACAAGAGGACCTGCATCGCCCTCGATATTTGGCACTTCTGCAGGTCAAACATACATAGTGCAGCTTGTGGCAGGTGCAGTTGGATAATGGACCGTAGGGCTTTGAGGCTGAAGTTGAATTCCGCACCAAAAAGGTGGGGGGCGGTATGAAAGAGCAGACGTTGCCATTATTCTTGTTGTCCCACCATCGTATGTTGGGACTTTTTCACGAGCACACTCATGACACCCTTAGCGCCCAGACCTCAACATGGTGGAAGTGGGTATGATCATTCTTGGAGCCACATGCATCATGCAGCCCCCTTGTGCTGGAACAGCCTTGCTCTGACCATGTTTGTGCACCATGTTTGTGGTCAAGGATACCAGATGACATGGATATCAGCCCATTGTAGAATGAAGAACAGGGGCTGGGCCACGCCTGTGTGGATTGCAACACAGGCCTTCCCAAGGGACAACACACTCACCACCGCCGCATCCCGCCTTTTGCCCCTCCTTCCCTTTCTTCTTCTCAGCAGCAGCAACTCACCAAACGATGCCTTACTCCACCGGTATGTTCAGCTTCTTTGACGACTTGCCCGTACTGCTGTACGGTGTGGGTTGTGGAGGCTGTTTGGCCGTGCACAACAGTGTCATTGCCGCGGACAACCAGGCGGCGTTTGGGTTGCCTGGGGACATGATCACCGAGAAGTGCGAGTTCGCAGGCTGCGCGGCCAACGACGGGGCCATCTGCCTGAACGCCGCCATCTACAACTGCTTCGAGCCTGTGTACTGCCTGTGGCGCAAGCAGGTGCGTGAGAAGACTGGGGTGGATGGCAGTCTTCCCGGAGACATTGTCGCCACATGCTGCTGCAGCTATGCGGCTGTGATGCAGGATGCCCGTGAGTTGAAGAGCAAGGGCTTGGCCTACGGCGATATGAAATAAGCATCTCCCCTGACGGCCAACTGCTGCATGTGTACTAATGCTGCATGTGTGTATGTCTGTATGCATGTCCCAACTGGTGCAGTGCCAGTTTGCTGTTCCCAGTCGCAAGCGGCCTGTGCCCTTTGGTGCTGGCACCCTCCAAGTAGCATTTGACCAACAAAGATGTGTTGTGGTGGGAGTATATATGTAAATATACTATGTACACTACGTGTTGGAAAAGACACGTGGTTGTCTGTCCGGCAGTCGCATCTTCGCTGTGAGCTCACAACTTCACAGATCCGGCCCTGAGCCCATTGAATTCCTTCCAACCGTCTTTCAACCCGAGGCTCCCCGGAGCTGTTCTTCATTGGGGATGTACAGAGGGTGTGTTTGGTGCCGCCCCGGTTGTGCGTTGCACCTTCGCAGCCACCCCCGGGTCTTTATTTGCTTCATTGCCCTCGTGCGGCAATAAGGCAAAGGCACGTACAGACACAACGCGTTCCACGGGTGGTCTGATCCGTTCCGCCCCTTCATTCAACACTTGTTGATGCACTGCTGCCGCAACTCGCAGCAGCACAAGCAGGACCAGGCACTCCGCACCAGGTCCACCCACAAGGTCTTTGTCATGTCGCTTTGTTCTGCTGTGCTGCTGCATGCCTTGATTTTGCTTTCCCACCGCGTGTGTCCCTCAGCGTGGTGCCACTTGGGGGCCCCAGTTTACTACATATGTTGCTTCCCAAGGGGAGGCTGGCGGATAACTGTAATGGTTTAGTGTTAGGTTCCGCATTCTTGCGCCTCAGTGCAGGTGCTGCATCCCACATGCACAACTACCCTTGATCATTTGGTGACAATACGGGTACTTGAGCACCCATGGGGACCCACGTAGTGGCCACTAGGCCCATCTAGCCCGAGCCGTGGCCCCCCCGAAAGCTTCAAAATTGCTGTTTGTAGGTGTTTCAGTGGCATTTGGTGTGTGCACAAACTGCTCCAGCAGTTTCCCACCCTCTACGGGTCAAAAATGGAATTTTTTCAAAAAAGATTTTGAGATTCTAACCATTCAGAATGATGAAATATCCTATGTAAAGCATGTTTTGGACCCTCTTGGTGTGTTTTTCACCCTATTTGAGTGTTTTTTTTGGGGGGGGGGGGCACCCAAGGGGGGTGGGTCTGTTCTCAGTGCAAGACATTTCGTAGGTGAAGACATAGGCTCATGTAATAATTTAGACGCACACCCCACCTCCAAACAAGGGCCATGCAAACACTGCCCACGCACCATGACACACAACATGCCAGGAACACCATCAGCCAGCAGACAACAAAGTGAAAGACCAGCGTTGACCAACAAACAAGCGAGGCAGTCAATTTCCCCGACATGTATCCCGATGGATTCGCAAAGTATGGGTGGCAAATGCTGTGCTCAGTGAGCCATGGGCACGTTGTGTGGGGCAATCGGGACCAGTATTGTCGGGGTATAGATTTAGATGTTGGTAGGATTGGTTACCTTTCTTCACCAGATGTACTGGGCTTACGGAGTGAGATGTACCACCCTCGTGCTGGGAGCGCTGCGCTATCCTAGCCATCCCGCGGCCCAAGCAGCGGTTCACAGGGTGCCACACCGGATGGCCCCCTTGTGGGATTACGCACATGTAGTCCAGCAATCAGGGGGGTCATGTGCCCATGGACATTGGGCACCGCCAGTGTCCGAAGGGAGGCCCAGAATCATATGATAAGGAAGACTTAGAGGCTGGAGACCTAATGTGGGCACAAGAACAGACAGTGGGGCTAATGGAATACGCAGCCTGGTACCATGGCAGAGCGGGGCCACCGGTGGATGAGTCAGGTGGCATCCACGGAGGATACCAGCCCATCACCATCGGCGGGATGCGCTGTTACACAAATGGCAAACCAAAGACAGACCAGGTGTGGTACAGTGACGGGAGTAAGAGGACGACGGCAGAAACAGGGGGCAACAAGGGCAGGGGCGGGTGTAGTATGTGGGCAACTCAAGTCACCGTCTGTTGGGCCCTGAATCTTCGCTTCCATGAGAGACATCCCCCTTTCCCCGCGTTAACTGAAGGGCCACCCAAAAAGAGATCCACCACTGTCTGACAGGGTACCCTCACGGGGGCCGATCGTGGTCAGGACCCGACCCCAAAGGGGGGGGGAGGGGTCCCCCCCCCCCCCACAGCCCCCCAAACTGTCGCACACCCCTCGGGGTCACACATTGGCTGGCGGCGGCCCCCGTGGGTACCCTTCTCATTGACCATTGCATGTCTGGCAGGCACTTGCTCAGCATTGGCACTGTTTGGACTGCTGAACAGCCCTGTCCTTGACGGTAACAAAAACACATGCCGCTGCTGTGTTTTGAATGGTCTGGCGCACTGGGTCCCAAATGCACTTTTGAGAGACAGCCTGGACCAAAGAATAGCACAGAGGTAGGTAGGTAGGTGCACTCGGTCGTGGAGAGGCGCCCCTTGGTTCCCGCTGGCGTTGCCGCTGTGACGAACAGGAAGAGGCTCCGCGCTTGAAGAGGGGAGGCGACTTAGAATAGCACAGAGTACAGACGAAGTCCGACACGAAATGCATGCCACTGCTACCTTGCCATGAACTGGCATCCAACCCCACCAACGCGCCCCACCCTTGGTGCATGCTTGAACCCTAAGGTTGTTCTGGCAAATTTTTCAAGTCAGTCAAGCCAGAATGGAAAAAAAAAAGAGATCTCTGCTTCCCCAAGCTAACCCCATGTTCTCAATGTAGCCCCCTGTGTCCAGTGAAAGCCAAAATCCTGGGGTGTGAACGGTGTGAACACCAAGTGTTTGTTGAACACTGTGTTCATTGTGCGTGTGCACATGTGTCCCCAGGCCATACAGAGGCCGAAATGGTCAAAAAGGCTTCAAGTTGGCACTTTGCCGCACTGTCAGTGGACATGGTGTTCACTAGAGGAGGGCCATGGGCTCATTCAAATGCTGCTCAAACTGTGAGGTTCATAAATGATGTAGCAAATCATTTGTCCGGGTCTGAATGCCCTACTACTAGGCTAATCAAACCATGCCACATTCCTCATCTTACGCCTCCTGCACATTGGTAGGGTACGCCCAAAATCAGCGAGAAAATCAGGGCTCTGTTCCCATTCCGCAAAAGGTTGTGGAAAGCCGTCCTGCATCTCCGAGGCACTGAAAGAAAACTACGACGCGCGCAGCGTTGGGGGTGGGGGGTGGGGGTCGCGTAACAAAAAAAAAAAGCTCAGTCGTGTATGGCGTAGGTCGCGTACCCAAAATAGCGTACGGCGCATGCCATAGAGTTTTCAAGTTTTTTCTCCACACGCGACTTATGCCAAAAAAAAAAAGTGCACGCGACCTACACCGAAAAAAAAGTGACCTACGCCTGACACCGCTTCCAGACTCCCAACTGGGGGGGGGGGGGGGGGGTTAGACATGTGCCTGTTTTTGCCCCCCCTCACCAAACGATCTGGAGTACCTTCTCGCCATGTCTAAGAATCTGGCCCGTCCTTTGCACCTAGTTTACGATGATGGCAAGGTGGTGGTTGGAAGTGGTGGGCGTGACATTTTGTGTTGTTGAATTCTCATATTTCGGCTTATGCAACATGATTTGCGCAGAAGTTTTGCCGTCTACTGCGGTCTCCTTGGGGGACTTCCCTAGGTGAGGATAAACTTGGGGCTAGAGGGTCCGTGGTAAAACTTAGGAAAATTTTTTATAAAAAAAATACTTTTACTAAGCTTCAAAACTTAGTAAAAAATATTTATGTACTAAGTTTTTCCTCTGGGGGTGGGATTTTTACTAAGTAAATTACTTAGTAGAAAAAAAATTTTACACAGTAAATTACTTAGTGGAAAAAAAAATTTTCACTAGGTGAATTACTTAGTAGAAAAAAAAATTTACAAAGTAAATTACTTAGTGGGAAAAAATTTTTGCTAAGTAAATGATTTACCCAAAATATAAGTTTTCCCACTTGTGACTGCCACTGGGCCCACTTGTGGGCTATTTCAGATATTGTCCCCCCACTCTGAAATCCACGCTTTGTTGCGTGGCCCCCCAAAAATAAGATTTTTCAACTCCTGATTGCTGCTACTTCTGATTCTGCCCCCCGCTCTGAAGCGCTGGGGACCCCCCAGGCGGCAGGGGTTATGTAGCCACCTTGCCCACTTGTCAGCCACTTCTGGTTCTGCCCCCTGCTCTGAAGCAGTGGGGACCCCCTAGGTGGCAGGGGTTATGTAGCCACCTTGCCCACTTGTCAGCCACTTGTGATTCTGCCCCCCGCTCTGAAGCGGTGGGTACCCCCCAGGCGGCAGGGGTTATGTAGCCAAGTTGCCCACTTGTGGGCCACTTTTGATTCTGCCCCCCGCTCTGAAGCGGTGGGTACCCCCCAGGCGGCAGGGGTTATGTGGCCACCTTGCCCACTTGTGGGCCACTTTTGATTCTGCCCCCCGCTCTGAAGCGGTGGGGACCCCGCAGGCGGCAGGGGTTATGTAGCCACCTTGCCCACTTGTCGGCCACTTCTGGTTCTGCCCCCCGGTCTGAAGCGGTGGGGACCCCGCAGGCGGTAGGGTTATGTAGCCACCTTGCCCACAAATCCTGGCTGATGTGTGCCAAGCACTGAGTGATAGCCAAGGCTCGTTTCGCCCATCTATGTCAGAGGTAGAGGCATTGCTTGGCAACGATTGGAGGCAGCCACTACATGTCACATTTCCAGGTTTGTCAGCGCAACAGTTTGAGTTTGAGGCACGCCATTTCAGGAACCTCACCACCGAGAGCTATGTCACATATTGTGCTCAGATGGTGGTGTGTTTCTGGTGGGCTGCCCAAGCCGCTCTCCGTGCGGATTGGGACACAATGGGCGTGGCGTGGGTCGTCCGCGACTCTTTGAATGCCTCATGTGCCACAAGTGGCCGAGAATTGACTCGGGGGCCTTGTGCCCTTAAACAAAAGTACCACCTACCATCGAAGTGTTGACTACCTTGTTTAAAACGGCAGCCGCGGGGGGGGGGGGGGGGCTTAGTGGACCGAGGTAAAACTTAGTAAAAAATTTTTTTAAAAAAAATTTACTAGGTTTTACCTCGTTTCTACTAAGTTTTACCAAATTTCACTAAGTGTTACCTCGTCCGGTACTAAGTCTCACCAAATACCCGGGGCTAGAGGATACTTAATACAAAGGTAGCGCCCCGGGCATGCGCCGGGTGCCCGCCGGGCAAACATTCCCCCTGGGATTCAGGGATGTATAGCCTGTTGTCCTCCGGGGTTGATTGGTTATACCATGTTTCCATTTCCGTGGCCCATGGTCCCTAGCTCTCCACCCACACACTTTTTGATTCTGGTTCCCACACTGGGCATGGCACAAGCTGGTTGTACACTGTGGTTCCATGGCGCTGCTAGCTAATGGCACACTCGCAAATTTGCCTCTCCAACGGCGCTCTCGTGCCTTCCCAACGTACATTACCCCACAGCCAAGTGACCCACTTGTGCCTCATAATGGGAGCCAGCCAACCAATGCATACCAATCCACCGCACCTCATCATGGGATCCGATCACCCACTTTTTGGCTTGCATCAGTGTCACCCCATTGTAATGGTGGGTATGTTACCTTGTGGGGGTTCTGGTAAGCGTAGTTCGGTTGCTTGCGTGGCCACCTCATCGACTATATTGTCTTTTTTGGGGCTGACTCAACTTGTTCAAAGGAGAGCACTCAAGACAGCTCTTGGACATTGGGCATCAGACTCATATGATACACTAGATGCCTGGCGAAGCTAAGGGGCGACAGGGGTGGGGCAAGGCACAGGACTCGTTCCTCCCGCCACCCCGCCGCAGCCGTCTTGGTGAGGGTAGGTCATACCAAACCCATAACCAAAGTTGGCCCTGTCACTGACCCATGACCTGCTATGTGTACTCTCACTGGACACTTGGTGGAACTTCGGTCACGAGTTAAAAACAAAAAAGAAGAAGCTAAGGCATGGGGCCCTAGCCCACATGATGCTCTCCATCATGGTAGGCGAGTGCCACGCCAGAAGCTACCTAGTAGGAAGATTGGATGCAGATGTGAACTAGAGATCAGCTAAACAATGATATTGTTTTGTTTGATGTCCCGTATCTCCTCCAGGGTATGGTATGCTTTCTTAGTTCTATGATTTGGGAGCCATCTCCACCTTAGGTGCTTGCTCTCTTGTTGCTGTTGGGTGATACACTTGAAATGCAGATTGGTGCATTCACGATGCCGGCGCGGTAGTTTTGTCCACTACTGCTTTGTTGTCTATTACCGGCTCCCCCCCATTCCCTGCGAGACATCTAGCTATGGTTGCAGCCTGCACACCCCCCCCCCCCCGGAGTCGGCAACAAGTTGGCGAAATTCGGTGAAGTTGCCAAAACCAAAATTTTGGGCGCAGCACTGATTGAGGAGTGCCATGCAAAATGGAATGATAGCCACACAGCTAACACTGCATTATAGGCCTTATTTTGTGCCAACCTCCAAACTTGTGATCCCGCCCTCCAAGTTGGGTAAAACGCGCCGCTGACTCGCTTGCTGACTCGTTGGCCGCCAGGTTTGCCGACTCAGGGGGGGGGGGGGGGGGGGGCTTCAAAACCGTTTTCCAATGAAAAATTGTTCCGAAAAAAATTTTGTGTTAGAAACAGGATAGAAAATTTTTTGTTGGACAACGCTTTTGTTGGAAAAGCCCACAGGATGTGAGCCTAACCCCCACTGGTGGTGAGTGTGGGGGAATGGCAACTTGCATGGATTTGATCGGAGCGGAAAGAGTTGAGACGGCCCCGTGGGACCACACGGGAGGATGACAGGCCCGGGTAATCACGACCGAGATCCCAACACGCCCAAAGGCACGGACTGGCCACACAAGGGAGGCGCGTTGGCGCCTGGCGGCGCCGGTTGAGCACTATGCCAGAAGGCATGACCATTCAAGACCATTACGTCAATTGACTGTGAGAGTTCCCCGGCGCGATTCTGGAGGGTAGCGACCATCACTGTCTTGTGGCCTGGAAACAGGGGACACGTGTGTGCCTGGTGTGGGCGCGCGACAATTTGAGTTCGTGCGACGATTTGAGTTCGCGCGACGATTTGAGTTCGCGCGACAATTTGAGTTCGCGCGACGGACTGGGTGCGGCGTGGGCGAGGCTCGTCGTGCTCGCACTGCCCTCCACCGCGACTCCCGCCCAACGACCGCAGTCCCGCATGGCGTTCTCTTCCATGTCAGACCCGTGCGGGGGCACGCGGTTCTGGTACGACGACGACATTGCGCTGTGCGACCAGAACCTGGTCCTGGGGACCGTCCGCGTGGTGCTGCTGGCCGCGGCCCTCCTCTGGGGCCTGTGCACGGCCCGGCGCCGCCCCAAGGGCTACGCCCGCGTCAACACCAGCCCCGAGGACGAGGACGACGACGTGGGGCTGGTGCAGGAGCTGGACGGGCCGGAGGGGGGGCCGGCCCAGACCAACTGGTCCACGGTCGCCATGGCGTGCCTCAGCGTCGTGGTGGTTGCTGCGTACGGCGCTCTGGTGCTGCTCCCGGTCGCGAGAGGGAAGCCCGTGCAGGTGAAGCCGTATTATACATTTGTTGGTATGCTCTTCACCCCCTCCCCCGCGATGCATTGGAATGGGGGGGGGAGGTACCCCCCCCCGCCCCCCTCCAGGCCGCCCAGCCTACGCCCAGCCATTGTCCCCCTGACGCCAAGTGCCAGCCTCAATGGCATTCACCACCATTTGTATCACCGATGGTCTGACACGATGGGTATTGGTGGTTCATGACTGTGTTCTTGCACACGACGACGGGCATGAGTTTTGGGGGGCGGGGGGGCAGGGTGGCATTAGAAGGGAAGGGGCCTCAGAGGTGACCCTGGAAGCCCTTGAACAGGCGGTTGGAGGGGGTTGCCAAAGCGGTTGAGGGGCGGTTACAAATGCCATTGAGGCTGGCACTTGGCGTCAGATGGACAATGGCTGGGCGTAGGCTGGGCGCCCTGAAGGGAGGGGGGGGGGGGGGGCTACCTCCCCGGTCTCACCGAAGGACCGACCCGGGTCACGTCCGAGGCCAAGGCGGTCTCGCCTGGGGCCCATCCGTGTGGTGCCAGGGGGTCGAACCGGGGCCTCGTCTGGGGCTGAACTGGTGATGAGTAGTAGCCAAAAGAATGGGAAGATGGCAAGTGGCCACGGGGACCGTGAACGTGAAAATGGTCGTTGACCACTTGGCGTGCCACCAGGGCCCAGTCTTCGTCTTTTGCATGACACATCCTTGTCGATGTGTTGCATGCTCGAAGGGAGCCCCGTGGCCATGTTGGGCACCCATGTGCGGTATCTCCTTTGCGGCACCATCGAACTGGGCACGTGTCACGTGCGGTATGTTGTCAACATGGCAACGGTGCCGGGGCCAACAACCTGCCCAGAAGCAAAGTGAAGAACACTGCGGAGTGTCATGGCTGCCTGTCCTGCCATCCTGTCATCCAGAATACTCTTGGAGTTGTATGCGCGTGTCATCGTGTCTCGCGGGCGTTTCCATGGCGTTTCATGTGCTTCATTGTGTTTCAGTGGCGTTTCATGGCCTTTCATGGGCGTTTCATGGGCGTTTCATAGCGTTGCAGTGGCGTTTCATAGCGTTTCATGGGCGTTTCATAGCGTTGCAGTGGCGTTTCATAGCGTTTCGTTTGCGTTGCATTGGGTTTTATGGGCGTCGCATAGCGTTTCATGCGCTTCATAGCGTTTCAGTGGCATTTCATAGCGTTTCAGTGGCGTTTCATAGCGTTTCATGGGCGTTTCAGAGTCTGCAACGCTATCCTCAGGGGACGTGATGAGCCTGGCCGCCTGGGCCGCAGTGGTGGTGGACGCCGGGGTGCACGCCTGCTGCCGGCGGCGGCTCGGCCTGGGCCTCCGCCTCTGGCTCGTGGTCGAGCTGCTGTGCGCCCTGATGCGGGCGCGCACCGAGATCGACGTGCTGGCCGGGGCCAAGCCCGCGTACGAGGACGACGAGGGGGCCACGTGGATCCGCACGCTGCTCGCCATCCCCGTCCTCCTGATGGCCGCCATCGCCCTCGTCGAGCCCCGGGGCCCCCGGGGCGGCCTGTACGACCCGCGCAGCGCCATCCCGCCGGACGGCGCGGGCGCGGAGCCGGAGGGCACGGCGGTGACGGTGGAGAGCGGGACTCGGAGGTCCGGGGAGGGGGTGGCCAGCATGCTGTCGTACCTGGTGGTGGGGTGGGTGAACCCGCTGCTGAAGGCCGGCAGCAAGGTGCCGCTGCAGCAGAAGATGCTGTTCGACCTCCTCGGGCATGACAGCCCGGCGGTCAACGCCCACAGGGTCCGCGCAATGCTGCAGCAGGTTCGGCGGATGCCCGGGGGTTGGCCCCCCCATTGCATGGCACCAATTTCTGCCGCCGGTGCAGAGATGTGCGGAGGGATGTGGTGGGACGGTGCTAAGAGGTGGTGGTGATGGGATGTAGCGGAGGTGCGATGTAGTGGGGTAGGTGGGATGTAGTGGGAAGGTGCCCGGTTGTGGTGGTGGTGGGATGTAGCGGAGGTGGGATGTAGTGGGGTAGGTGGGATGTAGTGGGAAGGTGCCCGGTTGTGGTGGTGGTGGGATGTAGCGGAGGTGGGATGTAGTGGGGTAGGTGGGATGTAGTGGGAAGGTGCCCGGTTGTGGTGGTGGTGGGATGTAGCGGAGGTGCGATGCAGTGGGGTAGGTGGGATGTAGTGGGAAGGTGCCCGGTGGTGGTGGTGGTGGGATGTAGCGGAGGTGCGATGTAGTGGGGTAGGTGGGATGTAGTGGGAAGGTGCCCGGTGGTGGTGGTGGTGGTGGTGGGATGTAGCGGAGGTGCGATGTAGTGGGGTAGGTGGGATGTAGTGGGAAGGTGCCCGGCTGTGGTGGTGGTGGGATGTAGCGGAGGTGGGATGTAGTGGGAAGGTGCCCGGTTGTGGTGGTGGTGGGATGTAGCGGAGGTGGGATGTAGTGGGAAGGTGCCCGGTTGTGGTGGTGGTGGGATGTAGCGGAGGTGGGATGTAGTGGGAATGTGCCCGGTTGTGGTGGTGGTGGGATGTAGCGGAGGTGCGATGCAGTGGGGTAGGTGGGATGTAGTGGGACGGTGCCCAGTGGTGGTGGTGGTGGTGGGATGTAGCGGAGGTGCGATGTAGTGGGGTAGGTGGGATGTAGTGGGAGGGTGCCCGGCTGTGGTGGTGGTGGGATGTAGCGGAGGTGGGATGTAGTGGGAAGGTGCCCGGTTGTGGTGGTGGTGGGATGTAGCGGAGGTGCGATGCAGTGGGGTAGGTGGGATGTAGTGGGAAGGTGCCCGGTTGTGGTGGTGGTGGGATGTAGCGGAGGTGGGATGTAGTGGGGTAGGTGGGATGTAGTGGGAAGGTGCCCGGTTGTGGTGGTGGTGGGATGTAGCGGAGGTGCGATGCAGTGGGGTAGGTGGGATGTAGTGGGAAGGTGCCCGGTGGTGGTGGTGGTGGGATGTAGCGGAGGTGCGATGTAGTGGGGTAGGTGGGATGTAGTGGGAAGGTGCCCGGTGGTGGTGGTGGTGGTGGTGGGATGTAGCGGAGGTGCGATGTAGTGGGGTAGGTGGGATGTAGTGGGAAGGTGCCCGGCTGTGGTGGTGGTGGGATGTAGCGGAGGTGGGATGTAGTGGGAAGGTGCCCGGTTGTGGTGGTGGTGGGATGTAGCGGAGGTGGGATGTAGTGGGAAGGTGCCCGGCTGTGGTGGTGGTGGGATGTAGCGGAGGTGGGATGTAGTTGGAATGTGCCCGGTTGTGGTGGTGGTGGGATGTAGCGGAGGTGCGATGCAGTGGGGTAGGTGGGATGTAGTGGGACGGTGCCCAGTGGTGGTGGTGGTGGTGGGATGTAGCGGAGGTGCGATGTAGTGGGGTAGGTGGGATGTAGTGGGAAGGTGCCCGGCTGTGGTGGTGGTGGGATGTAGCGGAGGTGGGATGTAGTGGGAAGGTGCCCGGTTGTGGTGGTGGTGGGATGTAGCGGAGGTGCGATGCAGTGGGGTAGGTGGGATGTAGTGGGAAGGTGCCCGGTTGTGGTGGTGGTGGGATGTAGCGGAGGTGGGATGTAGTGGGGTAGGTGGGATGTAGTGGGAAGGTGCCCGGTTGTGGTGGTGGTGGGATGTAGCGGAGGTGCGATGCAGTGGGGTAGGTGGGATGTAGTGGGAAGGTGCCCGGTTGTGGTGGTGGTGGGATGTAGCGGAGGTGGGATGTAGTGGGGTAGGTGGGATGTAGTGTGAAGGTGCCCGGTTGTGGTGGTGGTGGGATGTAGCGGAGGTGGGATGTAGTGGGGTAGGTGGGATGTAGTGGGAAGGTGCCCGGTTGTGGTGGTGGTGGGATGTAGCGGAGGTGGGATGTAGTGGGGTAGGTGGGATGTAGTGGGAAGGTGCCCGGTTGTGGTGGTGGTGGGATGTAGCGGAGGTGCGATGCAGTGGGGTAGGTGGGATGTAGTGGGAAGGTGCCCGGTTGTGGTGGTGGTGGGATGTAGCGGAGGTGCGATGTAGTGGGGTAGGTGGGATGTAGTGGGAAGGTGCCCGGTGGTGGTGGTGGTGGTGGTGGGATGTAGCGGAGGTGCGATGTAGTGGGGTAGGTGGGATGTAGTGGGAAGGTGCCCGGCTGTGGTGGTGGTGGGATGTAGCGGAGGTGGGATGTAGTGGGAAGGTGCCCGGTTGTGGTGGTGGTGGGATGTAGCGGAGGTGGGATGTAGTGGGAAGGTGCCCGGCTGTGGTGGTGGTGGGATGTAGCGGAGGTGGGATGTAGTGGGAATGTGCCCGGTTGTGGTGGTGGTGGGATGTAGCGGAGGTGCGATGCAGTGGGGTAGGTGGGATGTAGTGGGACGGTGCCCAGTGGTGGTGGTGGTGGTGGGATGTAGCGGAGGTGCGATGTAGTGGGGTAGGTGGGATGTAGTGGGAAGGTGCCCGGCTGTGGTGGTGGTGGGATGTACCGGAGGTGGGATGTAGTGGGAAGGTGCCCGGTTGTGGTGGTGGTGGGATGTAGCGGAGGTGCGATGCAGTGGGGTAGGTGGGATGTAGTGGGAAGGTGCCCGGTTGTGGTGGTGGTGGGATGTAGCGGAGGTGGGATGTAGTGGGGTAGGTGGGATGTAGTGGGAAGGTGCCCGGTTGTGGTGGTGGTGGGAAGTAGCGGAGGTGCGATGCAGTGGGGTAGGTGGGATGTAGTGGGAAGGTGCCCGGTTGTGGTGGTGGTGGGATGTAGCGGAGGTGGGATGTAGTGGGGTAGGTGGGATGTAGTGTGAAGGTGCCCGGTTGTGGTGGTGGTGGGATGTAGCGGAGGTGGGATGTAGTGGGGTAGGTGGGATGTAGTGGGAAGGTGCCCAGTGGTGGTGGTGGTGGTGGGATGTAGCGGAGGTGCGATGTAGTGGGGTAGGTGGGATGTAGTGGGAAGGTGCCCGGTTGTGGTGGTGGTGGGATGTAGCGGAGGTGGGATGTAGTGGGGTAGGTGGGATGTAGTGGGAAGGTGCCCGGTTGTGGTGGTGGTGGGATGTAGCGGAGGTGGGATGTAGTGGGGTAGGTGGGATGTAGTGGGAAGGTGCCCGGTGGTGGTGGTGGTGGGATGTAGCGGAGGTGGGATGTAGTGGGGTAGGTGGGATGTAGTGGGAAGGTGCCCGGTTGTGGTGGTGATGGGATGTAGCGGAGGTGCGATGTAGTGGGGTAGGTGGGATGTAGTGTGAAGGTGCCCAGTGGTGGTGGTGGTGGTGGGATGTAGCGGAGGTGGGATGTAGTGGGGTAGGTGGGATGTAGTGGGAAGGTGCCCAGTGGTGGTGGTGGTGGTGGGATGTAGCGGAGGTGCGATGTAGTGGGGTAGATGGGATGTAGTGGGAAGGTGCCCGGTTGTGGTGGTGGTGGGATGTAGCGGAGGTGGGATGTAGTGGGGTAGGTGGGATGTAGTGTGAAGGTGCGCGGTGGTGGTGGTGGTGGGATGTAGCGGAGGTGCGATGTAGTGGGGTAGGTGGGATGTAGTGGGAAGGTGCCCGGTTGTGGTGGTGGTGGGATGTAGCGGAGGTGGGATGTAGTGGGGTAGGTGGGATGTAGTGTGAAGGTGCGCGGTGGTGGTGGTGATGGGATGTAGCGGAGGTGCGATGTAGTGGGGTAGGTGGGATGTAGTGGGAAGGTGCCCGGTTGTGGTGGTGGTGGGATGTAGCGGAGGTGCGATGCAGTGGGGTAGGTGGGATGTAGTGGGAAGGTGCCCGGTTGTGGTGGTGGTGGGATGTAGCGGAGGTTGGATGTAGTGGGGTAGGTGGGATGTAGTGGGAAGGTGCCCAGTGGTGGTGGTGGTGGTGGGATGTAGCGGAGGTGGGATGTAGTGGGGTAGGTGGGATATAGTGGGAAGGTGCCCGGTTGTGGTGGTGATGGGATGTAGAGGAGGTGCGATGTAGTGGGGTAGGGGGGATGTAGTGGGAAGGTGCCCGGTCGTGGTGGTGGTGGGATGTAGCGGAGGTGCAACGGAGTGGGGTAGGTGGGATGTAGTGGGAATGTGCCCGGTTGTGGTGGTGGTGGGATGTAGCGGAGGTGCGATGTAGTGGGGTAGGTGGGATGTAGTCGGAAGGTGCCCGGTTGTGGTGGTGGTGGGATGTAGCGGAGGTGCGATGTAGTGGGAAGGTGCCCGGTTGTGGTGGTGGTGGTGGTGGGATGTAGCGGAGGTGCGATGTAGTGGGGTAGGTGGGATGTGGTGGGAAGGTGCCCGGTTGTGGTGGTGGTGGGATGTAGCGGAGGTGCGATGTACTGGGGTAGGTGGGATGTAGTGTGAAGGTGCCCGGTTGTGTTGGTGGTGGGATGTAGCGGAGGTGGAATGTAGTGGGAAGGTGCCCGGTGGTGGTGGTGGTGGTGGTGGGATGTAGCGGAGGTGGGATGTAGTGGGGTAGGTGGGATGTAGTGGGAAGGTGCCCGGTTGTGGTGGTGGTGGGATGCAGCGGAGGTGCGATGTAGTGGGGTCGGTGGGATGTAGTGTGAAGGTGCCCGGTTGTGGTGTTGGTGGGATGTAGCGGAGGTGGGATGTAGTGGGGTAGGTGGGATGTAGTGTGAAGGTGCCCGGTTGTGGTGGTGGTGGGATGTAGCGGAGGTGCGATGTAGTGGGGTAGGTGGGATGTAGTGGGAAGGTGCCCGGTTGTGGTGGTGGTGGGATGTAGCGGAGGTGGGATGTAGTGGGGTAGGTGGGATGTAGTGGGAAGGTGCCCAGTGGTGGTGGTGGTGGTGGGATGTAGCGGAGGTGCGATGTAGTGGGGTAGATGGGATGTAGTGTGAAGGTGCCCGGTTGTGGTGTTGGTGGGATGTAGCGGAGGTGCGATGTACTGGGGTAGGTGGGATGTAGTGTGAAGGTGCCCGGTTGTGTTGGTGGTGGGATGTAGCGGAGGTGGAATGTAGTGGGAAGGTGCCCAGTGGTGGTGGTGGTGGTGGTGGGATGTAGCGGAGGTGGGATGTAGTGGGGTAGGTGGGATGTAGTGGGAAGGTGCCCGGTTGTGGTGGTGGTGGGATGTAGCGGAGGTGGAATGTAGTGGGGTACGTGGGATGTAGTGTGAAGGTGCCCGGTTGTGGTGTTGGTGGGATGTAGCGGAGGTGGGATGTAGTGGGGTAGGTGGGATGTAGTGGGAAGGTGCCCGGTTGTGGTGGTGGTGGGATGTAGCGGAGGTGCGATGCAGTGGGGTAGGTGGGATGTAGTGTGAAGGTGCCCGGTTGTGGTGGTGATGGGATGTAGCGGAGGTGCGATGTAGTGGGGTAGGTGGGATGTAGTGTGAAGGTGCCCGGTTGTGGTGGTGGTGGGATGTAGCGGAGGTGGGATGTAGTGGGGTAGGTGGGATGTAGTGGGAAGGTGCCCGGTTGTGGTGGTGGTGGGATGTAGCGGAGGTGGGATGTAGTGGGGTAGGTGGGATGTAGTGGGAAGGTGCCCGGTTGTGGTGGTGGTGGGATGTAGCGGAGGTGCGATGTAGTGGGGTAGGTGGGATGTAGTGGGAAGGTGCCCGGTTGTGGTGGTGATGGGATGTAGAGGAGGTGCGATGTAGTGGGGTAGGTGGGATGTAGTGGGAAGGTGCCCGGTTGTGGTGGTGGTGGGATTTAGCGGAGTTGCGATGTAGTGGGGTAGGTGGGATGTAGTGTGAAGGTGCCCGGTTGTGGTGGTGGTGGGATGTAGCGGAGGTGCGATGTAGTGGGGTAGATGGGATGTAGTGTGAAGGTGCCCGGTTGTGGTGGTGATGGGATGTAGAGGAGGTGCGATGTAGTGGGGTAGGTGGGATGTAGTGGGAAGGTGCCCGGTTGTGGTGGTGGTGGGATGTAGCGGAGGTGCGATGTAGTGGGGTAGGTGGGATGTAGTGTGAAGGTGCCCGGTTGTGGTGGTGGTGGGATGTAGCGGAGGTGCGATGTAGTGGGGTATGTGGGATGTAGTGTGAAGGTGCCTGGTTGTGGTGGTGATGGGATGTAGCGGAGGTGGAATGTAGTGGGGTAGGTGGGATGTAGTGGGAAGGTGCCCGGTTGTGGTGGTGGTGGGATGTAGCGGAGGTGCGATGCAGCGGGGTAGGTGGGATGTAGTGGGAAGGTGCCCGGTTGTGGTGGTGGTGGGATGTAGCGGAGGTGGGATGTAGTGGGGTAGGTGGGATGTAGTGGGAAGGTGCCCGGTTGTGGTGGTGGTGGGATGTAGCCGAGGTGCGATGTACTGGGGTAGGTGGAATGTAGTGGGAAGGTGCCCGGTGGTTGTGGTGGTGGTGGGATGTAGCGGAGGTGGGATGTAGTGGGGTAGGTGGGATGTAGTGGGAAGGTGCCCGGTTGTGGTGGTGGTGGGATGTAGCGGAGGTGTAACGGAGTGGGGTAGGTGGGATGTAATGGGGCGTGGAGGGGGGTTAGTGGGAAGGTTGTGGTGATGGTGGGATGTGGAGAGGAGGTGTGGAGGCAGTGGGGTTGGTGAAGGTGTGGTGGGAGGTGGTGGGAGGTGGGGGCGCACCCGGCGTGCCCGGCAACCAAATCCATGTTCCGGCCGTCCATCCCAATGCTTTACCCCCAAACATCACTCCCTGCTCCAGCCCAGGCTCCCTAACCCCTGCCGTCTCGGGGGCCCACGTGTGGGCGGCATGGCTACATCACCCCTGCCTTCTCGAGGGTCCCCAACACGGGGACAAAAAACGGGGGGAAGGGGGACAACCGGGGGGGAAGTAGGGGAAAATTTTGCCCAGCGCGCACCCGGCACGCCAACGTACTCTCCCGACGACGTGATGGTGGTGGGGGGATGCAGTGGAGGTGCGGGGGCAGTGGGATGTCATGGCACGTGGCCAGAGCGGAGGTGAGGGCGTGCAGGAGGTGATGAGATGTAGCGTAGTGTGGGGGGGATGCGGCGCAGAGGTGGTGGGGCGTCATGCCGCCACTACCCACTACATCACCCTCTCAGTGCCTTCCAACTCCAGGCCTTGCTACATCCCACCACCTCCACTGGATGTCCGCCGCCACCACCTCCCACACCCAGCCCCCCTTGTACACCGCCCGCACCTTCGCTGCATTCCACGAACCCCAACGCCGCGCACCCACTGGGAATACCTGGCTTTCAAGTGTGGGGGGGGGGGGGTCAAGGGTCAATAGAGCCCCCCAAATCTGGGGGGGGGGGTGGGAAAAGGGCTCAACTGACAGGCACCATTAATCAGTTCTCATGAACTCTAGCGCCGAAAAATTTTTTGAGCATGAAAAATGGTCAAATTTTTTTTCACCAAATCCATGGCAAATGATGACTTTTCTGAAGCCCCTCAACGCGCTGATTCCAAAAATCCCATTTTCATTTTTTTGCCGATTTTGGGTCTGGGTCACCTCCGAGGCTCGGGGGTCAGTCTCGTTAGGATTTGGGGGGTCCCGTCAATTGAGCCCCTTTGGGGGGGGGTAGAGCAGTCGACCCTGGTTTAGCAACCAGGAAGCAGGGACTGCAGTGATGGGGGTAGTCCCCCTTCTTATATTCCTCCACGAGGCCAGGTAGGTAGGTAGGTATCTTCGGGAGCTCGGGATGCCTCCTTTGACAGTGCAGGAAGAAGGTCTTACCAAGGGGACATCCTGTCCCTCCGAGGGGGCTCTATCGACCCCCCCGCCGTCACTTGAAAGCCCGTTGCCCCTGCCGCCCTCCGCACCACCCCAAATCCTTCCGACTCACCTCCGCCAACCCCCTCGACCGTGCACCTGGGGTTTGCTGGGAGGCATTGAGGAGGGTCCCTTGTGATCAACATCCACCCGATGTCATTCCTGTCACAGATATTCCTGGGGCTGATTGTGTCGCTATCCCCCTTGGGACCCCTCCCCAGGGAAGTATTAGAACGGCCCTACACCGGAGGAGGAGGGGGGAACCCCCCCCCCCTGGACCCCCCCCCCTCCAGACCAAAGTGATTTTAGAGGGAAAAAACGAAATTTCCAATAGGGAAAATCTTGTCGGGCCATTTTTGGTACACAAAATTTTGGGTCCCCTCCCCCCCCCTCCCCCCCCTTCTATTACTTCCCTGCCCCCCTCCACCCCACACCCCATTCAAGGAGGACCCCACCGTGCGCTCACTCACTGTTCCACTCACACACTCGCTCGCACACTCAATTTGCTCAGCCCGGCCTCAAACGAAGGGTGCGACAGAACGTACCCTAATCGAGGGGGAGGGGAAATGACGTACACCCGGTCAAGCACCTCGATAAGGACTCTGACAAACACCCCACTACAAGATCCCCTTGAAGTTCCACCGTCCAGGACCGCCTTCGTGACGTGGTAGTCAAACGTAGCAAAGGAAGGTGATGTTTGAAAAAGAGCTTCGAAGTACTGCTCCTTTAGCGCCCCAAGTGATCTCAGATCCTTTTTTGGAGAAATGTGTTTGTGACCCCCTTTTGACCCCTTTTCGGTCTCAAAATGGCCCTTTCCAAGGCTTCCAAGGGTCTACCAAGGGCTAATAGGGGCCGACAACAGCGGCAACAGCCTAACACCACTTGTTGGAGCACCCAAAGTGTTTTGGGATCAAAAAGAAATCATTCTGGACCCACCGATGACCGGCACCAAGCCCCCCGTGTTGCAGAGGAAGGGTGCTCAAGGCAGTACATGGCAGTCAAACGTAGCGAAGGAAGGTGATATTTGAAAAGAAGTCTTTGACCATTGTTGACCCCCAAGAGCCAAGTGGGGTCCTCGAGGCCATGGTTCGGTGCAAACGCCACTAGACCGTGCCCAAAGGTGTGCATTCGTCGTGTAGGTCGGGTCCAATGCAAATGGCCCCGTCCACAAACATCCCAGACACCCGAGGCTCCCAAAAAAATGGCATCTTGGCATCTGTTTGACAGATTTTGAATTCAGGGTCTGCCAATCACGACGCCTGTTCCCGGCGGCTACCGTTGAGTCTCTTGCTCAAACATGTTGTGATTGTACTTCATATCCATGGGTTTCATTCATCACAATTTCGGCCAAATCCAAACAACCAGCGTGGAGTTCCAGTTTGTCGCATTTTTCCCCGTGCTTGCTGTTTGCTGCTTGCTGCTGAAAGGGGGGTAGCTCGGGTAGGCGAGCGGTGGGAGGAGGTTGCCAACGCGGTTCGGGGCGGTTACTGTCGGTTACAAATGCCATTGAAGCTGGCACTTGCCGTTAGGGAGACAGTGGCTGGGCATAAGCTGGGCTCCCTGGAGAGGGGGGCGGGGTACCTCCTACCCCTCCACCCCACACCCTGACCAGGGTTGTACAACCTCACCCGGCGATCCAACCCTCACCACACCACGCCATGCCACGCCGCACACTCCACGCCACGCCGCACAGGAGCTGGCGGCCAACAAGAAGCCGTCGCTCTGGTGGATCATGTTCCGCATGTACGCCGGCATCTGGTGGACGTCGGGCCTCTGCCTCCTGGGCTCCACCCTCATGGGGTTCACCGCGCCCATCCTCCTCAACCGCATGATCCTGTACCTCGAGAACCCGTCCATGACGCTGACCTACGGCTGCATTCTCGCCGCCGGCATCTTCGCGCAGTCGCTCGTCTCCGGGGCGCTGCAGTACCACTGCGACCTGATGATGAGCCGCATGGGCATGCGGTCCCGCTCCGCCCTGACCAGCCTGGTCTACGGCAAGGCCCTGCGGCTGGCCCAGCCCGCGCGGGTGCAGTTCAGCGATGGTCAGATCCTGAATCTCATGCAGGTACCCCCCGACCCCCCCCCCCCCCCGGGATGCATCAGAAGGGAAGGGGCCTCAGAGGCGGCCCCAGAGGCGGTTAGGCAGGCGGTTGGAGGAGGTTGCCGAAGCGGTTGGGGGCGGTTACTGTCGGTTACAAATGCCATTGAGGCTGGCACCTGCCGTCAGGGGGACAGTGGCTGGGCGTAGGCTGGGCGCCCTCGAGAGGAGGGGGGTAACCCCCCCACTTCCAATCAGCATCCCTCCCCCCCCCCCTCTTTGCTGTATGTGCTCCTCCGGCCGGGTCGGCCCAAGGACCAACACCGATTCAGAGGTCACCGCTTGCCTTTGCTGGCCTCACTCGGCCGTGTTGGTGTTGTGTTGTGCAGGGAACTCAAGGGGGTGTTCGGAAGGGGTTGCCAAGGCCGTTACTGGCGGTTGGAACGGCGGTCATTGCCGGCGGGTACCAACCCGTTGGAGGGCCGGTGGGGGCAGAGAGTCGAATGGCACCGTCGGTTGCCTCTTAACCGCCTTCGGTTGCCCTCCAACTCCTTGAGAGGTTTTTTTTGGGGGGGGGGGGGGGGCTTTGTTAATACCCGCTGTGCCCCCCAATAGGACGTCGCATGCGCTGTGCCCCCCAATAGGACGTCGCATGCGCTGTGCCCCCCAATAGGACGTCGCATGCGCTGTGCCCCCCAATAGGACGTCGCATGCGCTGTGCCCCCCAATAGGACGTCGCATGCGCTGTGCCCCCCAATAGGACGTCGCATGCGCTTCGCAGGTGGATTCCATGCGACTGGCCAACTCCGTGTCGGTGCTGCACGACTGTTGGGTCATCCCGGTGACCTTCGTGCTGTGCCTGTACTTCCTGTACCAGCAGATCGGCTTCGCCTGCTTCGGGGCCATCTTCGTGATGCTGCTGCTGTCGCCCGCCAACTACCTCGTCATGAAGATCTACCTCAAGTACTCGCGCCAGACGATGGAGCGGCGGGACAAGCGGGTGAAGCTGCTGACGGAGATCCTCGAGGGCATCAAGATCGTCAAGTACTTCGGGTGGGAACACAAAATGCAGGCCCGCATTCAGGTCCGGCGCCGCGGACCCACCCCCGTAGACCGACCCCCGGGGGCTGTCGGGACCCGGTTTCGGTTTTGTTTTCGTTCTTTATGCTACTGCCCCCCGTGAGGGCTGCTCTACAGGGGGGAGGGGGGTGGGGATTGTGCGACGCGACAGCAACCACCGGCAATGGCCAGCAATGACCAGCAATGACCAGCAATGACCAGCAATGACCAGCAATGACCAGCAAACCACCGGATCGCCAAAGGGCACGGATGGCATTCGCGAATGAACAACATTTCTGGCGAAATTCCCACGAAAGACGGGGGGGGAGAAGTGCACTCCAGAGGTCAGATCGCGGCCGCTGAATGTCATGGCATCCGATGTGGACAGCCTTTGTTGGACCATCCTGGCCATTGCAAAGAACCGAGGGGAGAAGGTGGCCACAGCCCCCAATTGGATCTGCATTTGACGCTGAGTCGCTTTAGTATTGCTTTGCTGGAGTTGTGTGGACGCCATGCACAGGCATGGGCCATGGAGCACCACACGGCATGACCCTTTGTCCAGGCAAAATGCACAACGTGCCTTTCCAATCGGTGGCAGCAAGTTGCCACCGTTGGTGCTTTTGGGGCGGAGTGGAGCGGCCATTGTTTTTCGCAAAGATCACTGGACCCTGGTCTCCAGCTTCTCTCTGCACCAAGTGCAAAGGCGCTGCATTGCAGCCGCGCTTGCAGATCTCGATGGCCCAAGGTGGTTGGTACTCCGTGGGCCCAAGTACTCCGTTATGCACAACATACGGATGAGGGGGAAATGCAAGCGACAGTGGATGTGCTGTACATGGCTCCACTGGATGCAGATCTGTGGTTTACTTGTTCGTCAGTTTATGTGTGCAATGGTGCTTTTCACTACCCATTTGGCGAGGAAGGAAGGAAGGAAGAGCCGCCCTTGTATTCTCTGCTGAGGAGATCCATGACACCTGAATCAACAATTTCGTCCCACGGTTGTTGAGGGCTGTGGGAGCACCCACCCACAAGGCCACACTCTGGAGCAACAACAGCACAGGGCACAGAAAGGACGTGGCGCGGGACAACGGCTGTTCCCAACCACCCCTGATGGAGCCAGATATGCGCGTATACGCGTATACATTTATATGTGTACACGTGTACGCGACGTGTGAACAACGTATA